>JARQZK010001503.1:0-180000 GCA_030704885.1 Cynegetis impunctata | reverse complement strand
ATTGATCAATGGAGAAGTTTCCATTTTTTTAAATGAATAGATTATAAAAATATAAGTAAAATAAAACAAAAACCTGAAAGAATCAATTAAATATCTCTAGAAATAAAAAAGTTGCGCCGTTCGAATCGTATTTTATGGAAACTTATAAACAAAAGAAGTACCGTCGACTTAAGTAAATCATCTTCGTTACAATCTTTTGAAATGATTAAGTGTGATAAAATGGAGTTAAATGAAACGGAGGATCCGCTACCAGAGGACAATTACTTTCACAGAATCACATAATCATCCAAATAAAAGGAGATACCAAGGAGTTCAAGTCATTATCAAAACTTCACAGAAAAATCAATCAGTGCAAACAATTACAAGAAGGAACACTGGTACAGAAAATAAGTGCTCCCAAATCGTTTATGAATCTTCTTAGCATTCTTCATCAGGACTATCCTCTCTTAGCAGTTCTTCTTCAAAAGCATCAATATTTTCGCAGAAGAGTACAAGTTCAGCTAGTTCTTTCTCGAATACAATCAAGCCACAATATCGCAACGACATAAACAAAATAACTATAAACGTTCCTTTTTATATGGGGTTGTCAGAGGAATTTTTTTTCTCACGACGCTACTATTTGAAAGGGTTGCTAGTCCAGTGAGAGATATTTTAATATCATTATCGTTTAGACAATTCCTATGTGCGTCTGACTATAGATTTTGATATATGTAAAAGCTCAGATAGTTAAATATTCAATAAAACTTTTACCTTAATAGCTGACCTAATGAAACAGTTAATATATTTTCCACCTATCGAAGAAATTTGTAAAAAGTTACCGACACCTTTTAGAAAAAAATATTCAACTACAGTGAGTATTTTGGACTGTATCGAAATAACTTCAAATGCAATGAAATAGGTTTTTACGTGGCCAGAGTTTAAACATTGTAATACAATGAAATATTCGATTTCATATTAAACATCAATTTTTTGAAATGTCTAAAAATCTGTTTCAGTTTTCAGCGGATATTTAATTTTCAATAGATTGTTCTTCTGTTATGATTTCTTCTATTATACATGAAATAAAATCTAAATAAACGGCTCCTTAACGTGAATAAACACGAACGAAGCAAGAGCCCTGGCGCTACTTTGATGAATGATTCGTGGTGCGGCGATCTTGGATAGGTCGCACAGGCAAACCAGAGACCATACACGTACCCTACTAAAATAGGAAACATCAACTATCCATTTCTAAGTAATTTATTGATGGATTTCAAATATTTCTTCAGTGATTTATTAGTTTTGGTCTATATTTCAATAATATTGCGTTAAATATAAAATTTATAATAGCATGAAACTTCTCCATTAGCACGAAGGCGAATAATCCATCACTCTCGGTTTTCCATGAGTTTCGATGGCCGATGGGATTTACATAACATAAGAAGTGGCCAAAGTGAACTCGGTGGTAAAAACCTTGACTTGCGAGTATTTAATAATCAGAACATAAATGGTTCTGGGAGGCTCCGTGGCTGAGAGGTTATAGGTAGCGCTATGCCGTCTTCGTTGACGGAGTTGGTGGGTTCGATTCCCACCGTATTCCTGGGTGTTTGTATGCGTCCGATTTAAGTGGTTCCCCTCATTTATTAAATTGATGGCTAAATGTCCAAGTTGACGAAGCCAAAATTGTACGGAGGTCGGGCGCGTGTGAGAGGGCACACGTCCCACCTCTTTTTAAAAAAAAAAAAAAAAAAAAAATAAATGGTTCTTTTAATTACATTTTACCTTGTTTGGGAATGTGGTGGTACCTCAACAGTTTTGAAGTTAGAAAGAAATATATGAAATTCATACGATTAAGGAATAAATTAAATACACACTGCCGAAGACCGGTATCAGCTCTAGGTCATACATCTTTAGACAGATTTCCGTTATCTATAGTCAGTTTCTAAATAATCAACTTGTTACAATATTCGTAAAATGGTTCACTGAATTTTAAATCTGATATTTTCTCTAAATCTATTGGAAGATACCTGCCTCTACTTTCGTTACTTTAGCCAACGTTCATCAGTGGTAGATAGAAGAAATGGCTGAGGCTGTTACTTATTGTTATGAATATGACTTCCTAGAGAAATTGAAAAAATATAATCATATAGAATAAAAGTTTACTATCAACAAAAATGGGACATAGCCAGAGGTAATTAGAAAAACTGTCAAACATCATTAAAAAATTATTTTTTTTATTTGAATTTTTTTGTTGTTGATTGAGCTCTCATTTATTATTTTTAAAATTACCGCCAGTATTTACTTATTGGAAACTCAGATGGCGTTGAATTCTATTCCAGTTGCTCAAACTCTCCGTCGGACGATCATATATGCCAACACCAATTTTTTGCCTTCAGAAACAATATTGTGTTTTTAAATAATTTGTATCCTATATCCCTTACAATACTGTTGAAATATGATATGATGACCGTAGTAGTCTACACGTGAAGGCGTAACAAAGACTCTCACATTCGCATTTATAATATTAGTTAGGAGTTGCCCTGCAAACATAGAGGAGTATAAACAGTTTAAAAAAGTTTACAAAAAAGCTATTAAAGCAGCAAAAAAACAAGCAAACGATAATCTTATAGCAACTTCAAAAAATCACGGCAAGACCATGTGGAACATTATCAACAGTAATAAGGGAAATTACAATAAATCTGAGTCACAACCTAGCATAACCCCTGAAAATTGTAACACCTTTTTCTTAAATATTCCTGACAATATAATAAAAAATATACCAAATACAAACTTGGATGCTCTTAAAAGGCTAAAAACACTAACTGGCCCCCAAAACCTATTTTCATTTACTGAGGTAAGTTAAGGCTTTGTCAGAGAAGTTATATCTAGCTTAAAAAACAAAAAGAGTAGTGACATATATGGCCTTAGTGTACGGCTTATAAAAAACATAAAAAATATTATCTTAATTCCGCTGACAAAGCTAATAAATCTATGCTTCAAAGAAAATGTGTTTCCCAATTCATTAAAGAGAGCTGTAATAACACCAGTTTTTAAAAAGAGGGATAAAAATGATATCTCTAATTATCGCCCAATATCTTTATTACCCATTATATCAAAAATAATTGAAAAATGCATGGCTTTCAAAATAACAAACCATATGGAAACAAATAATCTATTTTCAGATAGCCAGTTTGGGTTCAGAAGAGGTAGGGGCACAGTGCTCGGAGTTCTTAATCTTCTATCTAACATAATGGATGCCTTTGAAAAGCGTGAACATTTGTTGGCACTCTTCTGTGATCTAAGCAAAGCGTTTGATTGTGTCTCGCACGATCTTCTCTTACAAAAACTAACATTCTACGGATTTTCAGGAAATAGTATTCAGCTAATAAGATCGTATATTTCTGAACGACCACAGGTAGTAAGAGTGGGGGGCGTGTCATCTTCTGAGGGTGTGTCAAAATTAGGCGTACCACAGGGCTCAATTATGGCGCCTATTCTTTTTCTTATTTTTATAAATGACTTACCAACGGCTGAGCTTGCCAATTACATACTCTTTGCAGATGACACAACTCTTACCATCCAAGATGAAGATGTAAAAAATATGGAGAGAGAGTCGCGTGGGGCACAGTCGGAAGCAGAAAACTGGTTTAATGCCAACAAACTTAAGCTTAATAGAGATAAAACACAGGAAATGATATTTACACTGCGGGATACTATGGAATATGCTAACTCTACTGAAGTTAAATTCTTAGGGCTTTATCTTGACCCAACACTCAAATGGGATATTCATATAGAGAAGGTATCGGGAAGACTTAGAAGCTGTGTTTTTTTACTTAGGAACCTCTATGACTGCGTCTCTCAGACTACATTGCTGAGTGCCTATTATGCCCTATTCCACTCGATCATGACATATGGCATCTTGGCATGGGGGGGGGAGCTTCATCTACATCAAGATTATTCGGTCTGCAACGAAAGGCAGTCAGGATTATGGCAGGCATGAAATTTAGAGATGACTGTAGGCCTGCATTTATTAAATTAAACATACCAACTCTACCCTCAGTATATAGTTTAGAAAACTTACTGTATGTTAAAAAGTTCGAAAACAAATTTCTAACCCATGGAGATATCCATGATTATAATACCAGACAGTGTAATAACTTTGAACCCTCCCACTGCCGCCTGACAAAATGCCAGAGTCGCCCGGATTTTATAGCTGTAAAGTTGTTCAATAAACTTCCAGTAGAAGTAAGACATCTGCCCTTAAATTTATTTAAAAATGCAATTAAGAAACTAGTCACCTCTAATGCATTTCACAGTGTACAAGAGTTCCTACAATAACGGTATAAATAGACATTGTAATTTTATAGATTGTTTTAAAGTTTCTTCTATGAGTTGTCATTATTCTATTTTAACCTTTTAAACAAATTAACTTATCTGTGTTTTTAGATGTCCGGTACCAAATTGTAATGTAATGTTTTCTTTTTTTCCTTACTTTGTATTGTCCCGCCTTTTAACTATCTAAATTGTTAGAAATTATTTTATTTAACTTATTAACTGTATTAAATTCTACTTACCTTATTTTATTGACAAATGATCATAATAGAATAAATTTTATTAATGTATTTTAACTATTAAGCCCCTATAATGGCCAAAAAAAAATGTTCTTTTTTCCTCTGACGTGTGTAAATGCTTTATTGTATATTAACATTAATAAAATTACTTTACTTTACTTTTATTGCTTCAAGGTGAAAAAATGAAGTAAAGACAGAGAAAATAGGATTAAAACTTACCATAAAAATGAAAATAAATAAAGAGAAGATAGATTTAAAACTCAATCTTTAAAATACTTATTTTTATTGATAAAGCCCTTAGTTCATTATTTTTGAAATTACATCCGTACAGCTGATGCTACTCAATTGAATATTAAACAAATCGCTAGTATATGCTCATTGGATGCCAGATGGCGTTGCATTCTATTCAAATTGCTCAAACTCTTCGTCGGGCAATCATATAGGTCAACATCGATTTCTTAGCTCTTCAGAAAATGTTTTTTTTTATAATCTATATCCTATGTTCTTTAGTATACTCTTAAAAATATGAGTACAAATTTTTATGCTGATCGGTTGAGTAGTTTACGCGTGACAGCGTAGTAAACGAACAAACTTACAGTAGCATTTATAATATTAGCTAGGACTCATATTTAAAAACAACAAAATACAAATATGGAGTGTTCCGTACCTTCATTAGGGTACTTCTGAAAGAAGATAAAGTTCATTATCATCTAGGTATATAAATACAAATATGATTATTTCAATTCAGTTATATTTACATTTTGTACTGGATATAATTAATGCTAGGAATGCCAATATATGTGCAACCTGGAAGTTAATAATTTGAGTAAACAAATTATGCAATTTCAATTAAAGAAACACAGTTATTCCAAAGCTCCAAGTTCTCGATCTGTGGGCAGTCCCTATAACAGCATATATATTTTTTATCGTTTTAACTTTTCATTTATTTACTAATCGTATTTAATTCATTTTTCAGATAGTGCAATTTACAATTAAATTTATTTATCTAACAGTTTCCCTCCCTGGAGACTGTATTGTAGGGAGGGTTTGTAAGCCTCAATAACCAAAGGCTATGCCGGCGGAGACGAGCAATAACACCTTTGCAGGAAAGGCCAGAAGGTAGAAGCCACACGAACAAGCAATTCAACCAGTTAGTAGAGAAGGTACCGGCCCCATCACTCAGAGGTTAAAAAACTCAAGGCCAAGGCGTTACCGTACCGAAAGCTGAATGACACTGGGCAATAGTGCTCCTGGAACACCAAGTGGTATTCCGGAACATTCAAAACTTACTCCGACAATCAAGGATCGACTTTTATTTCCCTAGATACTCGTGTGGCCTACATAGACAACAATAACAACAATAAAAAAACCAAACTCAGGTACCGAAAAGGAACCAGACAAACAAAACTATCCCCGCGAGAGATCGCAGTATCAGTCTGAAGGTAACAGTCGAAACTCCCGAGGCTCCTTCTGCAGTTTTCGAGACTCGGGATCCAAGTAGAGCGGAAGAATGGACACCGAGAACTATAAGATGGTAAGCACAACCCGACAGGTGTCTAAAAGTAGAGCATCTCCCTGAAACAAGTGCCGTAGAGGGCTAAACATCGGGGAGGAGAGGTAGACTATTGTACTGCGGTTGACAGGCTTAGGACATGCGTCCTAGTTAAAGCTGTAACTACCATCACAATGGCGGAATATTGCCGCAGGAACATTGTGTCTAATAAGCTCGAGGCGACTCTGGGCTGGAGACGGAGAGAAATCGTCATGGTACGACTCCCTAGAACCTTCACCACCAGAGGACATCACAGGACTTGTGAAAGAATGCAGGCGCGAGGACCAGAACTCATCATCGTATGCGACGCTATTTCCCATCGCACGAAATGGGACAGCGCCAACACCAACGCATAAGGCGAAGCTCTCTTGGAATATCGAGCCGGAACAGAGCTATAGGTCTGCAACAAAGGTAGGCATTCTAAATTTTGTATTACAAGGTGGATGTTACTGACTCAATTCAGTAAACACCAGAAATATCGTAGAGGGTAGGAAAATTGAGAGTACATGCTGATCCGTCAGAATCGGATAGCAGACAAATCACGTATTTACTCAACGTGGCGACTGTGAGAAGGGAATGGGGGAGAAACCCAATGAAGAATAACTGACCGTCATACATTTGCGGGGAAAGATACTAAGAGAATCCATCATACAATCATACGAGGACAACTGTACGCTGAAACCGTAGAGATGAAACTTCATGGTTAAACCAACGACTGTGGACACTTAGATACCAGGGGATCGTTTAACATGGCAAGGACAACCAGAAGTCCCTGGGACTAGGAAAACATCGAAGAGACTAGCAGGATTATAAAAAGCCATAAGAATAGCCTAGATAGAATCATGGTGGGGTTACTGTCGGAGAATTAAGGATTTTTCAGAATCTGCAAGGATACAGAGTGCTCGGAAAGGATCCCATGTGCGGCTCACTGAGGAAGCCAGAAAGTCTGGAAGAGAGAACAGGAGAAGATGCAGGGGAAGTACTTTCCTTGCTATGCCCTCACCGAATACTGAACTAACTGCCCATGTTCCCCGTATAGGCTTGAGATATGGACGGGATAACGACTACCGAGATTGATATCGAGTCGTACAATGCATGGGACACGCATGGGAAAATCTCGGCATTGCTGCAGAAATATCAGTAGATGAACTGCTTCTTGCCACGAAGCTCTTAAGGGCGTGTTTGGCCACTTTAGTGGAGAATCAGGAGAGTGGTCTTTATGTCAAAGCTGGATCGATTAAGATCAGGCATACTCGTTTAGTTCAACCTACTTCCTACTCAAGTTACTTAAAAGTTTGATATATAAGCATGAACTGGACAGGCTAGCCAAAGCGTGGTTATACAAGCAAGGGATGCTAACACTGCATCGAGCTAGGCGCAAAGTGCACTTAACCTGCTGAATCGATGGTGCAAAGAAGTCGGGCTTAACGTCAGAGAAAGCCGTCAGAAATGTTTAGTGTTAAACAACCAAAATAGTTATTTATGTACCAAGTGCGTTATATAGATCCTAACGCCCGGAGGGTAACATTCGGCCCGAGGGATGAATGTTGCCCGATGGGCGTTAGGATCTAGTAACGCACGTGGTGCATACAAGATTTTATTTTTCACGAAAAATTATTTTATTATAATGAAAAATCGATTTCAAAATCAGTTCATTGCTCCTATACTTTCCATTTTCCTTTTCATAGTAGGCATGTCATTTGTTGATATTTTGACGTTTTTGAATATTTTTGTCAACATATTTAGTGAATGTCATTGCTGCTTTATTCGTGTAGTCTAATAGAAATAATGGAAATGAAAATTAATTTACCCAAGAATATCATAGAAAATGCAGCCAAAAGCTGCGAATTTTGTTTGCCGGAGAAATCCAGAGTCGTATACGACAAGGATTATGCAGTATTTAATCAATGGAAGTTGCTTCATTTCTCCTCGTACAATGAGCGGGCGTTATGATCCATTATGCCCGCTCATTACGCCCTGAAGTATGTGTCAGGGAGGCGGGCAGCACAAGTTTGGGATTAACTCCTTCAGCCAGATCAGAGGATACACTTGTATGTACAAGTGCATTAAGGATAGGTGAGACGGGATATTTATGGAACATAGGAAGTGTGGGTAGGGTTCAGAGGATTATATTAAAACAATGATTAAAAATAACAATTTACACATTTATTATAAGAAATAACGCATGACGCACGTTTCGGTGGAACTTCACCTTCTTCAGATGCGAATGGCAAAGTAACTATGATTCTCTGTTATATCGAAAACAAGAAATGACAAAATATGTAGAAGGGGTAAATACAAAGATGGTTACAAGTAATTATTAGAAAAGGAAAAACCAATTCTGAACTGCTAGTCAGGTAGTTCGGTAATTTTGAAAAGATTAAGAAGGGGGCTTGAAGTATGATCGATTTGGCTATTCAATAGGAGACCGGAATGCTTGTATTTATTTATCTGTAATGATTCTAAAAAATTAAGTTTAATTCCCTTACTTTCAGTATTTAATATTTTAAAATCGAAATTGAATGTGTGATTTTCTTGGATTAAATGGTTTGCATAATGTGAATCCGACTTCTGATTAACAAAGCTACGTTTGTGTTCTGAAATTCTAGTTTGAAAACTTCTGAAAGTTCTACCAATGTAAAACTTATCACAATCGCCACAATTAATTTTATAAACTCCTGATTTATTATCTTTATGAACTTTGGATTTATTATTTTTTATATGATTTCCTAAATTATTACCGGTACGATAAGCAATGTTAATGTTGTGCTTAGATGAGAGAGATTTAAGTTTTTTACTTGAATTACCGATGAAAGTGAGGCTGTTGTATTTGATATTATTTTTAGTAAGGGGGTACACCTGGTTAATCGCATTTTTGAAAAACTTTTTATCTATCATATTGTCTATAATATTGGATCATAATTATTATTTACGGCAATTTGTTTAATTATATTTTTCTCGATGTTTAAAATTGGCATTTGATAGTTGAATATTTACTAAACGATGTATCATATTATTGTAATTTGACATTTTTTGTTGAAATGGATGTAGGGAAGTACTATGTATGACGCTATCAGTGTGCGATGGTTGCGAAAAAATTGAAAAATTATGTTTGTTATCTACTTTTGTTATTTTCAAATCCAAATAGTTAATCGAGTTATCTTTTTCCATCTCTAAAGTGAATTTTATATTAGGGTGTAAAGTATTGATGAATGTCTGAAAGCAGTCTAGTTGTCTAAGAGTACCAGTGAAACAACAAATAATATCATCCACATATCTAAACCAATAAACGAATTGTCGACTAACAGGATGATTATGAATTAACTGTTCCAAATTATCCATGAATACTTCAGCCAACAAAGGGCTCAGCGGGTTTCCCATAATTAAGCCTTCAGTACTGCTGAAAATCTTATCATTGAAACTAAAATAATTCTGTTCCAGGCATAATTCCAAAAGTGACAATATATCTGATTTTATGAAAGGATTAACAAAATTGCTATTAAGTAACTTTTCTATTAGGGTTAAAGGAACCTTGGGTGGTATACTTGGAAAAAGATTAACTACATCCCAGGACATAAATTTAGAATTAAGTGGCAATTGAATATTTTCAATTTTATTGACTAAATCGTAAGAGTTTTTGATAGAGAATTTAGGCTGAAATTTACAATAATTTTGAATTATTTCTATTAGAAACTGTGACAAAAACACTGAAGGTGCTGTAGTGAATGACACTACTGGTCTGATTGGATAGCCTGGTTTGTGTAATTTAATTAAAGAGTAAAGTTGTGGTACCAAAGGATTTGAAACAATGAGTTTATACTTGTCTTTATTTTGTATAAGAATGTTTATGCTATCGATAGCTAATTTTTCTGAAATTTACTGGTTGGATCATGTTTTAGTAACTTATAATTACCGGAGTTCAAAAAATCTGAAGTTTTACGTAAATAATCACACTTATTCAAAGCGATAACTGTATTACCTTTGTCAGCTTTGGTGAAAATGATATCATTAGAGAGTGTTTTTTGTTTGATTGATTTTACAATGGACATTTCTGATAAATTGGCGTTGTATTTGTTATACTCATTTTTAATAATATTAGAAGCTAGGTGTTTTACAGGTGGATTATCAGGCAAATTTCTAACAGCTATTTCAGTATCTACGCCGAGTTGTTCGAAGTGACGTGTTGAATGAGTTGGTTGTATATTGTGTTTGAAACCTTTTTGCAATAAATTCACTTCCTTACTATCGAAATTAGTATTGGATAATCCAAAATTCAGAGGATTAATGCTGGCCCAACATTCGCCTTGTAAGTTTGCAAGCAGTGACTTACATTACCATGAGAAAACCTCTGAAAATAACTCATGGCAGATCAGTCGGCCCCGGGGTTTGAACCCGAGACCTCTCAAATGTATAACGAGCGTATTTATAGCAACCGTATCTAAGGTAAAATCAACAAATAATATACAAGTGAAAAATAAAACATTTTCCTTATTAATATTATCACCCAAAAGAATTAAATCATCACAAATTACATATATGATGTAAATTTCGTTAATATAAAAACGTATTATAATTCTATACTTATTATATGATAAACTTGGCTGGTATGTAATAGGCACTATACTATCATAATCATAGGGTACTTTCCCTCTATAAATAAACTTATAAATTAGGTATCACTGATGATTATTCTTCAAGCTCTTTGTGGTAAAAGCACAATATATTTACTAGATAATAACTATTTTATTCGTAAATCATGTATCATCAGAACAGAAAAATGAGGTACTGAAATGTGTATAGCAAACGCAAACAGCAAAATACTTCTTTTATCTGCAAAGTGGCACACTGATACTGGTGATAAATTTGGCTGCATTGAATTTCTAATGATAAACAGACCACTAAAAATATCGAACTTCAGTGAATAATTATTTACTTTGACTTACAATACACATAAAAAAAAATGTAGATTTATTCAAACAGTGCATAACCTTCAAATTTAATGTTTACCCAGTATTCTGTTTCTGTACGATAACTGTATCTATTTGATTCAGATAAGTCATTACGTTTGTTGTGTAATCTGTTTTTAATGCATTTAATATCGAAATTGATGTACACAAACTATATTCATTTTATCTCTTGAACACAACGTGTATGGTATGACGACAAATTAATTTATAAATAGAGTTCAATTGAATGAAAGCGAAGGTCAACAGATAAATCGTATTGACTGTAAAAGTGAAACTAAAATTACCTAGTAGTTTTGTGTCGAAAAATTAAAATGTTTCCACTTAATCGCATTGTATACAATGTTTCACATACAGTTATTAGGTGTATCCTTTTCCACAAAATGTGATATTTAATACATAATCGAGAGCTCATTATTTTCCTTGACTGTGAAAAAGCTACTACTCCTTCCACGTCGATGGTAAGATGTAAAGGTAAATATTAACACTTTCTTATTTATTTTTGGGAAGATAATTTCCCTATTTAACATATCAATGTTTAAGTTATGTGATTCTACTCTACATCACGCGACAATCGAGTTATGCTGTTATGTGTTATGACTTATGTTTGCTCAGTTTGCTGTTATGTACTATGTAGAAGATGGAAGATCTTAATATATCTAACCAGTTGGCAGTGTTGCCAGATACTTAAAATCAGAGGAAACGTCATATTTCCCCTATTTGTGCTTTGCCTTTTTTTTTCTTTTTAGTCACTCAGGATTTCACATAGTTGACATGCTGAATTTGGGGATATCTGAAACTGAATGCATAACGTTCTCAAACTGTTAATAATACTCTCTCAGAAAAATAATCATTTTATTTTTGCGCTATATACTTAATTGAGTGTAAAATATTGAAGCAAATTAATAGAAAAGATAACTATTTGTAGTTGAACATATCATTCTGGAAACTTTATAACTTTCAATAAATTAGCATATATTCGATACCAGTTATTAAACATGAAATAGATTTGTAGGGACAGGAGATACTACAGCTAATGAAACTTATAATAATTCAGTTCAGTTTGTTTTCTCAATATATTATGATTCGTAACTCAACTCTGATTGAAATACCGATGGATGAAGAGAGAATAAGAGTTATTCACTGCAAATTCTTCCATTATCCTAGATTTATTGATGTTTTACGAAATTTAGCTAGAATAAGAATGACATTAATATCCTATCGGTAAATTATAATTAGGGAGCGTTCAAGTATTACGTAACGCAGTTTGGGGGGTGGGGGGGTCTTGCAAAACGTTACGATGCGTTACATGGACGGAAGGGGGGTTCGAACAACGCGTTACGTAACATTGTTTTCTTATTGAAATAAAAAAGGGAACTTAAATCACTCAAGTTGGGAACCCTTTTCGTTCATGTTTTACGGGGAATCCCTCGATTGTATTGTACGTCAGTTTTATTATGTTCTCCAAAGTTGGCAACCCTATCCGTTTATGTTTTATGGGGAATACCTCGACTGTATTCGTCGTCATTTTTTTTTCCCGTATTCAGTTTTCGTTTAGTGTTTTAAAGACGTAGGTACAGAAGCACATTGCTGTAGTCAGTGTTGTAGAAGTGAGTTCATACTGTAATGCTCTCAAAAGAGGGAGATTTTCATCATCATTTGCCCTATAAAAGCTCTCATGCTGACTTGTGTGCCAACTGTGCCAAAAACTGCCAACGAAATTTTAAAAACGGCTAAAGAAAAACTAAAAATGGTAAAGCGCCCACGTCCGTGACTCGCAATATTTTTTGCAAGTAATTAAATGCGCTTTCGAATCCTGCTGTTCCATCCTGAGGAGTGCATTGAAATCATTCTTTAAAATTATACTTTCCTGCCGCCACCCTGCCGATGCCAAATCCTCTAGACCCCAAGCAAGCTCTCGGTACCTAGTCAGCTAAACAAAGGATCATGCAAGTTTTCACTACTTCTTGTGAGGTTGTCCGTTGATCTGTCGCATCCTCAAGCAGATGCCGTACGATTTATTTTGACCATTAGTACAATTACTATATATATATATATATATATATATATATATATATATATATATATATATATATATATATATATATATATATATATATATATATATATATATATATATATATATATATATATATATATATATATATATATATATATATATATATATATATATATATATATATATATATATATATATATATATATATATATATATATATATATATATATATATATATATATCATAAAAAGTCATGACACGAAAAACTATCTTGGGGTCCTAGGTCCAACTTTGCTAATCGCACCCATTTTAATAAGCAGGTTCCCAAAGTGAAAACCTGTTAATAAGCTAAAATCGAATAATGCATGAGAAAAATAATGGTGGATGAAGCTAAAAATGTCTATAAGGACAGGGCCAAGTCAGGAAAACGGCATAATTAAATGTAAGATTAGTAATAAAAGTTTATTAGGACAAATTTGAGCCCATTTCAATATTTTACATTATGTATGATTATTTATTAAATAACAATAAAATAAGCAATATAAGCATGTATTGCGAGTGAGAAATCTCTTGTTTTGTTGTATTATTAAGGAAAACGCGATTTAAACAATAACATAGGTATTTTAGCGACTTTCAGGTATTTTGCGCAACATATTTGTGACTTTTAGGTAAAAATGGTCACTTGGGTGTTACGTAACGTTTAGGGAGGGGAAGGGAGGGTTCATGAAAACGTTACGACGCGTTACATAGGGGAGAGGGAGGGTCAACAATCTTCAAAAATTGCGTTACGTAATACTTGAACGCCCCCTTACTTATTTATCTTGATGAACAAAACTGAAAAAAGTTTTGTTCATCATGTTAAATTATCACGTAGTAACGACGGATTCCATCAACTACTTATTTATCTAATTTGAATATGCGAATTTTTCAGATTATTGATGAAATGATTTTGTACTTTATTTTATCGTCTATTTACGCCTTATAACCTGAATTAAACTTTCTACTTTACATTCATTAAACCTATAACATTTAACATTATCCACCTATATCAATTTTAATGTACATACAAATATTGCATATCAATATAAGTGCCTATATATCTGTGTCCAATCTGGAACTTTCTGTTTTTTCAGTTTGTTCAATTCATTATACTAAAGAATAATAGGATTCCATACCATATAGTTTCTAAGGTCTTTCATGCTGACCTCCTTCTCCTTGTAGATAAGCATTATGTTGACATTGTTTCAGTCTTCTGGCATGTGGTGCGATTTAGGATATTGATGTACAATCCAGCTTAAAATTTTATTGATTAATTTTTTCGAACATTTCTTCTTACTTAATTTTTTTCAAATAACCAATTTCGCTATACTTAGGATATAGGTATACAGAATATTCCAAAAACGGACGTCCAAACGAAAGGAGGGGATAGAGGAGGTTATTTCCAATCAAAATAACCATGTATTTCATCATCCTATTATTGCTTGATTAAAATTTAGTGTGATTTTTCTAAAAATCGCTCAATGCACTCAGCAGAAAATTAACAGCAAGAATATCCTCATTTATTTGGTTATTTGTTGAGAGTGTGACCTGAAGGGTTTACCTTTCCATAAGAATAAATTTTATGCGTCATTTTTGCTTGGAAAAAATTATTTTTTATTATGATACAATTTTTAGATACAAATTATTTGCGTTTGAAGTGACGCTGGAACAAAACCATTGTACCCCTAAAAAGTAACAAGTAGGTATCAAAAAAAGTTACCTATTTACTCATACGGTTTACAATGTGGTCAAAATTATTACTATGATACTAACGGAAATATATAGGTACACTCTTCAGTTTCACAATCGCAACAAATAGCAAGCATATAAAAAAATATTTTTATTGTAAATTACCTCCTCTATCACCTCCTTTCGTTTGGAGGTCCGCTTTGGACACCCTATGGTACCTATACAAATATATATCAGGCTCTTGCACCGTATATCATTAAACTGAGTTTAATGATAAACCGAGTTTAATTTGACATTCTCGCTTGCACCAAAATATAAACGGCGTTTAGGCAGTCTTGAAACTCCTTTAAACCAGGTTTACTTAAACAACGTTTTATAATAAAAATGATGCATTCTCAATTGTTGGTGTAAAATTGAATATTTGTCTGGGTATTATTGAATACCCCCAATACATGCATACGAAATGCCAACATGAAAAAAAATCAATTGGCAACCATAATTACCTGTTGCCAGACTTCCGTGTATTTCTTTACCTGGCGAATTGTTTACATTTTTTTTATAGGTTATAAATTTTTTACATAATTTGTACAAAGTAAAATGATTTAGTGAATACCCGCTCATAAATTTTAGATGTTCAAACACCTATATATATGAAAAAAAAATTTTATAATACTCATATACTACAAGTCAATATTGGTTATTTGAAAACATGAATATGAAGATTTATAAAAAGTTCATGGCAGTTAACTTACATGTTAATGTAGTCAAGATGAAACCGAGAATAAATCCATCTATTCAAGTAATGAGAAATGGAGTATTATTAACATTCATGAGTAATAGCAATTGTTCAGAGTGAGTATGGTAAATACTATCAGTTACATTATAAATTTATAAATACTATTGTGGAAACATAATTTTAAGAATGAACTACGCTATACCTCTTTAATATATATATATATATATATATATATATATATATATATATATATATATATATATATATATATATATATATATATATATATATATATATATATATATATATATATATAAACTTTTTGATAATTAACGAATGTCGTGGCGAAACGTTAACTTTTTAATAAAATCGAGTTTTTTGAGATTCACCAAGCCTGTTATTGCTAATAATTATCAAAAAGTTAAAAATAGTTCACAGGCAACAACAATTCGAATAAATAAATATATATATATATATATATATATATATATATATATATATATATATATATATATATATATATATATATATATATATATATATATATATATATATATATATATATATATATATAAATAAATAATTATATATATATATTACTGAAATAATAATTACTGAAAAAATATATATTATATGAAATTCAGTACCAATTAATGTGTATATGATTTCAGCTACATTTGATTGGAAAGATCCTCTGAATCTAGAATCGCAGTTAACTCAAGATGAAAAAGCTATAAGAGATTCTTTTAGATTATACTGTGATAAGGAGTTACAGCCCAGAGTAGTAGAAGCTAACAGAAATGAAAGTGAGTATGGATCAATTTCTTCTCTCATGGATATTGTCATGTATAATAGTTCAATACATTCGACAAAAATTGGCTGCTTTTGGAACACGGTTCTTTTATTGCAGGGGTTCTCAACCTTTTGAGGCCATTTGACCCCCTTTTTTGGTCGAGTATTTTGGCGATCCCTTTTGAATTATAATGTTAATAACATTTTTAAAATCTGCAATGGTTGTAATTTTTCACTCGTAAAAGTTTGTGTCACTTATTAATAAATACAATGATTTTCTACAGTCACAATTCACATTATTGTTATTAAAATATTTCGATTAATTAGCGTTCCTTCAATAAATTAATGTTCTAGCAGCACAGATTACTAAACTGACATTGCACCATTTACTTAATGTTTGGAACACACACATTAAGAAAGAATACATTGAAAATTTTCTACTAACTCAAGTATTTAAAGAGTTCATTTCGAGTATTATAGTACAGGAAACGAAGATCAAAAAATGACAAAACCTCGCAATTTTTTCGTCAAGCATCGATTTGAATGAAAATTTGTAATTAGGCTCATTTCACTCTCTAGTTCATTTTCTACATCGTGCCGTTGTACGCTTTCTGTTTTATAAGGGTGAAAACTATCCCTAATTGTAAAAAGTTATAAAATAACGTTTTAAACGTTAAGATGGGTGAAATTTGGTTTGGATTAGTTGTATAATGATTTTTTCATGCTTTGGAATACAACTTCTGATGTTTCAACGCTTAAAAATCCACCCTTGTTAGAGCTTGATATAAAAAAAATATTTATCCTAAAAAAAGGATTTCGTCTTTCATCGATTTGCATAAAAATTTGGGATCAGGCTCATCTCACCCTGTACTTCATATTTTATATCATGCTCATGGGCGTTGATTATTTTTAGAAGTGAAAACCCCTTATTGTCAAAAATTATAAAATAACATTGCAAAACATTAATATGGGTGAAATTTTGTTTGAATTCATAAAATAATGATTGTTTTATGCTTTAGGACCATTAATCATTTTTAAGGATAAATCATTTTTTTCATATCAAGCTCTAACAAGGGTGAAACATTAGAAATTGTATTCCAAAGCATGAAACAATCATTATTCAATCTATCCAAACCAAATTTTACCCATCTTAAGGTGTACAACGTTATTTTATAATTTTTGACAATTAGGGGTAGTTTTCATCTATGAAAAATAAACAGTGCCCATGAGATATAAAATTTGAAGTAGTGGATGAGACGAGCCTAATTTCAAATTTTGGTGCAAATCGATGCAAAAAAAAAAGTATTTATCTTGAACAATGATTTCATCTTGCATATCGATGCAAGATGAAATCATTGTTCAAGATAAATATTTTTTTTACATTAAGCTCCAACAAGGGTGGATTTTCAAGGGTTGAAACATTAGAAATTGTATTCCAAAGCATGAAACAATCATTATGCAACTAATCCAAACCAAATTTTACCCATCTTAAGGTTTACAACGTTATTTTATAACTTTCCCCTTAAAAAACAGAAAGCGTACAACGGCACAATGTAGAAAATGAACTAGAGGGTGAAATAAGCCTAATTTCAAATTTTCATTCAAATCGATGGTTGACGAAAGAATTGCAAGGTTTTGTCATTTTAGCCGAACCGTGCTATTAGAATGTCTCGAAAAAATTTTTATTGGTTTTTTAAACATAGCTCCTTCATTTCTGGTGATAGAAAGTTTCTTCAAAAACGATTTTGTAGGGATTTTCAAGAGCTATAAGATTATGTGAATTAAATTCCTTAAGATCCCTTCATTTTTAAATGGGGTGAGTTTAAAGGGCTCAAATAAGGTGGTGTTTGCTTGTAAATAGAGATTTTAAACGGCTATATCTCTCCAAGTATTCACTGTGAAGAAAATCTATGTACAGAAAAATTTAAGGAATAAAAGTAATTTCGCAGATATTTCAAAGAAAAGGGTGAAAAATACGAAATCACAAAAAAAAACGTTTTCTCTTTAAACTCTAATTTTGCTGAAATTATACATTTTAAATTGGTCAAACTTTTTGAGTGTATTGAAAATACATATATGCAGAGAACTACAGAAGGGTGAGGATCAATTTTCATTAGGGGGTAGTTAGGGGGTTGTTTTCACGAATTTTTTCGTAGAAAAAAGTAGGTACCGACCTTATTTTGATCTTAAGTCGCTTAATTTTCATGCAGAAACATTTTTGTTGTTGTTTGAAAGATCCAATTAAATACTTTACAAAAGACTGAATGAGTTTTCCTCGCAAAATGCAAAATTTTTTTTTATTTGACTTATCGATTATTTCGACGGAAAACTGTTACTTTCAACCGCAAATAACTCAAAAAATATAAGTTTTACGAAGAAAACGTAAGAAACTTCTTTTCTCAGAATTACTTTTTCCATAGATTTATACAATTGAAATGTAGTAAACCATTTCCACCCTCGAGATAGGGTGGAAACCACCCCCAAGAATTTAGCGTACACCAGCATGATGTAAAAAATGGTCCTTGGGCTATTCCCTACCTTCTGTGAAAATTTCACGTAATTACATGCTGGACGAAAAAATTGCGAGCCAAAATGCTTCATTTTCTGTACTATTAGTGACATATTCATTCACACTTCAACTCTATCCCTACTCATATCATCTCATCTTGTAGTCTTGACAGATTATGTTCCAAATGAGATTGAGTTAATATTTGTGGGTAGTAGATCCATTTAATGAGGAAGCAGTACAATATGCTGAAGTGTTTGTTCTGACAATGAACATGGATTTTCCACAATGGTCAGTTTGAAAAAAATCAAGGAATTTTTAACACTAAAGATGACAATTTTTCCATATTTTTTCAAATTAACTGTTGTTTTCAATTTTATCCCTCACTATTTCGCTACCGTCAGACGTGTCCTCAAAGACCATGAAAAGCATAGGATCTCTACATTAAAATAGCTGCAGGAAAATAGTTGAAACCACAACAGAGCACTTATCTAACATGTACTCAATTCACGTAAGAAATTTTCAACCCACTAGCTAACTCAATTTAGTAGGTGTTTTGGGGTGGAAAAATCATCCAAAAACTGTTTTCTCAAGTTGAATACAACTTGCAATGGGGACCGCTGGACCGTATCGGGAAAAATATAATAAATATATATATAAGTATATATATATATATATATATATATATATATATATATATATATATATATATATATATATATATATATATATATATATATATATATATATATATATATATATATATATATATATATATATATATATATATATATATATATATATATATATATATATATATATATATATATATATATATATATATATATATATATATATGTATACAGAGGCGCCGACTTATGAAAATTATTGGGGGGGCCCATACTGGGGGTCTTGCCGCAGGAAATTTACTGAATTTTAGATGAAAAATAGTGAGTTTTAACATTTTTTTATGCATTTTAGAGTCATATGATCAACATTAGAACACTGAAACCTCAACTCTCGATAACTCGACACTCCGGGAAACTTGAGAAGCCTGACACATTTTTTGGCATTGAAAAACGAAACAAAACATAAACACGCACGGTATTTTCGTAAAATAGAGAAATAATTATGCTTATATACTATTACAGAGCAGTGAATACATAGCTCTGAAAACACTGAAATTATATTTAAATAAATCCTCAACTATCAAGTTTAAAGTAAAAAACATTGCTGTCGCACAGTAATAGCACTTTGCTTTAATAAGTGGAATAGCTAATTTCAGTTTACTTGGTACTAATTCACATAAAATTTCTCCAACTGCAGACTCTTGTGGAATGTTACATCGCGCATGTTTTTTTGAGACAAGTTGTTTTTTATTAGCGATATCGGCTAACATATTCAAGTGTGAGCGGAGTCTCTCAATGTCTAGGTCGTTTTTGAAAACTCAGTTGATTTTTCAAACTTTGTTTCACTTCTGTTTACTAATAGCAAGTACTCTTGGTCAATTGCAATGCCCTGTGTGAGTCCAGTTGATGCAAACCGCTCAGTAATGCAAGATTGCACCTTTTCAAAAACTTCAATGTTCAAAGAGGTTTGTAGTATTGCTTCGGGATTTTGAAAGTGTGCGGAGAGCTGGCTTCGATGTTTTCATTCTTCTTTGGTATTATGCTCGATTCCGAGGAAGCAAAGGATCATCATCTTATGAAGGTTTTTCTTTGAAACACAATTCCAAAAGTGTGCAAAACTATCACGCCTTCCATTGAGCATACAAATCAATCCCTATAATACTTTTTTCCGATCAGAAATACTTAGATGAGGGCATTGAATTTTTTCATTGACATTCCCTACTGGGTTCATTGCATGGCAATAAAGGCGTAAAAAGAAATAAGTCTTGAATTGTTACATTGACTCAAGGGTGCCTGCACATTTGTAACCCTCCATTGTTTTGTCCTCTGGAGAAAAGGAAAATGAAAAATACCAACATCATTTTGCGATTTTACAAAGCATAATATAACTAATAATTTTCTTAAATTATTGGGGGGGCTCCGCCCCCCCAAATTTTATTGGGGGGGCTCGGGCCCCCCAAGCCCCATGGAGTCGGCGCCTATGTATGTATATATATATATATATATATATATATAAAATGAAATGAACTAGGACATTTATTTGAAACTAATCAAACAAACCTCCTAGCGGAGCTGGCTATAAGAGTTCACGAAGCATCGAAATATCCACCTTCGGGTGTCAGGACGTAAGAGTTTCGTTGCCGAAATGTTTTCTTCTATTCTGAAAGATGTGGTTCAATTGTTTCCGACTGGTAGCGCTGTGTCATATTTATATGTCATGGAGTTACTAGAAGAAATATGTATGACCGTTTGAAATGTTGGTTTGGTTATCACTCCCGGTGGATGGATGATACTGATGAGCCCCGATAAGGGCGAAACAGTCTGTCTATCAATTTCCATCGATTGTGATAAACAAATTAACATTTCGAACAATTACCGTCTGGGGTAGATGTTGATATTTCGATGCTTCGTGAACTCTTATAGCCAGCTCCGCTAGGAGGTTTGTTTGATTAGTTTCAAATAAATGTCCTAGTTCATTTCATTTTATTGCCACGAACGTGTGTCGTTAACACGAAGAATTCTGTTTTCCATATATATATATATATATATCACCATTGGTGGCAAAGCTTTGGCATATAAAGCCATATCTTGATAAAAAGTCAAGCAAAAATATATACTATGCCTACTTCCAATCGGTGTTCAGTTATTTGTCGGTAATCTGATCCAACACAACAAAATTCAAACTTAATAGGCTACAGAGATTACAAAATAAAGTAATAAAACGAGTCCATATTCTTTCACATGATTATCCAACGAAAGATTTATATGAAAGATATCAATATATGAAGATAGAGAAACTAGTTAAGTTTCAGCAGTGTAAATTAATTTTCAAATTAGAAAACAACCATTTAAAGAGTAGGAATCTATTGAAAAGAGTTCAAAGCATTACCAACCGCGAAACAAGGCAAAACAATGCACATTACCTACATAAAACGAAAACAGAATGTCGTAGGAAGAGTCCTATGTATGCCAGTCTGATAACTTTCAATAGCATGTCATACCATATAAGAAGTTCAATGAAATGTAAATTTCATAATTTTAAAAATTTAATTGTATGTCAACTAATAGTAACTTAGTTGTATTCTTAAATAAATTATATATATATATATATATATATATATATATATATATATATATATATATATATATATATATATATATATATATATATATATATATTTATATATATATATATATATATATATATATATATATATATATATATATATATATGTATATGTATATATATATATATGTATATATATATATATATATATATATATATATATATATATATATATATATATATATATATATATATATATATGTTACGGTAAATGTGCACATTTGCCTCCTCGTTTGGGTAATGTGCATTCAACTAACATTTACAATTTCAAGGAAGGGAAATGTACATTGAATTCACAATGACCATGTCGTTTTGATAAATGTGAGCATTCAAAATACGATGTGTTGCGCATGCGCACTTGTAGTGGTACGCTAACTACCGTTTCGGCTAGTTCAGTACTTCAGTAGGCGCTGCTATTTCACGTTACACATTTCGTGCACGTGCTCTATCTATAATGTTAATGTTATTATGTTCATGTACCCTACAATAACTACATTACAAATTAATGCCATAGTACCGAAGATTTCTGGGTATGTTCCTCAAGATATTGAGAAATCGGTAAGAGAAATTATAGGAATGCAGTCCCTTACTGGTGGACAAGGTTTTAAAAAATGCAGTTGTAAAAATGCTGGAATATTATGTAATTCCAGGCGCGCAAGAGCAATTCTTGCTCAAATAAATAAAACTTTTTTCATTATGAAATTTCTATATGATCCTTCATAGTTTTATAAAATTCAACTGTTATAATAAAGAAAAGTATATTATTATTATTATTTGTGATTCCTTTCGTATTGGTCCTGAAAAACTAGGACGAAAATTGTATTTATGAATATTGGGATCATAACCTAAGACATATATAATATGCAAAGAAAAGTATATTTTGTTTGTCATTTACATTTTTTAATTAAAATAATTTTCGTTATTGAATCCTTTTGTATTATGTTTATTTAAATAAATATTTTTTCACTGCAACAACATTTCTAATTTATTTGTATTCCAACTTTTCTTAAAACATAAAAGTAAGAATATTCATTTACCAAAACGTGAAGGCAAGAGTACATATTTGCCGGGAAATGTACATATACATTATATTCAGTTCCCAAGTGTGTACATTTACCGTAACATATGTTATATATATATATATATATATATATATATATATATATATATATATATATATATATATATATATATATATATATATATATATATATATATATATATAAAAATATATATATATATATATATATATATATATATATATATAACTTTTTGATAATTATTAGCAATAACAGGCTTGGTGAATATCAAAAAACTCGATTTTATTAAAAAGTTAACGTTTCGCCACGACATTCATGGCTTTTTCAAAACTTTTGAAATATTGAAATTTCTTTGACATTTATCGATTTGAATAGTTAAAAAAGACTACTATGTTTCATCAAAAAAATTCAATTTCCTGTTCTGATTGAATGTGTTCATTAGAGCTGTAGAGCTCTACCAGCGCTTGGTAATTACATTGATAATAATAAATATATTTTTCAGTCTTCCATAAGGAAACTCTGCAAGAAATGGGGAAACTCGGTGTACTTGGTGCTACAATCAAAGGATACGGATGTCCTGGAATATCGAATGTAGCGTACGGCCTATTGGCAAGAGAATTAGAAGCTGTTGACAGTAGTTACCGTTCATCGATGAGTGTTCAGTCTTCCCTGGTTATGTCAGCAATAGATCAGTTTGGTTCTGAAAATCAAAAGCAAGAATATTTACCAAAACTTGGTCAGTATTTCATATTAGCGCATTATTTTTATGTCTCTTATTTGAATTTGGCCCCATAGATTATCTCTGAGAAGAGTTAACTCAAAATAAACTACTAAATTCAATTGTCTATATATATATATTATATATATATATATATATATATATATATATATATATATATATATATATATATATATATATATATATATACATCCTTCGAGCGTCCACCCTCAAAACTAGGCTTTTTATTTGTTAGAGTTCGATATACTCTTGTGATATTGATTTATTGTGGGATATCTAGGTGAACCATAAAGTTTAATGTCTAATTTTGTTTTCGTCGCTGATAATCTTTCGAGGATCGGGCGTCCCTACAGTTGGTTACTAATAGAGCGTCTGCAATAAACTAGAAAAATTTAATCTTAAGACATTAGGGCGTCCTGAAAAGGGTAAAGAATTCATTTCGCAGCGGATAGAGCGTCCTGCGATGTTGCCGTTTTTCATTGTGTAGCACGTATGTGAGATGCCGCCTTATTTCTACCATATGTTCTCATTGTACTAAATTTGACTAACAAACGAATAAATTTTATGGGAACTCTGGAACGAAGAGAAGCCGCAGGTAGTCGATTCTCGAAATCGTAGTATGATTTTTCGTCGTTTCGTATACGGACGCTCTATTCACCCGGACGCTCTATTAAATGTAAATTCGCAATGTACGGACGCCCGTTTATCGAAAGGTTATATATATATATATATATATATATATATATATATATATATATATATATATATATATATATATATATATATATATATATATATATATATATATATATATATATAAGAGTGAACTGCTGGGATATTTATTGGGCGAATCGAGTCCTCCTCAGTATCGTCATTCTACCGAATGTAGTAAGCATCTAGATCATTTCATTCGTACTTAACTATTCCGAAGGCGCGAAGCAGTGATATGTTAAACATGCCACGCGCCATCTTCCGGAACACATCAGACACTAATCTCCAAGTTATAATTATAATGGGTGATTCACTGAGAGGTACTTTTTTCAAAAATAAATACAGAATCGAAAAACCAATTTTTATGTTTATTCTTCATTATTATACAAAAAAAACAAGTCTTGACATTTATATTTTGAATATTATTTATTTTGAATTTTGGCTGTAACTGCGGTTAACATGATCCATCCTAATATTCCAATTTTCAAATATTGGATTGATTGGGCCGATACATGGTGTAAATTAATAAACATATTAAAACAATAGTTAAAAATAACAATTCACACATTTAAAGAAATAACGCATGACGCACGTTTCGGTGAAACTTCACCTTCTTCAGATGCTAAATGCAAATTTTGTATTCGATACAACGGAGAAATATATTAAGTTTGCATTTAGCATCTGAAGAAGGTGAAGTAGGTGAAGTTTCACCAAAACGTTATTTCATTCAATAAATGTGTAAATTGTTATTATTAACCGTTGTTTTAATATATTCCAATTTTCAATGACGCGTTGGAGCATTTCGGGTAATATTTGGAAAATTACGGGAGTAATGTTGGCTTCCAATTCCAATCGTAACTGGCTTATCCGCATACAGTTTTGAATTGAGTTAGTCCCCAACAAATTATTCTAGAGGTGTGATTAACCATGATCTGTGTGGTCAATTCACTGGTCTAAAGGTTAGAAAGAGACTTTTGACTGAAACGATGACGATTCGGAAGATAAGTCGGCTTCAGTTCTTGCACGAATTGAATTTTGTAAGCTTTTAAACCCAGATCTTTAAGTAAAATATGCCAAGTTGTTGCATACGACAATCCTCTCTGTTGAGAACAGCGACGAATTGATTCTTCGCGGTTCTCAGGAACGCTCACCGCTACTGCCTCTTTATTTTCTTCACTACGAGCTGGATGTGGTCTAGTTGGTCGTGTATTATCCAATAATGGCCCATTATGTAGACCAGAGGTTCCCAAACTTTTTTTTTCTCTAGACCACCTTGAAAATTTTGCTGGTTCCGGTGGACCCCCTGCTGCTACATTTCTACCATATTCCCAAAACTCGACAAAAATGTGGAGATTAGATCTAACTGTGGAAATTTGCGTTGGGGCTGAGTTCCAACCACGAATTAACAGTTTTCGAGAGAAAATTGGGAATTTATTGGTTGAATAGTTAATTGATTTTGCTTTGAGCGGATGTCAAAAAAGCAAAGTTGGCCAATCAAAAAAGTGATTCCATCCAACTTCACATTTTTTGGACATCTACTCAAAGTACAAGAAACCATACAAATTTAGAAAATTAAACAAGAGTCTCCCGTGGACCCCTGGGGTCCACCTGGACCACTTTGGGAATCAATGATGTAGACCATAAGAGCACGAAACACATTTCTCGTAGAACGCTAGTTTTCATAATACAGCTGAACAATTTGTAGAAGCTGTGCCGTGTCTTTTCATGACGAATTGTCAAACAATACGGAAATTGTTCAAAATTAGGATTATTCATTATTTCATATCTATTGTGTATAATAATTTACGTAATAACAACAAAATTTTTATTTGCAGCAAAGGGTGATATAATAGGTAGTTTTGGGTTAACTGAGCCTGATCATGGAAGTGACGCTGGCGCTTTGGAAACTAAGGCTGTTCTCGATCCAAAGACAAACACTTTCTTATTAACAGGCAGCAAAACATGGTAATATATGAAATTTTTTCATTGGAATCAAAGATTTCTCAACATTCTGAAAATTCAAAAATATTACCAACTACTTATAGCCAGGGCCGGATTTACGAATTTGCCGCCCATGGGCACAAAGCATTTCGCCGCCCCCGCCTCCCAAACGCGACAATTTGCCAGACCTAAAATAAAACTATTTGAACATCAATATCTTGAAAATAAATTTGAATAACATCTTAATAATGTCATAGCTTTATATAACCTAACTAACTATGATCTAGGAATAATGCTAATTACTACTTTGTTATGTGGAATATTTGCAGAGAATCTATGATTTCCATTTACACCTCAAGATATCGTTTTAACTGTTGAACTAAAAATAGTACAATTACTGTTATCATAATTAACGGAAAAATATAGATTAGAGAAAAAATTACATGTTTCGTCACTTGTTGCCGACGAGATTTTAAGAAAAAATCAATTTCGTTTCTTTTCAAAGTGGATTGTAACATCAGGAAATTAAGAAATCAAAAACGATTGAATGATAAAATTGTTTATTGAGAGCTAAAACATTCAATTCATAGTGAAACTTTTCGAAAAGTTTAATCTCAAGTTTTCAAATTTTTACGCCTAGTAGGCCAGTCAGTTTAGACATTGAAAATCGAAAATTTAACAATAATTCCAAAAGTTTTTGAACTTTCGTCAAGCGAATGCTACATTGAGAAAGGAACAAATCTCATTTTGCTGCTTTTTCCAAAGTCTGGAACATTGTTAAAATTGCAATAATAATGAATTTTGCCTTATGCTTGTGAAAAAAATTCCAAAACTTCTGTAAACTTGGAGTAATATTAAATATATTATTTCATATCACGTATCAAATTTGCAACCAATTTAAGGGTACGGAACATTTTTTTATTCAAAATTAGTTTTCGTTTTTCTTTGATAAACTGACCAAAAAAAATTCCAAATATTTTGCAAACTTGACAGATACTTCGGAAAAATATACCGAACAGTTGTATACATTTGCAACCTTTTACGTTGGTATTGGTATTGGTAGGTGTGGATGGTGACCGATGCGATGCGACCTTATTAGATCTATTGTGCCCCATCTTCTTCTGCTTCTCAATGTGTTCTCGTTTTACAGCAGCCCCTCAAGCCTCAATACCTTCAGGAATTTGAGGATTTTAAGGGGGTCTATTCGTGGTATTTCTTCTACAGTCAGCTGGTATGATCCCAGTGTGTTCAGTCTTTCATGGTGCACAGCATAGCACTCCATCAGTGGGGGTGTTTCTGGACGTTCCTTGCAGAATCTGCAGGTGCTGTCCCCTTCTAAACCTAGCTTCCTTAGGTGTTCTTTGAGTCTGCAATGCCCCGTAAGAAATCCTGTGATTGTCTTTAGACTAGTTTTGCTGAGGTTAATCAGTGTCTTCGATCTTGCTCGGTTGAACTTTCCGAGGAGATCTTTGGCCTGCCTCAGTCCTGGAAGTCTTTGCCAGTATGTTGCTCTCATTGCTTCGTCAGCTTTATTGAGTTCTTCTTGGAAGTAAGATTTTCCAAGTCCGCAGAAAGGCTCTGGCCCGATTAGTGGCGTTGACGCACCATTTCGTGCCAGGGTGTCTGCTTGTTCATTACTCTTCACTCCGACGTGCCCCGGCACCCAGAGGAGGATCACTTTGTTGTTCCTGCCCAGATCGTTTAGTTTGTCTAGGCATTCACAAACCATCGGGAGTTTTAGACCCGTCCGTATACCATATTATGGTATTCTTCTCCAGTGCTCGATCGAATGGATTCTATGCTCCATTCCTTCTTGGTATTTAGTTCCGTTCGAAATAATTTCTTGAAACTAAATTTCCTGGCAATTTCGTCAGTTGGGAGGTCAGCAAGGTGTGCAATTCCGGTAAGGGTTGAGTCTCTTGTACCGTATGCAGCACCTTTGAATCCAACTTTAGCCAACCTGAGGTTTGCTCAACAGTTCTCCTCACCATGATGTGGAGAGGAGTGAGGTCCAGAACTACCTCTAGTGCTGCTGTTGGAGTCGATCTCATTGCTCCTGTTATACAAAGACATGCTAGTCTTTGCACTTTCTCCAAGGTTTTCTTTGCTGTGGTGAGTTCGGTTCTGCCATGCCACACTACTGCTCCCTTACCTTTAACCTTTTACGTTGACCGGAACATGTTTATTTATAATTTTTTTAATTCGTGGTCATTTTTTCGGGCAAGATGGTCTCGAAATAATTAAAAAAGTTTTGAAACTTGGTGGCAAACTCAGAAAATATCTATTCTAATGCATTTGCAACCTTGTACCCGGTCCGGAACTTTATGCAATTTGCAAAAATATGATTTTTGGATTTTTATATTTTTGCAAATTGCATAATGTTCCGGACCGCGTACAAGGTTGCAAATTTGCAAATGCATCAGAATAGATGTTTTCGAAATTTTCAAAACTTTTGTAATTATTTCGAGCCCATCTTGCTCGAAAAAATTACCACGAATTAAAAAAAATATAAATAAACATGTTCCAGTCAACGTAAAAAGTTGCAAATTTATACAACTGTTCAGTATATTTTTCCGAAGTATCTGTCAAGTTTACAGAGCTTTTGAAATTTTTTTTGGTCAGTTTATTAAAGAAAAACGTTAATTTAATTTCGTACCCTTAAATTGGTTGCAAATTTGATACGGGATATGAAATAATATATTTAATAGCTACTACTCCAAGTTTGCAGAACTTTTGGAATTTTTTTCACAAGCATAAGGCAAAATTCATTGTTATTGCAATTTAAACAATGTTTCGGACTTCGGAAAAGGTTGCAAAATTTCATAGTTTGTTTTTATCTCTTTCCCGACCCTACGTCAAAGTTTGAAAACTTTCGGAATTATTGTCAATTGATTATCTAAACTGACTGGCCTATAGCTTTAAAATTAGCAAACGTATCAATGACATCAGTCAAGCTTACACGTCAAGTCTTTTTCTATGCTAAAACAGCAGAGTTAACTAATCTTTTCTGGCCAACAGTTGATCTTAAATAATTATGTAGTCGTGAAAGAGTAGAAAATGAACTGCTGCACAGTTGCTGGCTGGCGTACACAAAAACATCTTTAGAGCTACCCTACTTACAATGGGATATAAGTCCTGGAGATCTTTTGACAGAATATATCTGTTCAATTGTGACAGCGACATTTCTTCTGTACTGGATGTCTTTTCTTTGCACAGACCTTTCAAATGATGACATTCAACAACAACAAAAAAAGAGCTTCAATGTCCGTTGAGTGATTAGTGTATAAATCTGAGAGAAAACAAAAATTCTGCATAAAACGCTCTTGATTTTTTTAGCAAAATTTAACTGGACTTCACAATTTGCCGCCCTGGGCCCATGTGGCCCATGCCTAAATCCGGCCCTGCTTATAGCAGGGGTCTCCAAACTACGGCCCGCCAGTGCTATCAGTTCGGCCCGCGATAGCTTAAAACTAGCATCATGAAGCTGACCCGCGACAGTCAATCTTATTGTTGTTACTATTGCAATACATACACAATTGTAATTGAAATTCAAACAAGTATATGTTTGCACTTTGCAACTAGTCTAGTCTAGAAATATAGTTAAGGCAGAAAAATTAAAACTGTTTTGGCCCTTGGAACATACTTATGACCCTAAGGCTGCAAAGTTTGGAGACCCTGACTTGTAGCATAAGATGTTGCTATTTTTTACTTTTAATATACCCATTTGTTGTATAACACTCATGAATCTACTGGAAAGTATATTTTCCCATATAATTACCAATGTTTCATATAATTGAAGCACAAACATTCCTTGCTATATAGTTATACTTCTAGTTGTAATTTCTAACATGTTGTTACCAAGTAACAGCCTGAGGGTCTCACTGTAATCAAATTTGAAACTGATGTGTTATTTTTTTTAACTGAAAACTTTTTGATTACTTTAAACATTTACTCTTTTGAATGGTGGCCTGTTTGTCCTGTGTATTCACCTACACTACAGTCATTTAGCGGAATTTTATCAATTTAATTTCCGTTACTCATGTTTTTGAATTGAATTTTAGGAGTTTGTTAATGTTGTTATCTGATATCAGTAAGTATTTACAGTTTTTGAGAAGGTATAAACATATGCTATAAAGAGAAGAAGGAGTTATCATAGTGATTAAGTTCACACTTTTCTAAAATTTTTTGGTGATTACTGTTTCTGATTTTATAGTGTTATCCTAGTACTAGATACTTTTTCTGAAGGATATATAGATCTTTAAGCTGTGCACTCGACTCTTTCACTTAATCAGTTACCCAACTCTTCCAAACTGGTTTTGATTTCGTAGTGGAAATGCACTAAAAAGTTGATTATGAACAATGCTTTCGAAATTTATAGTATTCGTCATTACAAGTTTTTTGATTTTATAGTACATCCCAGTTTTCATTTGCAGTAGATGGGAAAATGTTTGTTTTTTCTTTCTGCTTTAGTTTCTACTTACCTTTATGTTTTACATGTCAGCATACAAGTTATGATTCACTTGTACTGTGATATATCTATTATCTGAGAGAAAAATGTCCATGACACTGCCCTCTGCCTCAATATTAGAGATAGCATTATAGATTCATGTGCAACATTTTGCAATTAGTAGGGTATCCTGTTCTACAATACTATTAAGTCCATATTGGTCAAAAACATCTAATAACTTCTCTCTCTCTCTCTCTCTCTCTCTCTCTCTGACGGTATGTCCACCAGTAAACATTTTCTGTAAAAATTGCGGCTAGTACCTCCCAGAGTTTTATGCAGAAATTTTCTAGGCGACCTTATATAGTTAGAATTCTGTGGCAAGAAGTTTTACAGTTGTATTCGCAAGCACAGTATTCAAAGTATTTCTCTAGATTAAATTTACTGACACACAAGGAAGTAGTTTACAATTCATTTTGGGGTAAAGGTTTCTGTGGCTCCCTTACCATCTAATATTAATTTTTTTATAAAATATATCAGCAGGGGTGAATGACTTAAGTCTACTTGTTCATACCATAAGTTATCAGAACTCTTTATTAACTCTTAATTTCTTGCAAAAAGTTCAATTTCATCCTCTACTCTCTATGGAAATAAGTATTGAACGAATGATGCTAATCTAATAAATGATTGGGATAATTAGAATTATTGTTTTCAAAACTTTTCTGGCGTTTCTATGTATTCTGCCGAACATTGTTATATTCTATAACGATCACCACATCACAAGTTATAGACACATGTTGAGAATTTATCCAATTTTGATTTATTCAGCATGCGAAGCTAGAGAAAAGGATCTGAAAATAAAAGAACTAGAATCGCAGCGTCCTAAACTACTGGAAACAGCAAAGAACGAAGCTACAGTTTTAGATGAGCAAATTGCGGCAATAAAAAACAAATAGTTAGGAGTAGATTAAACTAAAGACGATATATATTGCGTTAATTATATTATGTATAAGTCTACTCAGTTATATTATATAACTGTCAATAACAAGAGCGTTTCGTGAAACAGCCTGCTGGGGAGCGTGCACAATTTGACTTTTTCAAATTTGATTGGCCATCACACTGCATGCTTCCTCCTAATTGTCTGATAGCATTTGCACATGACGCAAGTTCTTTCAGAAACTCTCTTGGCAAAAAGATGTAATAAACTTGTGTGTCTAAGACATTGACCGAAAAAAATTGTTTCGCGATACACCTGGGAAAAAAAATAAAATCACCTGGAATATCCTGGATTTCTCAGGGAATTTTAGATCCTGACTTGAGTAGACACCCTGATATATATATATATATATATATATATATATATATATATATATATATATATATATATATATATATATATATATATATATATATACAGGGTCACTCACGGTGGATGGTAAATTAGACGTTTACGGAGAACGGGACATGAGATTATTCTGAAAATTTGGTTTCATGGGTGATTGATTTTGCTCTATCGATCTAAAATTATTTTGTAAGCGTACAAATTTTCTCTCGTTCGTTGGTTGTAAATAGGGATACATTTCATTGAATCTTCTGCATGTTATTGCTATTATTTGGTCACATTGACCATGTACAATAAATAACTTCATCAAAACTTCATGAGAATAGTTATTGCCTTCCATTTTGATTGTTTTCAAATCAAATTTTTGTTAATAAACGCGCGAACGTTTTATTGTTGATGGACTAATTGTCAAATTTGCATAATGACATCTTTCTTGACATTTCATAGCTACCTAATACAAAATATGGCTTATTTTTATAGAAACTTGCTTTTATTTCGGAAACCTGACGTTTTAGGTATAGGAACATGATATATCATTTGAAAGAGATTTCAATTTTCTTTCGAGATATTCAATAATATACAGGGTATTACATTTGAAAAAATGCACTTTTTACTATTTTTGTATTTATCGTTAAAATCGCATCCTACGAATCTGAATACCTTAGTACTGAACATTTAATTGAAGCTATGTTTTGCACAAAAAAATAAGGAAATCATTTAATTTCTCGAAAACCTCTGGAGATAGGTATAGGGAAGTAACATACAAAAACAATTGGAAAATGGTAGAGAAGCAAAAAATGGAATAATATATAGGGTGTCTCATTTAAAATTTCACAGTTGCTGCTACTTTTTAGTATAAGCGGCAACGCCGCAGCGCCACTATTATTTTAGATCGATAGAGCAAAATCAATCATCCATGAAACCAAATTTTCAGAATAATCTCATGTCCCGTTCTCCGCAAACGTCTAACCTACCATCCACCGTGAGTGACCCTGTATATATATATATATATATATATATATATATATATATATATATATATATATATATATATATATATATATATTAACCATTTTATGATGGAATCACTTATTTACAGGATTTCGCATGCTCCAGTTGCTGATGTTTTCATTATTTGGGCAAAGTATGAGGGAAAAGTGCATGGATTTATTCTTAATAGAGCTGATCAGACGCCAGACAGTTTAAAAACCCCTAAAATACAAGGAAAACTTTCCCTGCGGATATCATCTACAGGAATGATTCTCATGAATAACGCTGTATGCCCCGCGAGTAACAGACTACCTAATGTTATTGGCATGAAAGGACCATTCAGTTGTCTAAATAATGCAAGATATACGATCGCTTGGGGAACTTTAGGAGCTGCAGAAGCTTGTCTGAAAATTGCAAGGAATTACACATTAGAACGAAAACAGTTCAATAGGCCGTTAGCTTCTAATCAACTGATTCAGAAAAAAATGGCTGATATGATTACCGAAATTGCACTAGGATTACAATCGTGTTTGCATTTAGGAAGGCTGAAAGATAAAAATCTGTAAGTTTCACCATTTGCCCAAATGAAATAATGTTTTTTTGATATTAAATAATTTTTTAATCATATACTTTTAAAATATGTGTATTTTCAATCATTGAGTGAATTATCTTATATTAGATAAAGTGAACAAGGAAAATTCTTTAATAATTTAAAAAATTATCCAAAAACTTTCCAAGGGAGCTGGTTATACGTATTCCGCAACGCAAAATCTGCATTCACAATCGAGCGGTGAATTATAGAAATTGTCAAGTCACCCCGACTCAAAATCTGCATACAGCTGTTTCGATCAAGGCACACTGTGCCTTGGAATCATATACACCACTGTTGTAGAGTAGATATCTTCATGTCAGGAGGTACGTGTTTACACGACGAATTTCTGCATTTTCGATCTAAGCGGTGAATTGTTGGTTCCCAATATCTTTGGTGGGAGTTCGCTCTGGGTTGTTATCCAGACATTGTTAGGGGTCATCCATAAATTACGTCACACGAATTTCATGATTTTTTGCCCCTCCCCCCGTCCTTGTCACAGCTGGTCACATTTGTGAGACTCCCCCTCCCTAGTGTGACGTCACATATTTTGCAAATTTACATTTACAAATTATTTAATAAAAACAGCGGTTCCGAAATCAGTTTTATTTACATTTAAATTATTTTTTGATAAAATTAACATCAAATCAACAAAACAAAAAGCAATTAATTATATGAATTAAAGAAATTAACAAAACGAAAAACGATTGGCTATGCTAATTGAAGAAACTAACAAAACAAAAAATATTAAAAGAATTATATTAATTAAAGATACAAACTTAATAATCTTGAGTTCATTCTTTTAAATTATTTATAACTGGCATAGCAGCCACTTCGTTCTCGTTTGGGTTGTAAATGTTAGGAACATTAGTTGTGTCATAATCTTTCTCATCCAACCATACAGCATCATCGTCATTATCCACACAAAGAAGTTATCTGGCACGTCTAGCAGCTATTCTTTGAGGACGAATCTTCGCGATAGGTAAAACTTCTTGTTGCCTCTTATGTAATTGCTTGTGTTGATTAGTGGTCTTGTATGATGCAAAATATACACCATCATACGGAGCTTGCTTCAAATGTGATAACGCTCGGAGATCCAAAGCTAACTGAAGTAATATAGTGGAGCAAATTTACCTTCGGGGTAAGAACCCCTCTCGCCAAAGACTGGATCGTCGTACACCACAACATGGGACAACCTTGCATTTTAATATTTGTAATAAATATTGAGATTCACGCACATGATTTGCGTACAAAGTCGCATAGATTTTGAAATGTGACATCACGAAATTTAGGACCCCTCCCACCCCCTTGTCACACAATGTCACACTTCGTCGACCCCCTCCCTTCCCCTTAACGTGTGACGTAATTTATGGATGGCCCCTTACCGACCACGATTTGTATTGGGGAACAATTAGAAATTTGTTAATTCACTCCGAGTCAAATAAGCTGCACTGATGAGATCTAATAAGATCGAAACAGCTGTATGCAGATTTTGAGTCGGGGTGACTTGACAATTTCTATAATTCACCGTTCGATTGTGAATGCAGATTTTGCGTTGCGGAATACGTATAACCAGCTCCTTGGAAAATTGTTTGATAATTTTTTAAATTAGTAAAGAATTTTCCTTTTTCACTTTATGTAATATATGAAATTGACCATGGTCGACAAGTATGTTTTTCATGATTTGATAAATATCTTATACACTGTTATTGTTTATATTTTCAGGCATTGTCCAGAAATGATTTCGTTACTAAAACGAAATAATGCTGGAAAATCTTTGGAAATTGCCAGGGCGGCCAGAGATATGCTGGGCGGGAATGGAATTCATGATGAATATCATATAATGAGACACATGGTAAACCTAGAAACTGTTAATACTTATGAAGGTAATGCTACTGTAAATATTTTTTCCATTTTTACAAAATTTTCATTGAATTAATTTGCAGGAACCCATGATATACACGCATTGATACTTGGAAAAGCCATTACTGATATTGCCGCATTTTAATCTCTAAGTGTTTCATCTGCTTCAATAAATCACTTCAATAATAAAGGGTTTACAAGTTGTTTTTAAATCATTAGTTTTCTTTTCGGTACACCACGTATAAATGACAACCAATGCTACTGTAAGACTTGGAAATTTCTAATATCTTGTAGCAATCCATGTCTTAACAATTGATATTTGATGATGGTGATGAGAAAAAATAACAGACAATAACAGTAACAACAAATTTCAACTGAGAAAAATTGATTGATACATATATTTATAATTCATACTTTGTGTTGAATCGGTGAGCTAAATTTCAGATATTCAACATAACCTATTAAATTTCTCTGAGAATATTAAGAGATACATGGAAATTGGCACAATCTCTCCAGACCTTATGCGGAAGGAAACGAAAGGAAACACACGTGTTTCATTCCTCCCTGAAGTATGTGTCAGGGAGGCGGGCAGCTTGAGTTTGGGACTAACTCCTTCTGTCAGATCAGAGGATACACTTGTATGTACAAGTGTATTAACAGTCGCATGCAGATGGGGGGGGGGGTTACCTAGTGACCCCAGCTCATATTTTTCGTTATATTTCAGCCAAATATCAATTTTTTAATTTGGAATTTTTTGACTTTTATCTTATGTGTTGTATGAATATTTCAAAACACATCTGCCAAAAATCAAATAATTACAGTGGTTTTTATAGAAGAAAACATCTGTTGATGCGCGGTCCATTGGTTCTCCTATATGAATACTTATGTAATGTAGATTGGTATAACTGTCAATTTGAATGAAATACTGTGTGTACGTGTATGCTTTGACCTCTAGATTTTGTTAGGAAAGGCAGCTGACTGCTAAATCGTATGCGCATGCGCGATACGTGAGTCAGGCCGAAAAGTTTTTTTTGTAAAGTCTAGGCAAGTCAATATGCCAATTCAACATGAAATATAGATCTAATCATTCCCAAGGTTTGCTCAGTAACAGCACTGAAGATATTCGGGTTTGAATGTACTCAAGGTGGGGCTGTTTCAAGAGGGACAGTTCAACCGGAATCAAAGGGAAAAGCAGCAAGAAGTGCTACTAAAAATATAGGTAGGGGAGGGTCTGCAACAGTGGCCATGCAGGAACAGTGGCCACCATCAAGCGAATTTCTCATTTGGAAAGATTAGGTACTGCCATCTAGTACAGTGTTTGCCAGCGATGCACTTGCAATGCTTGCAAAGTTATCTGCCCGAATTTGAAGATTTTCTGTTTAAAATCAACTCAACCTCAAATTGTGCATGTGCGGTAAAAAACAGCAAGTAAGTGAATTTATGGTTAGTGACAAAATAAATTCTCATCGGAGTGAACTGGTGTTGACAGATTATACCTAATACATGTAAGTATATATTTATATAATAAGCTTTTGATTGAATGCGGTAGTTTTTGTTTTTTTCTGAACTCTTTAAATACATGTGCTGGTTGGTACAGTGGCCATGTTAAATGTAGGTACAGTGGTCACTACTTTATTCTTTAAATAAGGGATGGCCACTGTACCTTGACTAAAAAATTATTATTTAGTTCAATATTGTAAATTTAGATCTCATTTATTTCAGATATTATTTTGGAAAATGCCTCGCCGAAAAGAAACAGATGTCCAGATTGGAAAAACTTTGGCGGAAACTATGGGCAACGCAATTCGCGATATAATGAATGGTGTATTATCAGTTAAATCTGCAGCTATCAGGTACAGCCAACACCTCCTATACTAGAAGGCCGGGAAACTGGACTAAAATAAATCCAAGATGGCTACTTAAGTAGTCAGTTAGCTTGTGTGGGGATATTGTTGATAAACATATTTTGGTGTGAATTGAAGCAATATTTTGATAACTATTTTGTCAAAAAAACTGTGAATTAGTTTCAAACGTGTTTGTTAAACTTTTGTGCATATATTGTGTAAAATTGTGGTTGTGTGGTATAAAATTTATTGGAAATTAGTGAATAGAATAATATGGTTTCTTGTTGTGTGCCCAAATGTAGGGGCAACTACGAAAACGGGCCCAAAGTGTCAGTATTTTAATTCCCGAAAGATGCAGCATTAAGGAAAAAGTGGATTAATGCCATATAAAGGGAAGAATCTTTTATTCCAACAAAATACACTCGGGTAAGTTTAGTTTGTTTTGTAAATAGTCGGGTCCGACCGTAGGTAATCAAATGAAACATAGTAGAGTTATTTGTGTCAGCTACTCGTGTGAGCATACACATTAAAAAGAACAAAAAAGTAGTTAATTATAGATAGTTAAATATTATTCAACCTTATATTAATGTCTAAAAATAAAACAGCAAAGTAAAGTACTTAGTTAAAATGTAGGGATAAACAAAATATTTACAACTTTTCTTTTTTATTTTAAGGTATGTGAACTTCACTTTAAGGAAAGTGATATTGAAAGGAATACGAAACATGTAATTGAGTCAACAGGAGAAATAATAGTATTGCCACTAACACGTATTCGTTTAGTAAAAGGTTAGTTTTATTGATACATTTTGGTATAACATGATTTTAAGTACACATGTATTTTCAGATGCAGTGCCATGTATACTGCCTAATTGTCCTGATTATTTGTCAAATCCGCATACTTCTCAAAGAGATTGTCCTCATTCTAAAAGACAAAAATTAGAATATTATTTAATTTTGGAACCACATCGTTCTTTGGAAGACAATTTAAATTCTGTCATAGATATCTTAATGGTAGTAGCAGATCAAGAGTCTGAAAATAAAGATTCCATATTTTCAAAAGAACAAATGAATTTGCTTAAAGTTAATTCCAAATTTAGATTACAATATTACGATATTACAATTGATATTATATTAACATTAATCTATATTCATTATATTATTGTTTTGAGGGAAATGAAGAATTGAAATTATTCAATATGTTTCTGTTGCAAACTGTATTTTTGAATGAATCACATTAGTGTATCCTAAATATTATTTCTCATTGTAAATATTGCATACCTACTATCTCGTCATAGAGTACTGTTACATATTGATTCGAAGACCAGCACTAGCTGATTCGGGATGTTTGTTTATTAACATTTGTTGTAACTATTTTGTATAGATGTACACTGTTTTAATTTATAAGTTTTTCACTTTGTCATATTGAACATGTTAATAAAATCATTTAAAATATAGCTGCGAGATAGTCTTATTTTGTAGCATTTTGTTTTCAATTTCACCTCATGCTAAAGGTTTGGAAAGTATAGGTAAATGTTTATTTTTTTGTCTTTAAGGTGTAATCTTAAAGCATATTTTTGTAATTTCTTAGATACCTGGCAGGCTCCCAGTATCATGTATCTTTTCGACACAGGAAAATCAAGCAGACCTTTTAAGAAGCACAGCATTTCGCATCACCTTTTATAAACTACAAATAGAATTTTTTAATGGTCACAATTGTCCTAAACACGATGAAGAATCTCTTTTAAAATTGCTCTTTAAACCAGCAACTACAATTTTGTTAAAAAATTATCTTAAAAAACATAATGATAAAACCAGTACAAAGACAATGCCCCATTTAAAAAGAGTGAAACCACAAAACAAGTCAAATTAAACCCTTAAAAATTATTACAAACTTCATTTAGTTATTGTTAACATGATCAAAAACATTTAAATATTTACTATAACAAAATCTATAAATATTTCATATAATGAATTTAAAATACCCGCTGACTACTTCATGCGCCATCTTGGATTCAGCTTCCCGGCCTTCTAGTATAGGAGGTGTTGGTACAGCATTCCACGTACTACACTTAGGCGTTATATTAAGGAATGCAACGATGACGAAGAAGAAATTGACTGGAACTCGCCAATTTTGGAAGAAGTACCAAGACTAACTCCAAATTACCGTGTCAATCAGATATTTTCTCTCGAAGGAGCGATTATTTCCAAACTATGGCAGAGCTGCATCATGATATGAATCCTAAATGTGCGCGAAAATTAGCATACGACGTAGCAATGGCCAATGATAAAAAAATACCCGCCTCTTGGAGAAAAAATTGTACTGCTGGAAGATTATGGTTTAACGACTTCATGAAAAGGAGAAATGATTTGTCCATAACAGCAGCAGAAGCTACATCTTTGTTATAGAAATCATTTTGTTATTCTAAAACAAACCATTATTCTAGCAAATGTCTATTTTGTATTCCTTTTTCAATTCCTAAACAGTAGTGGCCACAGTATCATATTCTAGTGGCCACTGTACCATCATTGCATGTACAGTGGCCACTTTGCAACACATTCTTGCAACTCCAAATTTTTGGATAAAAATCATTTTTTTCAGCTACATAATGAAATGCTATAGAGGTAAATATAGTAATTGTGTAGGGGAAATGGAAAAGGCTGAAAGTGCCAAAATATCAAATATCGATATTTTGTATGGAATGTGTTGCAAGCGACATCGCCAATAACCTAGAGAAGGTTGAAAGTGGCAGAAAAATTCCTACTAGTTCCTAGAGCAGTCGTAAGTAGCAGTACCGTGAAAGTGCCCGCTGACTGTCAGTGGAAAAGGCTGAAAGTGCCACCATGAACCACTATGAACATTCATCCTTTACGTGCAATGAGCGCTGGACTTTCAGCCTTTTAACTAACAAGGTATGGCACTTACATCGTTTCCCAAAAAAAGATATGATGGTACTTTCAGCTTTTCACGTGTAAAATTAAGTTATATATGTACAACAAAAAAAACAACTCTTGAAAGACAAATAAATATATATTTTGTATTTCTAATGAAAATTATAGATTTTTAAAGGATACAGTATAAGTTCTATGAAGTTTTTATTGAATACTGAAAATTTTACTGTGTGGCACTTTCAGCCTTTTCCATTTCCATTACACAATTGCTGTTTAGAGGTATCAAATTCTATATAAAAAAATTATGGTTTTTATTGATTTTTTTAGAAAAAGGTGGCCACTGTTCCAGACTCTCCCCTACCTGAAAAAGAAAGATGCTTCGTATGTCCAAGATCTGAAGATCGAAAATTCATTAAATCTTGTAAAAAATGCGTGAAGTATATCTGCTCAGAACATACAACCATAGAAGAACACTCTATCCGACTGTATTTACTACTAATATTTTACTATACATTTTCATTGATAACGAAACTTTTGAGTTGTAGAGATGGAGTTATTTTAAATAAAAACGAGTTAAATGTACAAACTTATTGAAAAAAACATATGTTGTTTTTGAGTCAAGTACTAGCCCCCCTCATCCTAATAATATCATTCATTCTATTGTTGGGGTTACTTGCTGACCCCCCTCATCTGGGTTGGCATGTTACATTCATAGCATCCGGCTGCGACTGTTAAGGATAGGTGGGACGGGATATTTATGGAACATAGGAAGTGTGGGTAGGGTTCAGAGGATTAATACTGGCCCACCATTCGCCTTATAAGTTTGCAAGCGGTGACTCACATTACCATGAGGAAACCTCTGAAAAAAACTCATGCTGAACCTAGGTATTTTGACGAGCGCCATATTAAATATAGCATTTATAATATGCTTATACCTATATATAATATAGGATAGGTGAGACGGGATATTTATGGAACATAGGAAGTGTGGGTAGGGTTCAGAGGATTAATACTGGCCCACCATTCGCCTTATAAGTTTGCAAGCGGTGACTCACATTACCATGAGGAAACCTCTGAAAAAACTCATGCTGAACCTAGGTATTTTGACGATATGCTTATACCTATATATAATATATATGGGTGGTTATCTGAAATTTGGTTAACTTGGTGTTTTCATCAATTTTCACAATATTATAAAAATTTTATCCAATACTTGAAACTACTAAGCGATGTTATAATTTAGTTCGGTCACTCATTTTGATATATATCATAAAATTCTTCATTTCCAAAAATTGACATTTCTTACTCCAAATATCAGACCCTAGCCATGTAAGATCTCCCGAATTTAGTATTCACTTCACTGTAATTATAATTGTATAAGAATAATTTGATCAAACTCTATTTAAATTATTTCACTATTATATTACTAACATTGTCATTGCGATTTAATTTATAATAACAATATATTTCATCACATTATTTCAAGTCATAAAGTGTAAGCGATAAAAAACATCAGGCCCTAGTCATTTACGAAATTCAAAAATACGCGGCATCAACGCATATGGCTTTTTCATAACTCACCCAATACGATACCATTGGTGTGAAGTTAGTTGCAAATACAATCCAAGTCGCGGCAGCCATTCAGTTATTAGTAGGGATGGCAAAAAATATAAATATATCGATATAATCATCATATGATATATCGATACAAGCGACATATCTAAACAAAAATATCGATATTATGAAAAATATCGATATATCTTTTTATTATATTAAAATCTAAAGTTTTTGAAACGTAAAGTAGGTCTGAGAAAATATTGAAAGGTAATACATTAAAAAAAAAGTGTATTTTTTGATTAAGTAAGTACAAGTTAAAACTGTTAAAAGTGTTCTACAAAATTGCATGTTTTTACAAAAAAATGAAAATATATTTTTTATTACAATTTAGTCAAGTTTACAATTAAATGTCTCGCAGGAAGTAGACTGTTTGCCTGCATTTGTAATTTTGTGGATTAGGTGAATAGAATACATCAGTTCCACAAATGCAAGTTATCAGGCAAAGAGCTCAAAAATAATAATTTGGAAAGCCTACTTCCCGTGAGACGGTTACGACTTTTAGTAGCTGTTGCTTCGGCTTTTGAAAATAGCCTCTCGCCACTTTAAATAAGTTGGGATATACCGATTTCATTTCACTCCAGGTGTCCAAGGGATCGTCTTTCAAGTTTCTAACTGGCAAACTTAAATATTGATTGAGTTCACTATCTTTATGTGATTTCCCTTGCCCACTTTTTTTTGGGTGCGCTAATTTTTTATGGTGCGCCCATATATCAAATTCCTCTATCATACTATCATTTATTCACAGCAAACACTTTCAAAGCTCTTTGCAGATTGCAGAAAAATATTTGTTGAGGTGTATTTATAAACTTTGGACGGGTATTCCACGACAAAAATTTTCGGGGAAGAACTTAATTCCGTTCAAGTAATTCAAAGGAATCCCGATTATAGCCGATAATTCGGGTACCTATCGTATCAAATACAGGTACCTACTAAGTTATTTGCGCTTCTCGACGCTAGATGGTGCTAAGAAATTCAACGAATGTTGGTGATAAAACAAACTAGATTGAAATTTCGCCAAATTGTGGTGTGTGCAATTTGCAATTAATTAGTTTTTTGATATAGGTATTTACACTAAAATATCGATATATTTTGCGATATATCGAAACTATTACATCGATATTTATATATCGATATATTTGAAAAAATATCGATATATTGAATATATCGATGTATCGTTGCCATCCCTAGTTATTAGTAATATTAGTGCGGTAGTCGACTTTGCTGGGGAAACACGTGCTGTGCCAGTCAAACTCTCAGGCCATAGGTAAGTCTTTTTGAAGATAGTTAATTACTAATTGATCTCATTACTTATTGAAAATATGAGTTTAGTATGCCTTGTTATTTTGACCGCCTATTGGTTTTGATGTTAATTTTAAATAATATGTTTCATTTGATTTTGTTTCGTTTTGTCAGTCCCTAGACCGTCAGGCCCTAGTCGTAATAGTGACTAGGGCCTGACGCCACATCTAGGGACTGACGGTCATACTGTGTGATGCATGGTTTTGAACATAATACCAATGTATTTGTTGTAGAATATGGCGCCTAGAAAGAAAAAATACATTGTCCAAAGAGGAAATTGCAAAAAAAAGTCAAAGGCAAAGAGGCCATTGGAAAAAATCAAAAATTACCCTGTTTTGCTGAGTACAAAGAAAAGGAACGACTAAAATATCTAAAGAAAAAGGAAAAAGGACAACGGAAATGTGTAAAAGACATGACTCCGCGTGAGCACAGAAATGCAAGAAAAAACTGGGTAGCCTATTCATCTGATTATAGAAAAAAACAAAAGATTCGTGAAGATACAGATAAATACGTGGACCAAAATACGCCGCCATCATCGGATGATGAAATTATTCCCGAGGTTCCTTTATTAAATAATTAAAGAGAAGCTGAAGCTAGAAGGAGTATAGTTCAACGGAAAAAAAGAAATAGTATACTGAAGAGCAAGGACTTACTCATTGAAAATTTAAAGAAAAAACTTGTCAGCGAACAACAAAGAAACAGAAGACTGAAACATACAATGATAAAAAAGAAGCAAGCACTGACACCAAAAAGTAAAATTGTAGAAATGGCCAACGACCCTAATCAAAAATTAGAATTGATAAAAAAAGCGTTATTTGGCGATATTATCAGAGGCAAATTTTATATAAAAAGATTGAGACACACCAAAAAAAACCTGCTTAAAAACGATTTTGTCCAGTCCACTGACACATAAATATAAGATATGGAGACTTGGAAACAAAGCCATTACATATAAAAAAAATGGGATTTAATCGTACAAAATATGAGGCTAAGCGAAAGAGAAAGAGAGTTGAAAAAATCATACACAAGTTTTATGAAGATGACAATAATAGTCGTTGTGCAGCAGGAAAAAAAGAATGCATCACTCGCAAAAAAAATTAAAAAACAAAAAAGATATTTGCTGGATTCATTGAAAAACTTGCATCAAAAATTTCTTAATACGAGTTTGATGAAAATTGGGTATAATTCGTTCTGCAAATTGCGTCCATTTTGGGTTGTTGTGCCTCAGCTTACAGACCGTGACACCTGTGCTTGTGTTACTCATGAAAACATCAATCTTAAATTAGGTGCCTTAAAAAATGCAAATTTTCTTGACTCGGAAAAATGCTTAGCAAGAACTTGCCAGGACTGCTCGATGAGGAGTTTGATAATAGTATGGACATTGCAGTCAAACAATGGAAGCATAGCAAGGAATTGATGAAGGACATTAACACTAAACAGGATCGATACGTCACAAAGTACAAGAAAGAGATTTACAACTTAAAACCTCGTGATTTAGTTATGCAATTAGAAGAGAGTGATCTTCCAAAATTATTCCAACGTGAACAGAACATCGTCCATCAATATAAAACTATTAAATCTTTGAGTCACTTACAGAAAAGGATGCAGTAATTCACATGGACTTCTCGGAAAACTACACAACTAAATGCAACCAAGAAATTCAGTCGTATAATTTTGGCGGCTCCAGGACTCAAATTTCTTTACATACAGTGGTGGTTTACACAAAGGATAAAGTAACATCTCATTACACTGTGTCGTTAAATTTATCACACAACGCTGGAGCCAATTGGGCACATTTAAGCCTGTCCTCATAGGATTGCCATCCTCTCTAGAAAACCTGCATTTTTTGAGTGACGGTCCTGTAACCCAATATCGAAATAAAACAATGTTTTATATTTTGGGTTGCAGAATCGGGGATTTCTATCCACTGGCTATGAAATACACGTGGAATTTCCATGAGGCGGGACATGGGAAAGAGGCACCAGATGGAATCGGAGCTACATGCAAACGTACTGCAGATCAACTCATAGCTCAGAGAGGTGACATTACAAACTTGTACGACTTTGTAGCTGTGCTTCGAGAAAGGTATCCAAATATACAGATCTATGTTATCGAAGATGTTGACATAGAAAAAGTTAAGAAGAACATGAGAAAGAGCAGAAACCGTTCAAAGGAACTATCTTAGTGCATCAAGTCTCGGGTCATATTTATAACCCTAATAAACTTATCTTGAAGTCACTAAGTTGCTTCTGTGATGATGTTGGTTGTAATCATTATAACTTAGGGACTATAACGTACCAAACCAATACACAGCGGCTTCAAGTTTCAGATATTTTCACGGATTCTGAAGATGATATGCCGTTAGCAAGTATGAGCCACATTGCGCAAGAAAAGTCTACAACGAGCTATGGCAGTGGAGATTATGTTCTAGTTAAGTTAATAATGAGTGGAAAAGAATACCGATATGCCGCAATTTGCTCAAAATATGATGATGAAGATGGAGAGTTACATTCCTTAAAGTTTGCAATGAAGATGGCACAGAATTTAGAATAAATGATAATGATATCGCCGACGTGCCTTACGAAGATGTTATAGAAAAACTGCCAGTTCCTAATCTAATCGTCAAGAGAAATACAGTATTTTACAACTTCAAAAACCCGTTAATGTTTACGAGAAGTGATACAAATAGTGATAAAAATAAATCCGAGGTACAAGGTAGTTTAAGTTTACAATATTTGTGATCTCATACTAATTAATGTTAATGAAAGTCTGAATATTGTGTTCAAATTATAATTTGGTTACTTAGAACTTTAGAAGGCTGATTATTTAAAATAATTGTTAATTACTTGAAGACTATTAGTTTGTAAGTATTAAACTCGAAATGAAATTTGATTTTTAAGAAATATTAATACATTATTTTCATGTGGATAATTAATGAAATAAATACTGTGATTATAGTTCATAGAGTTTGTGAACATAAGAGATAATTTGTTGTTTCAGTTGATTTTGCAATAAAAATGTGATTTAACATAATAACCGTGTTTGGCGTCAGTCCCTATCACGTCTCGTCAGCCCCTCGAACAATGATTTTAAAAAATCATAAATTTCTCTTAAAATATCAAGTAAAGTGACTGGGCCTTTCAGATGCAGCAAAGTAGATGTTATACCCACAGCATAGAATATAAACTGTTCATATTTTTAACTAAAAACACTACTTTCAAAATTAAGTCAGAAGTTAACCAAATTTCAGATAACCACCCATATATATATATATATATATATATATATATATATATATATATATATATATATATATATATATATATATATATATATATATATATATATATATATATATATATATATATATATATATATATATATATATATATATACATATATATATATATATATATATATATATACATATATATATATATATATATATATATATATATATATATATGTATATATATATATATAATATATATATATATATACATATATATATATATATATATACATATATATATATATATATATATATATATATATATATATATAAGCGTATTATAAATGCTATTTTTAGTATACCTCCCTTTAAAAATCAGTTTTAGCCGAATAATGTCTGGAGAGATTGTGTCAAGTTCCAGCTATCTCTTTAAAGGCATCTCATTCAGTTTCTTATACTAATACGTAAACAAGTTCCCTTCTTATGTCTAAATTAATATATTCCAAAAGTTCAGAGCTTTAGAGTTTACGAAAGTTTTCACTGAACAAAGTTCCATTGCAAAAACAAGTACTTAAGCAGGAACGTATTATTCTTATGCCAAGAGTTGATGCCCATACTTCACTTCACTATTAAATTGATGGTAAATATTGCGGATGAAGTATTTTTTGTATACACGAATTTTTTTTAATAGTATTATGCATCGTAGATTCAATATGAATTGTAGGAAAGAGCTAATCATCGACAAGCTTAATCATTGCCCCCATACCATCTTGTGTATGCATCGAAGTCGCCTTATAATTGTTTGATTGATATTTCAAATTAATATATTTACAATAATACAAAGAATGTTAGAGTAAGATATAGGAAACCTTGATATCATTTTTGAAAGGTGATGAAATTTAAAAAAAAGGCACGTGTTTGCAGTAGTTTTAATCTCGAAAAAAGATCTCAGACCTTTTGAATCTATTCCTTTACAACTCGATACAACAATCCTTGTGTTTATACTGGCATTGGTAAGATTATTCTAATATTATAATTCAATATAGAAAAAATCCATAATTTTTCTTAATAATGGTAGATTTTACATATGCACAACTTACCTTTATTAGTAGTATTTCCCCCGAAAATGGCAGTGAGGTGGGTGAGTGGTCTACATCATTATTTTCCAGATATTAGTTCTAGTACATTTTGGCATAGGTATATCAGACCAATTGAGCTCTAATTTGGTATCTGGGATGTTCTTGTTGCAGAACAAAACTATATGAATTTTGGCATCTTCAAAATTTGGTAAGGGAGTGACAGGCTGGTGCATAAGCTAAATTTTTCAAACCGGTAGCAAAAGATCAGGGAATTAATTATGAAGAATATATCCGAAATTCAGCCTCCTACGGCTTTATGGAGGGTCAATTTTTAAGGGTTTTCGAGCTTTGTGCATATCTTCAGTCACACGATACATTATCATATAAAACTAGACGGCTGAAAATTTTTTATTTGCAGGTTTCAAAAGTTTTTTCTGATATGGGTGTATATTTTTCAACAGCTTTAAATCAATTCAATCCATTTTAAATTATAAGCACCTAAAATCCCATGTCTGTATGAAAAATACAAATCCAAATAGGTCCCCATATATATATATATATATATATATATATATATATATATATATATATATATATATATATATATATATATATATATATATATATATATGAAAAACTTGGTTCTCGGGATGAACCGCGTAAAAGATTTGAAAAATCTCGACGTTTCGGCTCCTTTTGCGAAGCCATCTTCAGGAGAATTAGAAGGAAAAATAATTCGCTCCATTCGACTATCTGACGACGAACACCGTGAATCAGAACTCAAGACTCTAAAACATATATTATTACAGAACGGTTACAACACATATCAAATCAGCAAGAACATACGCAAACACACAAACATCACCCCCCACCTCTACCACGTTCCAATCCCACTGACCAAGAATCTACACCTAAATTATTCCTTCCTTACATCAAAGGAGTAACAGACAAGATCTCTCAAAAACACAAATATCAAAACAATATTCACCACCCAACAAAAACTCTCCCATCTGGTCAGATCCGTCAAGGATAAAATTCCTAACGAAAATCACAGTGTTTATGAGATTCCCTGTTCCAATTGTCCTCGTTCTTATATAGGACAAACGAACCGACGAATTCAGGTCCGTGCCAAGGAACATTCACTTTCAGTAAGACATTCAGATATCACCAACGCCCTTTCCCAACATCACACCCAAACAGGCCACATTATCGATTTCCCCAATACAAGAACTATTGCTCCCGTCCGATCTTTCAAATCCCGAATTTTTCGTGAAGCTGTAGAAATAGAAAAACGTCCAAATTGTTTGAACACCAGAGATGACAGTCACAGACTCCCATCAGCATGGAAGCCGCTTCTCAGCGGTCGCCGTGTCACACCCAATCGGAGTGCATCCCGCCCTGGTACCGTGCATGAATACCCCATTGACGTCAATACTACGTCAATAACTACGCAATGGAGTACTCGCCCCCCTTCCCTATAAATACGGCCACGCGACGATCGGCCCGTCAGTTGACTCTGAAGAGTAGGCAGGTTGAGACTTCAGAGTTGACAGGAAGCAGTACGGTTGGTGGAGTAGGCAGGTTGAGACCACGCAATCGTATTATTTCCGATTCCTCCTAATTCGATTCGTGGAGTAGGCAGATTGAGGCCACGTATCTGAATTATTTTTCCTTCTAATTCTCCTGAAGATGGCTTCGCAAAAGGAGCCGAAACGTCGAGATTTTTCAAATCTTTTACGCGGTTCATCTCGAGAACCAAGTTTTTCAAATACTTCCGACCGCGGAAATCTTTCTGAACATATATATATATATATATATATATATATATATATATATATATATATATATATATATATATATATATATATATATATATATATATATATATATAAATTATTATTGCCTGTGTTGCATTGTTATTCACTTGTCTTTTCTTAGCAATAGCAGGCCATTTGAGTTTGAAAACCAATTTTATTCAAGTTTCTCAAAACATTTTTCCATCTAGCAAAACTTTTCCATGTTAGCAACCAGAACAACAAATGAATCATACATTTAAGCATGGAATACGACGACCATAATGTCGATGCTTTAAAAGACTAAAATAATACACTAATTTAACTTTAGTAGGTACCTTTAGAAAAAATACGCCAACAATACTTCTTCACTAACCGATTCGGTATTTTTTGCATTCGTCATTCATTGAAATATGAATAACTTTTTTTGTGTTTTTCCTTTGATTTTAGATTAATTAAATTTTAAAATACTTGCGAAGCTGCAAGACGTATTTCTTCATTCATATTCATGCAAACAAAGATTATCTACTCGCTCCGCTCATGGATAATATACCTATACAATGGAAAAATCACGCTTTTTTATACTAGTATAACAATATATTATTGTTTGCCCCATGTAGACAGTACTCAATACGTACCTTATAGAAGAAGTATTTTTTGTTCATTATTTCTACAACTTTTAAAAAATTAAAACGTGGATTAATCAAAAAATAGTTTATTGTTTTATTAGGAATAAAAGTGATACTTTTTGTGGCGAGTCAAAAATGTTTGTTGTGACAATTTCAGACGAGCCACAAAAAGTGCTTTTCTCCGAATAAAACATGCGATTTTTTCCGCAAACGTGTTCAAACGATAGAATTAAGATAATATTTAAAAAAAGGATTGGATGTAAAAAAACGTAAAGCTAGATTGCTTTGCTTACTGGTTTTGTAGATGTCGAGGCAACACAAATTTGACATTTCAACAAAATAATTGTCAGAAACATTTTTATAGTCACTTATCTACGCATTATAGGACTGTGCGTTTTTGGTTAATACCGAGTGTTAAGAAATAACTTGTAAGTAGTAAAATATATACAATTTTCTTATAGATTACATTATGTCGGATTCGAAACCCAATTGTACGCCGCCTGACGTTCTTAAAATTGCGTACAAAAAATTACACTTTTTTGTACGCTCGCGGCCGAACAAAAAAGTAAAAACAAATAGACGTCTGTGAAAACAAACTTCAACATTAAGAACTGAAGTTAAAAAAGTCGTCATTTTTTGACGTTTGCGGAAAATAGTATATTGTTTTATTAGGAGTAAAAGTGGTACTTTTGTGGCGAAATTTTAGTCGAGCCACAAAAAGTGATTTTCTCCGAATAAAACATGCGATTTTTTTCCGCAAACGGTGTTCAAACGATAGAATTGAGATAATATTTTCAAAAAAGATTAGATGTGAAGAAACGTAAAACTAGATTGCTTTGCTTAATGGTTTTGTACATGTCAAAGAAACACAAATTTGACAAATTCAACAAAATAATTGTCAGAAACATTTTAAGTCACTTATCTACGCATTATAGGACTGTGCGTTTTTGCTAAGTACCTACGCAAGTATTAAGAAATGACTAGTTATAGTAAAATATATAAGATTTTTCTTACACATTACATTATGTCGGATTCGGAACCCAACTGTACGCCGCCCGACGTTCTTGAAATTGCCGTGAGCGTACAAAAAAGTGTACTTTTTTGTACGCTCACGGCCGGACAAAAAAGTAGACAAAATGACGTCTGTGAAATCAAACTTCAACATTGAGAAATGAGTCGTCATTTTTTGACGTTTGTGGAAAAAAAAAATTTCACTGAAATGCCTTAAGCATTCAGAATATTTTATGAGTAATATTTCTTCAACTAACTAAATATATATATATATATATATATATATATATATATATATATATATATATATATATATATATATATATATAATCTCTTGATAATTATTAGCAATAACAGGCTGGTTGAATCTTAAAAAACTCGATTTTATTAAAAAGTTGACGTTTCACTACGACATTCGTAGTTTATCAAAACTTTTGAAAAAATTGAAATCTCCTTGACATTTATTGATTTGAAAAAATTTGAATAGACAAAGACTGCTTTGTCTCGCTAAAAATTTTTTCTGAATGTGGTTGTTCTTTGTTATTTATTACGTGCTATTCAGTCTAATATCAACATTCAAAATTGTTATCATTAGATGGCAAGGGAAACCACAGAAACCTTTACCTACGTAATGTTCGAAAATAAAAATAATAGGGTACTCTTTATCTAACAACAAAGAAATTAGTCGCAGGAAAATATTAAAAAGGTAGAGCAGAATTATCGGTATAGAACGTTTATATGGAAGCAGCCGTTGACACGTGATTCGGACTCTTTGGTCCTCATCAGAACGGCGTAGCAAAGCATTGTATTGAAAATTTGGAGATGAAAATAGTACAACAAATAAAAACCTCTGCTACGGAAGACTATTGTTTGAACTCTCCGGTTTGGGAGATTTGGTCAAACTCTGCCACGGAGGCGATTAATGCCATCCGCGAGATCTCAGAACGAGTAAATAAACAATAATAAAGAAATTAGTCGCGGGAAAATATTAAATAAGTAGAGCAAAATTATCGGTATAGCCCGTTTATATGGAAGTAGCCGTTTTTAATGAAATTTTTATTTAGAATTTCAAATCTTTCAAAAAGGTACTCACAATCTAGAACAATGTTTGAAACTCTCAGCTTAAGTTTGGGATCATTGCCATATTTTCAGGTTGCAATATTTAATTATTTATTCGAATTGTTGTTGCCTGTGATCTATTTTTAATCTCTTGATAATTATTAGCAATAACAGGCTGGTATATATATATATATATATATATATATATATATATATATATATATATATATATATATATATATATATATATATATATATATATATAAATCTATATGGAAATTGAAGTTTTTTGAAAATTTTATATTGAAAGATTAATTTGAATACACAAAAATACTAAACGAAAGATCAAAAACAAAAATATTATTCAAAAAATTCATTTTCGAATAATTATTGTCTAAGATTTTGCGCTAGAAATTTTTCTTATGAAATATTGAAACACCATTTTACCCTTTTGTATAAATTACTGGTTTATTTGCCCATTTGATTCTAATAACACAAAATACGGGTAATAGTCCAGGCATTCATTATAAAAAACTCACTCTCGTTATTACAAGCCGGTTTCAGAAAAGGATCGAACTAACTAAGGAGAAAGGGATCTTGGAACTAGTTCGCGTTGTACGTCTGTGGGATAGTGATGGGAAGAATCGGGTATTTCCAGGAATCGAGTACTAAGGGATCGAGTACTTTGAGGAATCGAATACTTCATTGAGTACTGAGTACTTTTAGCGATTTGTTTACATGGTTTAAGAGAGTAACATTTATACGAGAAATTTTAGGTTTTCTATTTTGCTGGAAGAAAATCGTTGAAACTACATGAAAAATAAAAGCTAATTTTTTTATGAATATAAAAGTAATAAAAAAATATGTTTATTACTGGTTTACAGTATTGTACTGGTTTCGATAAAATCTCTGGTAAAACTTAGCATAACTTTATTTCATTCTCAAATTAATAGACAACAAAAATAAATAAATTGAATGTTTTATTTTTCTAACAAATTTTGTGAAAATAACATATTTACAACTTTAATATTCTAAACGACATATCCGACGAAATACCTCTTTTGTCCTCTAAATTATTATTAGGTACAGTATAAATGTCTGTCCAATAAGGAATATTATAATAAATAATTTTGATTTTCGGTTTCAAATATAAACTCTTTATGGAAAATGAGAAAAGGAAAATACTTGGCGAAATTCAGTTAAGCTGAAATAGACATACTACATTATTGTGCAAGTATTTTCATTTTTCCTGAAAATAAAGTATTCACGCGATATATCATTTCGCATTCAAAACCTACCAGGCAATAGTGCACCACACAGTTCAAATATATCCAGTAATATCTCGAACCCAACCCGATTCCTTTTCAAGCAGTGAGTAGTGAGTATTAGTAGGAATCGAAAAGTACTCGATTCTCAGAAGTACTCAATGCCTGAGAAGGAATCGGTCGGGTTCGAGAATCGAGAATTGTTTCAGTACTCAATGCCTGAGAAGGAATCGGTCGGGATCGAGAATTGTTAGTTGAGTAGAAAGTAGAATCGCTGGAAGTAAGGATCGGTGTTCGGCGTTCGGCCGCGGTCGTTCGGTGTCGGAGCTCCTCGTTTTATTTGGCTGATGATCGGCGTACGGCGCAGCGACCAGCGTTGCCGTTTGCGTTATATTATTATGAAGGCGAAGGATCGCGATTCGCAGAAGCATAGCATAATAAAGAAAGAATCGGAATCGACTCCGATTCTTGCCGTCAGGAATCGAATACTTACAATTCTTTTAGGAATCGGATATCGGTCGATTCCAGTACTCGAGTACTCCCATCACTACTGTGGGAGCGGTCTTCCAAACTAGTTCGTTTGCGAACTACATAAGACTGCATAGCTTATTACAGTTCAGATTGGAATAAATAATGTGTAGAATTTCGAAATATCTTTCGCCTAAAATAATTATTAGATATAATTTGAAATAAAATTTCTCCTCCAATCTCAAATAAGCTTACCATTCAATAGTTTGTTGTAAAAATGTACCACTAGCACATTGTCATTTCGTATTGTAGCAAAAACATTAATTAGACCTTGAAGCTGTATTTCCCAAACTGTGTGGGGATTAGTATCATTTCAATAATGTGAGTTATGCCTCATTTTTCTGACACTTCGTCAACTTTTGTAAGAATTCTTCATTTCCTTGATATTAATTAATACAAATTCACAAAAATCTATTCTTTTCGATTGTCACGTGTATACAAATTTTGTACCAATCAATGAGCATCAATATGAATTTAACTTATGTTTTTCAGAATGTAATTACTCATCTCAGATATTCATAATCTCTTTCCGCATCTATTAAAAAATTTACAGGATACGCATTGAAATATCCCAAGGCGGTAGTTCCATTTCATTTACTGTGTACGACAGATTTGATTTTTTCGTGTTTTCCAACTAGTGAGTCGCCTGATGGTGTCCTGGGTTTCGGTTTAACCAGATATCGGGAAAGAAATGTTTCGCAAGCTCTCGTTATTACTTTGTTACATTCCCCGTGTATCACTAACAAATTGAAGTAATCTTCATTACTAAATCCTAGACATAGTTAACTCTTGTGACAACAATCTGTTTTCTTCAATTTGTATGTAATTCTTGTTTGAGATTGAATTCTCGCACATCACTTGGTGAAACATCATAAAGAATGAAGTATAAACTTTAAAATAAAAACACTTGGCTTATGTTTCACAATATAAAGAATATTTAGATACTGTATTTAGCAGTAACGAAAAGTCGACATGTTTCGAGTTATGAACTCATTATCAATACTCTCCTGTAGTCAGTCTTGATAATGAGTTCATAACTCGAAACATGTCGACTTTTAGTTACTGCTAAATACAGTATCTAAATATTTTTTATATTGTGAAACATAAGCCAAGTGTTTTTATTTTAAAGTTTATACTTTATTCCTAATTCTTGTTTGTTGAAATTTTAGCTTTCGTTTCATTTCGTTATCGAAACTAAATCCAAATGATAATTTCAAATTCCATAATAACAATAAAAACTTTGGTAATTTCAAGTTTCTAATAAAACCCCACATTTTAGATATAGGGATGCATCCAAAAAGTCCCCTTATTTTTAGGCGTAGAATCGACTGGTGTAGAGAAAAATGAGTGTTGACTTTTGAAAGAATTTGAGTTTTTGAACTTCTACAGCGATGTTCGGTACTACCCTGTATAATTTCTTTGAAAGACATTCAAATATTTCGGTTTCTGTATGACTCGTTAACACCAATACCATAAAAGATTCGGCGCGACTTGATTGGATTTCCAAAATAATATTATTTTTTTTGTAAGGAGGTATCTGCGAAAAAACTGAAACAATTTATCCATTTGGAAGTTGGGGGAATATAAAAATATTTACTCGTATACAGCTTTTTCGAAATCCACCTTTGCAAATTTGCAGAAAATAAGCAACAGTAGTTTCATATAGGGTATATATATATATATATATATATATATATATATATATATATATATATATATATATATATATATATATATATATATGGGGTTCTACAAGCTCTATGACAAACTTTGACAGATGGTAGGTCACTTGATTTTAAACATTTTTTTTAAATAAACATGGGTCCGATTCGTTTTTGTTTAGAAGTTACAAGCATTCGAAGAATCGTAATTTTTTCAGTCAACCAGGAAGTGACAGAAAGTCACTTAGCATGTTAAACAATGCACACTTATAAAATATACACCTGCTTCAATAAAAAACGAGTGCATTTATTCTCCACCGAGGAATATGCAGATATTGTGTTTGTATATGGGTAGGTATGCAGCTAGCGAAATAAGAAATGATCCAAATCTCATTCTTCGAATGACCGAATCTTCAGTTCGTCGATGTGAGGCTTGCATTCAAGCTGAGGGTGGACATTTTTTATACTCTTTAGTTTTGTGATTATCATTTGATTTGAATTTTTATTATTAATTGTTAATAAAGTTTAAATGCTTGTAACTTCTAAACAAAAACGAATCGGACACATGTTTATTAAAAAAAATATGTTCAGAATCAAGCAACCTACCTTCTGTCAAAGTTTGTCATAGAGCTTGTAGAACACCCTGTATATACCTATATACCTATATATATATATATATATATATATATATATATATATATATATATATATATATATATATATATATATATATATAGGGTCACTCACGGTGGATGGAAGGTTAGACGTTTACGTAGAACGGGACATGAGATTATTCTGAAAAATTGGTTTCATGGGTAATTGATTTTGCTCTATCGATCTAAAATAATAGTGGCGCTGCGGCGTTGCCGCTTATACTAAAAAGTAGCAGCAAGTGTGAAATTTCAAATGAGACACCCTATATATTATTCCATTTTTTGCTTCTCTACCATTTTCCAATTGTTTCCCTATACCTATCTCCAGAGGTTTTCGAGAAATTAAATGGTTTCCTTATTTTTTTGTGCAAAACATAGCTTCAATTAAATGTTCATTACTAAGGTATTCAGATTCGTAAGGCGCTGAAATTTTGGGTGTAGTTTACCAAGTTCCGACGTATTAGGAATATTCTAAAGACTTTGTTCTCCATTATACAGAGTCCTTCAAAATTTGCGATTTTAACGATAAATACAAAAATAGTAAAAAGTGCATTTTTTCAAATGTAATACCCTGTATATTATTGAATATCTCGAAGGAAAATTGAAATCTCTTTCAAATGATATATTATGTTCCTATACCTAAAAAGTCAGGTTTCCGAAATAAAAGCAAGTTTCTATAAAAATCGGATTATTTAGCCATATTTTGTATTAGGTAGCTATGAAATGTCAAGAAAGATGTCATTATGAGAATTTGACAATTAGTCCATCAACAATAAAACGTTCGCGCGTTCATTACCATAAATTTGATTTGAAAATTATCAAAATGGAAGGCAATAACTATTCTCATGAAGTTTTGATGAAGTTATTTATTGTACATGGTCAATGTGACCAAATAATAGCAAGAACATGCAGAAAATTCAATGAAATGTATACCTATTGACGACCAATAAACGAGAGAAAATTTGTACGTTTACAGAATAATTTTATCTGGATGGGGCACCATCTCATTGCACTGGGGAAGTAACAACTGCGTTGTTCCAAATGTTCGATGATCGCTGGTTTAGACGTTTAGGACCATGGAATTGGCCTGCGAGATCACCCGACCTAACGCCAATTGATTTTTACTTGTGGGGTACTTTGAAAAGAAAAGTTTACATTACATCAATAGTCAGTAAACAAGACCTGCGCCAACGAGTGATCAATTCCATCGAGGAGCTAAATGCATGAGATAAGGAGAGCATTCAACAAGTATCCGAATTTTGAAATGTTTGGAAACCAACGGCAGTCATTTTGAACACTTATTATGATCGTTTTCATAACTTAAATACTTATGTCATTGTATTAACATGGTTTATTCCCGTTATACCGTTTTCACGTTTAGTTATTTGTTATTTTACGTAATGCAAATTGTTTTTTATTAGTTTAGTAAATTTCGTTTCGCTTTCAGTATTGACCCATAAGTGATAAAATTATTTTGTAAACGTACAAATTTTCTCTCGTTTATTGGTTGTCAATAGGTATAGATTTCATTGAATTTTCTGCATGTTCTTGCTATTATTTTGTCACATTGACCATGTACAATAAATAACTTCATCAAAACTTCATGAGAATAGTTATTGCCTTCCATTTTGATAATTTTCAAATCAAATTTTCGTTAATGAACGCGCGAACGTTTTATTGTTGATGGACTAATTGTCAAATTCTCATAATGACATCTTTCTTGACATTTCATAGCTGGCTAATACATAATATGGCTAAATAATCCGATTTTTATAGAAACTTGCTTTTATTTCGGAAACCTGTCTTTTTAGGTATAGGAACATGATATATCATTTGAAAGAGATTTCAATTTTCCTTCGAGATATTCAATAATATACAGGGTATTACATTTGAAAAAATGCATTTTTCACTATTTTTGTATTTATCGTTAAAATCGCAAATTTTGAAGGACTCTGTATAATGGAGAACAAAGTCTTTAGAATATTCCTAATACGTCGGAACTTGGTAAACTACACCCAAAATTTCAGCGCCTTACGAATCTGAATACCTTAGTTATGAAAATTTAATTGAAGCTATGTTTTGCACAAAAAAATAAGGAAACCATTTAATTTCTCGAAAACCTCTGAAGATAGGTATAGGGAAACAATTTGAAAATGGTAGAGAAGCAAAAAATGGAATAATATATAGGGTGTCTCATTTGAAATTTCACAGTTGCTGCTACTTTTTAGTATAAGCGGCAACGCCGCAGCGCCACTATTATTTTAGATCGATAGAGCAAAATCAATTACCCATGAAACCAAATTTTCAGAATAATCTCATGTCTCGTTCTCCGTAAACGTCTACCTACCATCCACCGTGAGTGACCCTGTATATATATATATATATATATATATATATATATATATATATATATATATATATATATATATATATATATATATATATATATATATATACCTATATCTATATTTATAACTCGAATGTGATTATTCATGTTTTATGAAGGTGTTTCTGAGAGAACATGGGATTTTGTTGAATGTGTGGATATAGATGCTAATGAGAAATGTGAGAAATTTATGAATTTTCTGAGCGAGAGATATACTGAATATTTTCCAGAGAAACAGTGTACTATACGGTCAGACGGTAATATAGATTAGTTTAGTCAGGAACTGCGAGCTAAAATTGAGCATCTGAGGTTGTTGGGAAGTGTATGCAAACAGAAAATGCTATATGCAACATAGAAAAGAAATTCGTAAAACCAAAATTGGTGGTAACGATGAATATATAAATTCTGCTAGTAATCCTACAAAAAGTATGTGGAAAATTAATAATAAATCTGCTTCCTATTAACTCCAAAGTCTTTGTAAAGTGCATGTAAATTCAAATGATAAATCTCTTTGAGAACAATAACCTTTTCAAAGGAAAAGTTCGTTTTTAGGAAAAATAAAAACACGAATCATGAATCTCGTGCTCGATATTATGGAAGCTGTTTATGGACACTACTATAACAGTTTTGCTATCTGAGCAAAGCTTTTGACTGTATGGGCTACAGCATTCTTTTGCGTAAACTGGAAACATATAAATTTACCGTTCAACTTTTAAAGTCATATCTAACATTACATAAAGTGAACAAGGAAAATTCTTTAATAATTATCAAACAACTTTCCAAGGGAGCTGGTTATACGTATTCCGCAACGCAAAATCTGCATTCACAATCGAACGGTGGTGAATTATAGAAATTGTCAAGTCACCCCGGCTCAAAATCTGCATACAGCTGTTTCGATCTTATTAGATATCATCAGTGCAGCTTATTTGACTCGGAGTGAATTAACAAATTTCTAATTGTTCCCCAATACAAATTGTGGTCAGTAACACTGTCTGGATAACAATCCAGAGCGCCCTCCCAACAAAGATATTGGAAACCAACAATTCACCGCTTAGATTGAAAATGCAGAAAATCGTCGCGTAAACACGTACTTACCACCTGATATGAAGATATCTACTCTACAACAGTGGTGTATATGTTTCCAAGGTACACTAACATAGTGATTTAAAACCTTTGGATATACTCACGAGATATACTCACGAGAACTAACATCATCCGCGCAAATGGTGAAGACATTTAAGAAGGATATCCAGAATGCATCGGATATTGTGAGAGGCATAAAAGGAATCAGAGAAACCCGTGAGGGGCATCTTCTAGTGGAGATCAAAACTGGAACAAGTAATACCAAGAGTATCTACGAACGCATTAGAGACAACCCAAGACACTTGAATGTAAGGTTATATTCAAATAGGAACAAGAGGAAGGCTCTAAACCTTTACGGAATAGATATAGATCTATCGGATAGACAGATAGAGCAGAAAATCAGAGAGACGATGAACCTGCAGGATGGGGAAGTAGAGGCAAAAGCACTGCGCCCCATGGCGAGGGGCAGACAGGCGGCAACTATAATTGCCAAGGAAGAAGTCATAGACAAACTCCTAAAAATGAAAACGATGAAACTAGGACTATCTACGGCATATACAAAGGAAAGAAGCGAAGTAGATAAATGCTATAAGTGTTGGGAGGGAGGGCATGTGTCCAGAAACTGTAAGGGTCCAGACACAACAAAAAGGTGTAGAAACTGCGGAAAAACTGACCACATGGCAAGAGAGTGCAAGGAACGGCCGAAATGTTTGATATGCGGAGAGGAAGGCCATAGAACAACAAGAAGAGAATGCGAAAGACCGGAGGAAAACGAAAGAGAAAAAGGTGTGATCGGTAGCATGAATAATAAGGTGTGATATTTCGTCTGTGATATTTCATCTGTGATATTTCGTCTGTGATATTTCGTCTGTGATAAGGATTTTTGATTCTATCTTTATTTGGATATATTTGTGTATATATAGAATTAGTTTCTGGTTATATTCCTGCGTGTTTGTCTGTCAACTATGAAACAAACAAAAAATCTTAAAATTCTACAAACGAATGTTGGGAGGTCACGGGTGGCCCATGATTTCGTGTTCGCGGAGTCTCTGAAAAGAGACATGGACATAATAATGATTGCGGAACCGAACAAAAAATTATGCTCTGAAGGAGAATGGATTGCTGACAAAAGGAAAGGTGTAGCTATTTACTTCAGAAACAAGAACGTACAAGTTAGTAAGATCAAGAGGAAGGAGGGGTATGTACATATAAACATGGAAGGGGTAGATATATTTTCTATATATATCTCCCCGAATGTGGAACTATCACGTTTCGAAACTTTTATAAATGAAGTTTTTAACGAGGCGGGTAGAAGTAGGCAGACAGCGATCGTCGCTGGCGATATAACCCGAAATCGCAAGTGTGGAGCTCTCCGAAGGTGGACGATAGAGGAAACATGGTGGAGGAGTGGATGAGTCAGTTGAACTGGGAGGCAAGGAATGATGGAAGCCCAACATTTGTGAGGGGAAGGTCGGCCTCACATATAGATGTCACTGTGGCATCGTATAGAATGGCTAGAAAGATTTGCAAGTGGAAGGTGGAAATGTGTAATCCATACACCTATCATGGTCAAATTACCTATGAAATCAATAACGTCTCAGTGAAAGATACCAGAAAGAGTGAAAAGACGATCTTTCTCCCAGATAAATTCATACAGGAAATGGGAGATATGTCCTGCAGTGATAGTCGGGACATATACAGCAAGATGGTAAAGGCATACGAACGGTCACTACTTAGGAGCAGAAATGGGAATATACAAAAATACCCATACTGGTGGACGGAGGAGGTTGAAAAAGCACGTAGATCGGTGATTGAATGCCGAAGGCAACAAACGAGGAGGAGGGGTCGACAAAGAGAAGAAGTTCCTCTAGCGGAGATGCAGAGGCAGATGGAAGAGCTTAAAATAAAAAAGAGGAATTTAAAAAAAATAATATTAAGAAACAAAAAAAAAACGTGGGAAGATACCCTGCAAGCTCTTTACGAAGATATATTTGGTGAGGGCTATAAAATAGCCACTAGAATGTACAAGAACAGAGGAATGCAGTTTGACATCCCTGTAAGGAAGAAAAGGAAGGTGGTTGCTGAGCTGTTTCCAACAATAGAGGAGCAGATAGAAAGGAGAGAAGTGGTCCAGGAAGTGCCACTTTTCACGGAGAGAGAAATTGAAGACTGTAGAAAACAAATGAAAATAGGAAAAGCTCCTTGGCCGGATGGCATAACCGCAGAGGCTGTGAAACTAGCGATACGAGAAAAACCTGAAGAAATTAGAAGAATGTTTAACGGACTGCTAGAGAAAAAGGACTTCCCTAAAGAGTGGAAGCAGGCTAAGTTGGTGCTCATTCCATTCCAAAAAAAAGAACCCCAGAGGGTCAAGTTAACGAATTTCGCCCGATTTGCCTAACCAGTGTAGTGGGTAAGGTATATGAAAGATTAGTTTTAGCTAGAATTACACGAGAAATGAATGTAAACAGAACACTATCGGAATGGCAATACAGGTTCAGGGCAGGAAGGTCTACCTTGAGCGCCGTAACTGAACTGAAACGTAGAATTAAAAGTTGTGAGCGTAAATGGTGCTCGGTTATATTTATAGACGTGAAAAGTGCCTTCAACAGGGCGGAGTGGAGTGTCATTTTAGATGAAATGGAAGCGGCTGGGATAAGTGAATATCTGGTTACTACGGTATGGAGCTACTTCCAGAATAGGGAGGTGAGAATCGGGCCTATTAGACATAATTGCAGTATGGGGGTTCCTCAGGGTTCTGTTCTGGGTCCAACTCTGTGGAACCTTATGTATGACGGAGGTTGCAATATCCTGAAGGGGTCAGCCCACTGGCATATGCAGACGATCTTGCCTTGGTGGTCGAGGCGAATAATAGAGAAGGCACGGTTGTAAAATCGGAGTCTGCTTTTAGGGAAGTGTGGGCGTGGATGAAAAAAAAGGACTGAGCATTGCACCCCAAAAAACTGAATTCATAGTTTTGAAAGGACCACGCAACACAAACGACTTGACGCTGAACTTGATGGGAACGGTGAAAGGACCTAGTAAAGAGGTCAAATACTAAGGGGTAGTTTTGAACAGGGGACTCACCTTTGGCCCACACGTTGCTCATGTGATAAAAAAAACAGGAGAAAAAATGGAAGCACTGAGGAAAATAATGCCTAATGTAATAGGACCGTCAATGCAGAAAAGAAAAATATTATCAGCAGTGGCTCACAGCGTAGCGCTGTATGCTGCCCCAGCTTGGAGAGAGGCTACAAAGACTGACAAGTATAGAAGGATGTTAATTTCAATGCAGAGGCCTATTTTGCTCAGGGTGATCAGCGGGTATCGCACGGTGTCAGCGGAAGCAGCGCAGATTATATCAGGGATACCTCCAATAGATCTACAAATTTCCGAAAGGAACTTTCTATGCACAATGGGTAATAGCAGACGGGCAGGTGTTCGTAGACTGGCGCGAGAGAAGACAATCAAGAACTGGCAAGCGAAGTGGGGAAAAATGACAGACAAGGCCCAATGGACAAAGCGTCTGATCCCGGATGTGGGAAGCTGGGTGAGGTGTAAGTTTAAAAGAACAAATTACTACTTCACCCAGTTTCTCTCGGGACATGGATCATACGGAACGTTTACGTATAGAATTAAGAAGTCCAGCGATGATAAATGCCGTGAGTGTGAAGCTAAAGATGACCCCGAATATACCGTTTTCATATTCAAAAGGTGGGAAGCAGAAAGGAGGGAGACATGGAAGAAGATAGGTGTCGCGATAAACGCAGATAATATAATAGAACTTATGCTGAGAAATGAGGAAAAATGGAAGGTTGGGTACGATTATATCACACAGATCATGAAAAAAAAGGAGATAGAAGATAGGAAAAAGCAAGACGACTTGGATGTCACGGAAGAAGGGTAGTAGAAAAGGGCTATGCGTGCGGAGAAGAGGTCATGGATAGATATATCTAGTTCCTTCCTGCAAAAGTCGACATGTTTGTGATCACGAGTCGAACAACTGACTTACTGAGGTGATTACCCGGAGTGGTTTTTTAGCAGGTATTCTGAGCAATCAGTGAGTCCTGCACTCAGTGCGTAAAAGCATTTTTCCCTCCGTCGAAAAAAAAAAAGGATATACTCACGAGAGTGCTCTTTTGAGTCGGGGAGACTTGACAATTACTATAATTCACCGTTGGATTGTGAATGCAGATTTTGCGTTGCGGAATACGTATAACCAGCTCCCTTGGAAAGTTGTTTGATAATTTTTAAATTATTAAAGAATTTTCCTTGTTCACTTTATGTAATGTATGAAATTGACCATGGTCAACAAGTATGTTTTACATGATTTGATTGTCATATGTAACACACCGATGTCAGGTGGTGTGACGTCATTTAGTCAGAGAAAAAGGATTGGTGGCCTCAGGATCCCTTTTGTTTCTTATTTATGTGAATGATTTGCCTTTAATAGACCATGATATATATAGAGTAATTATTCGCTTTAGTCTTCTTTGAGAGCACAGGAGTTGACCAACAGATGGTTTAATTCCAATAGCGTCTTAATGAAACTAGCAGATTAATAATAATTAATGAAATAATATTTGCGGGTTTGCAAACAGTAGTGTCTTCAAGTCAGGTCTTTTTAGTAATTATCGATCCAAAATTACGATGGGATAGGTATGCACACTAAAGCTATTGCCACAAAATTGGGAAAGAGTACTTACCAGTTGTGCCGAGTCGCTGATCATGTATCCCACAAGATTTCGCGAACAGCTTACTTTGCAAATTTTCATATACAACTCTTAAATGCTGTCCTCGGGGGCATGCTGCTACGGGTACCCCTCGTTTAATTGGGCTTCAACGCAAAGTAGTTAGGTTAGTAGGTGGTCTGGGCTATAGAGAGGATTGTAGACCGAAGTTTAAACAGTTAGGTATAGGTACTTACCCTGCCTTCTTTGTATATTCTGGAAAATCTTGTTTATATCAGAAACAACGATCTTCTTATTCCTACTCATGAAGACATTCATGCTTTTCCAACCAGAAACAGAGACAACCTTATATCAGCGAACGAAGAGGTGTCAAGATGGACCAAACTACTTGGCGATAAAATATTTCAATGTTTTGCCAAGGGAAGCTTCCAATTAATATTTTTAAGGAGAGGATGAAACAAATTTTTATTTCAAATAAGTATGTTTTATTCCAGTGAATATATATATATATATATATATATATATATATATATATATATATATACAATATATATATATTTGTTTAATATATATATATATATATATATATATATATATATACATATATATATATATATATATATATATATATATATATATATATATATATATATATATATATTATAGTACCTACATAGATCATTTTTGTAATCTTGGTATTTTCAGCACCAGTATTTTGGGTACTAGTTTCAAGATTGTTTTAAGTGAATGTTCGATATGTACGTGAATTGTGAATTGTAATTTTCAATTTCAATGTTAGATACTGATAATACATTTCTTTTTATTTAAATGCTACAGAAGAATTAAAAAACCCGAAAATTACTCTAAAATACAAGATTCGGAAATTTCATGTTTTTTCTTCTGAAAACGAATCGTAAACTTTTTAATAAAATCGAGTTTTTTGAGATTCAACAAGCCTGTTATTGCTAATAATTATGTAGAGATTAGAAATAGTTCACATATATAATAGGGCAACATCAATTCGAATGAATAATTATATATCTATATATATATATATATATATATATATATATATATATATATATATATATATATATATATATATATATATATATATATATATATATATATATATATATATATATATATATATATATATTATGTATATATAATATATATTATATATATATATATATATATATATATATATATATATATTATATATATATATGGATGTGTTACCCAGCATAAGACAAGAACAATTGTTTTCCCAAAACTATAGGTGCCTGATCTCTAAAACATTTAGGCAATATATCATATAATTATCTGCCTTCTGAAATAACAGCTCTATCAACTAGGAAGATTTGTGCAGCTGGGACGAAGACTCTAGACATGTTATAGGCGGGCTAATGCACTGAGGATGTGTATTTCTTTTTGTATCGTGTTCTCTGGGTGGTGATTCTTGACAATCAGGAAGGTATTTTTGGTTGTTTTTTGTGGTTGTGTAGTTTTAATAGAGGAAATTTTACTCCACACTCTGGCCATGGCCTTTGAGGGTGTATTTTATCACTTATATATATATATATATATATATATATATATATATATATATATATATATATATATATATATATATATATATATATATATATATATATATATATAATATATATATATATATATATATATATATATATATATATATATATATATATATATATATATATATATATATATATATATATATATATATATATATATATATATATATATATATATATATATATATATATATATATATATATATATATATATATATATATATATATATATATATATATATATATATATATATATATATATATATATATATATATATATATTTATATGTGCATGTTTGAAAACCGACTTTATTAATAAATTAACATTTCGTCACGAAATTCGTCACTTTCTCACACCTTTTTCTCAATAGAAGATAAATAAGTAAAAATACAGCACACTCGAAAACAAGTCAAATTTACTTATTACACATGTATATAAATAATGCTTAGATATATATATATATATATATATATATATATATATATATATATATATATATATATATATATATACAGGGTGTCCCACCGGAAAAGAACGCGATCTGTATATGGAAAACTACACATAGGAAACTTTTGAAAATTTGACAGTATACTAATGTTGATAGGGGCAACTCTACTAAAATATTTTCAAGATGGTGGCACTTCCGGTTATACCGGAAGTAGATACCAACTTGCTTATTTTAAATTAGATACCCCATATATTAATATATTTTTAGATTCTACGCAAAATTCTAAGTAGATTTCATGTGTTATGTTCTATACCTAAGTCCAAGCGTTTTTGACATATTTAGGTTTTTATGTCAAAAATGACGATTGCAAGCCCTAATATAATTATCAATTGTTCCTATAAGGATTCCCGTATTACTTACTTTCGGGTGGATTCCTTATTCAGAAAGACTTGCTTTAATAGATTTTGTATAGTATTTGGATAACTAATCATACAGGGTGTTCGAAAAAAAGATCTAAAATGAGATTGAGAAAACTGACAAAAATCAATTTTTTCAAATGGAAACCCCCTTTTTTCTTATTTTGTAATATTTAGCATTTAAAAAGAAGGTAACTTTGTATTAAGTTATCTATACCTAAAATTTGAAGTTTTCGAAATATTGCCAATTTAATATTTTTATATGGCGATTTTGCATTTAATCGTTAAACAATTAGATCTAGTATAGTCACGATCGTATTTGACATTTCAAATTATCGTAATGGCACCCAGGTTAAGGGCGGCCGCACATTTACTACAATCGGATCCGATTGTCTGAAACGATTTCAAATCGGACCACTAGCGCACACTGCCGACAAAATACGTCCGATTTTATTTGAATGTCACAAGCAGGGATATTTTTCGACCGTGGTAATCAAATTTTCAGTATCGCACACATAGATAATTATATACTATCAGATATAAATTAAGATTTCTATGATCGCACATGGTTTGACATTTCCTTTTTCTATACTCCCTGTCAAAAACTGACAGAAATAATCGTATGTTTGCGGTAGACTATGCAAAAACAATGCACGGTTTGCCTTCCGGTAGTCGGATCAGACTTTTTATCGGTCCGATTGGTAGGACGCACTGCTCGTGCACCCGAGTCGGACGTCCGATCCGATATCGGATCGTAGGTGTGCGATATGATCGTACAAAAGTATAGAAATTTGAACTTCAGATGCCCTGATCCGACAATCGTTTCAGACAATCGTAACCGATTGTAGGAAATGTGCGGCCGGCCTAAACTATACAAACGAAAATTATTTAAACTTTTAAGGCTCATCTAAATCATTTTCATTTAAATGCTGCACTAATGAAAATATGTATAGCATAGGGATGATATTTGTGTTTCCGTAAAATTCTTTGAACTGACGATTTAGATAAGCCTAATTCTAATGCTATCTGCTTTGCAGATTTTGTTGGATATGGTTCAAAATATCCCAAAATTGCTATTTCAATATCACGGATCCAAAATTCTTGAAGTTTTCTATAATTCGTTTAACAGTATTTGGTGATGGTTTTTGTTTATGAGGATATCGGGTCGCACATGTATCACATGTTCTTGAAATAATTTATCACATTGTCCATAAATAATAAATAAGTTTAAATAATCTTCGTTTGTATAATTTAACCGGGGTGCCATTACGATGATTTGAAATGTCAAATACGATCGTGGCTATCCTAGATCTAATTGTTTAACGATTAAATGCAAAAACGCCATATAAAAATATTAAATTGGCAATATTTCGGAAACTTCAAACTTTAGGTATAGATAACCTTATACAAAGTTACCTTCTTTTTAAATGCTTAATACTACAAAATAAGAAAAATGGGGGGGTTTCCATTTGAAAAAATTGATTTTTGTCAGTTTTCTCAATCTCATTTTAGATCTTTTTTTTCGAACACCCTGTATGATTAGTTATCCAAATACTATACAAAATCTATTGAAGCGAGTCTTTTTGAATAAGGAATCCACCCCAAAGTAAGTAATACGGGAATCCTTATAGGAACAATTGATAATTATATTAGGGCTTGCAATCGTCATTTTTGACATAAAAACCTAAATATGTCAAAAACGCTCACTTAGGTATAGGACATAACACATGAAATCTGCCTAGAATCTTGCGTAGAATCTAAAAATGTATTAATATATGGGGTATCTAATTTAAAATAAGCACTTTGGTATCTACTTCCGGTATAACCGGAAGTGCCACCATCTTGAAAATATTTTAGTCGAGTTGCCCCTATCAACATTAGTATACTGTCAAATTTTCAAAAGTTTCCTATGTGTAGTTTTCCATATACAGATCGCGTTCTTTCCCGGTGGGACACCCTGTATATATATATATATATATATATATATATATATATATATATATATATATATATATATATATATATATATATATATATATATATATATATATATATATATTTATATTTTGAATGTCAATTGACTTCATTTGATATATTTCGAATGTCAATTTTTTTCTGATTAATCTGTACCTACATGATTTTAAAAAAAACTTTCTGTAAACTGTAGGTTCGTTTTTGCTCAATGTTCAATATTCAGGGTCTTAGAGTTCGTTTTGAAAAAAAAATTTCTTATAACCTCTAAACTACATTGAGAAGATAATTTCATAAAACTTGGTAAGTACGTGTAAAATAGGTATAGATACACATCTTTCGCGAATATTATGTTTTGTTTTAATCAGTGGCGCCCGAATAATGAATAATGAAAAAACTCTTCTTTTTCAATTAAAAAAATCATTATCTCAATAGTGCTTGATTTTTCAATAAAAAAGAGCTCTAGCATTTCGCGTAATTCGAACTTTTTCAAGTACAAAAACAAGGAATCATCATGTGTTACAAATCCCATTAAAGTAAAATTACACCAATTGTTTTGCTAGTATCTTATAGTACAAATATATGCAAGTAACTAAGTGTTCCTCATATTTTTACTTGAAAACAGTTCATGATACCTACTAATAGAATTCATGAGATATTTTTTTACACTCACCCTCCATATCAAAAATAAAGTGAAATCAAACCAATGTTCATATGAACTCATTATCTCAAAAGCATGCACAGATTACCTCAAATATTTGCATTCAATTAGTAAATACCTGATATGAAATATACTATATATACATATATATATATATATATATATATTTATATTTTTATATATATATTTATTTATATATATATATATATATATATATATATATATATATATATATATATATATATATACCGTCTGTAATCTTTTAGGTTATGGGATTCAAAAATTATTGAGACCTAGGCCTTGGGACTTCTTTTACATTTTTTTCATGTTAACACCACACAGAGTGACATGTAGAATTCTAATTATAGGTATCAAGTTAGTTTAGATTTCTCATTTTTATTCTTATGAAGATTTTGCATTTCACATACCTAATGGAGGTATATTGACATTGTTCATGTGACATGACATGAAATACATCAATATATCTCCATATATTATGGGTAACAAAAATATCAAGAAATTGAAGTTTATTTAATATAAGTCTACATGTCACTCAGTGTGGAGTTAACATGAAATAAATGTAACTGAAGAAGTCTCAGGCATGGGAAGAAACGTTTTACCAATATAAAGGTCTCAATAATTTTTGAATCCAATAACCCAAGATACTCTATAGGGGAAAAAATACAAATATACATATATATATATATATATACAAAAATATAAAAATATTTATAAGGATATGTGCATGCATATATATATATATATATATATATATATATATATATATATATATATATATATATATATATATATATATATATATATATATATATATATATGCATGCACATATTCTCATAAATATTTTTATACACTTTTTTTCAATTTAAGCTTTCTGATAATGGGAGGGAAGTTTTACTTTTTGATGTTATTTTTAATAAATGGCCATTTTATTTCAAGTTAATCACTTAATTGTAATATAGAATAAGAGACACTGTAAGTTGACTTCTACAAAACACCAACCAACCACATAAAACCTCAAAACCAATTCTTCATACTCTTGTAACAGAACCTCACTAACAATTAGAGATAATTTTTTATTTTTACTCTTATTTCAAATGAAAGACAGAATTTTATTTCATTTCAAGCTCATTTCTGAAAATTCTAATGTAGAGCAAAAAACTGAATTTTTGACCACTATTTAATGTAAATAGTGCAACCTATGCTATGTTACAATATGTACAATAATAGTAAAATCAAGATAATGCACAGAATCTATCCTATTTCTATAACTTCAAACCTACCTACCTAGCCAATAATTCATTTGTATATATGAGCCACATCAACTGGAACAAAAGGTAGAGGGTGCACAGTGTCTGGATAAGCAATATGGCATTGCTGAAACAACGGCCTGACAAAATTACACAACTACTTACACAAAAGAAATGATATTTGTTTAAAACTCAGCAAATTCTTTAGCACATTTTTCAGTTGAGGAGATACGTAGCTGCTCCTCTTCATAATCATCAAAATTGCTAGTATCTCCTGGTCCTTTACAACGAGGTATGAATGGAGCTTCAACTTTTCTCTGGAAGATAGAAATCCAATCAGTGGAAGCAAACCATTTATGACCTTTGATATCATTAACACCAGCTTTCAGATTTCCATAACGTTTAGTAAGATCTACTTGTAACAAATTTCTTAAAAGATCTTTCAGATCTGATCCAAAATGAGATGGAAAGCGAACCTTTCCGGAAACAATTTTTTCATAGATTTGAATTGGTTGGTCAGCAAAAAAAGGTGGATATCCTGCTGCCATCTCATATACAAGAACACCAAGTGCCCACCAATCTACAGCTTTATTATAACCTTTACTGAGGATTATTTCTGGTGCAAGGTATTCTGGAGTTCCACATAACGTCCAGGTACGACCTTTAACTCTTTTAGCAAATCCAAAATCAGTTACTTTTAAATATCCCTGAGAGTCAATCAATAAATTCTCAGGTTTCAGATCTCTATATATCAGATCTAGATAATGAAGGTATTCGAAAGCAAGGACTATTTGTGCAGCATAGAACCGTGAATGTGGTTCAGAAAATCTTCCTACTTTTCGTAAATGAGAAAACATTTCTCCTCCAGGTACATATTCCAATACCATGTAGAGATTAGAGTTGTCTTTGAAGTGAAACCTCAAGCTGACAAGAAAGGGGAAATTTATAGCTTGTAAAATTCTCTTTTCATTAAGGGTATGTTCAACTTGCTTCAGTTTAACTACTTTCTGTTTATCAAGAATTTTCATGGCATAATATTCCTTGGTTGGTTTGTGTTGGACAATCATAACTCTTCCGAATGAGCCTGTGCCTAAAGTTTTTATTCGATCGAAATCATCCAAGCCGGCCGTATTTGTTGGATTCTTCTTCCATTTTTCTTCAAAATCTTCCTTAGCTTGATCAAGGAATTCTTTAACACTTTCAGCTGAATCGACTTTTTTATTTGCAGTAGCGGCATTGTTGCCCATGGTTTGCACTTTTACACCTTCCAGGGCTTCTTTTTAATCTGAGAATCCAGTCCACACCACCAAGGATATCAGATATTCTCGGATGGAAGGGCGGAAAATAGATGTCCCCAAATATATGATCCGAAGGGTCAACTCAAATTAGCTTTTTTTGCACATTATAAGTATTTAAAAGCTTGTCCGAGGTAGTTATATTGAAAGTTTATAAACAGAGATCACAAAATACTTATTATTTCAACAGGATCAATGAAATTTGGCGAATCTGATTAAAGCATAAAATGGCTACGAACCTAAGGTTGTTTAAGCCGCTACGGACTACACTGTAGTCTGTAGTCTGACTCGTAGTGCAATCAAATGAATCCAAGAACCAACTCCAAACTAGTGAAAATAACATTGCAGTTGCTTTTCTACAACTTTCAACAGCATATAATTTGGAACTCGTGATAAAGAGAGATTTACCTTTTATTGTTTATAAGGTAATCATTATTAATCGAACAAAGACAAAATACAAATAGGTTGAAATACTATGATGTTAATAATAGAGATACGACTAGGAAAACGAATTTAACAGGATCACATTTTTAAAAATGTGAAGGATGTAATTTCTCATTCTGTGAAGCAATTTTGAAAAACATGAACGTAGGCTTCTCAGTTCAGCAGATAGTTGAATCATCTAACAGTAGACGCTCAATTGACAACTTCGAACTTTTCAACTTTTACAACCGCATTTAACAAACGCAAAATTCTTGATTCTACAGCTAACTCCGTTTTACTTATCTAGTCAATATTTCATACATTGTATTCAAATATACCTGTATTGTCTGTCAGTATGTTGAAAATAAACAAAAATATATATGATCCTATATATTAAGGTATCCAATTTATATCAAAGTAACTTAATGAAAGAAATAATTTGAATGTAAATGACTTCAACGGATATTATACCTTATTTAAAATTTCTTATTGATGTCATTACCAATATATCAAACCTAATTTAGTTGACGTCTGCTAAATATTTTGGCATTATATATATATATATATATATATTTTTTATATATATATATATATATATATATATATATATATATATATATATATATATATATATAAATATATATTTATATATTTATATATATAAATATATATATATAAATATATTTAATGAGTTATATATATATATATTATATATATATATATATATATATATATATATATATATATATATATATATATATATATATATATATATATATATATATATATATATATATATATATATATATATATATATATATATATATATATATATATATATATATATATATATATATGTATAAATGCGTCGAGTGACGAGGTCAGTATAACGATTATTTTCGATTGCTCGAGTGTTATTCGTTATGATTATATAACGAATAATAGTTATTTATACAACAAGTGAGTTAAATGAATGTTTATTCATGAGAAGAAAGTTTCTTCGAGTGAATAAACATTTTCAACTCACGTGCTGTATACAAAATTTTATCCCATTTTGATGAAAATTCAAATAATGAATACTTTTTTAGAGGAAATATAGGTATAAATCAAATTCATAACGAGATTTCCCTTCGATCGATGGTTGTTACAAGTGTCAATGAAAATTACAGAACCGTAAAAGAATTTTTGTTTCGAAAAAATGTTGAGCGGTGACGACGAGGTTGTAGTTCAAAGAAGCAAAGTAATTCCATTGAAATCAAAAATATTGTACGAAAAGGAATATACGACATTTTGTACCTGGAGAAATAATAAGAAAGCCAAAAGTGTCAACGAAAAAATCATTTTGGCGTATATTTCCGAACGATCCAAGAAAGTTAAGTCGTCGTCTTTATGGTCCTACTATTCGCAACTTAAAAAAATGTTGGCTCTGAAAGAAAAAATAGACATCGGCAGATTTTACCAAGTCACCGCCTTTTTGAAGCAACATTCCAGGGGATACGTAGCAAAGAAGTCGAAGGTATTCACAAGAGAGGAGTTAGAATACCCTTTAGATGCCGCTCCTGATGAGCAATATTTATTGATAAAGGTAGTTTTTATTATGGGTGTTGCTGGAGGATGTAGAATCGGCGAGCTGGTGACTATGACCATAGATATATACTATATATACTTGATTTCTATGACTATGACGTGCATCGGGGCAGCGTATTGGTTATTCAGATTCCAGATACGAAAACTTATGAAAAAAGAGTGTTTACTGTGATCAATGGTACTAATGGTAGTAATATTGCTCCACTCGATATATTCCGCAAGTATAGGAACTTGAGGTCAAGCAAAGTTGATCACAAGCGACTATTTCTAAATTATAAAAATGAAAGATGTACTGTCCAGCCAGTAGGTGTGAATACATTTTCGAAAATGCCCGCTACTATTGCAAAGTATTTGGGCCTTTCTGATGCTGAACAATATACAGGGCACAGTTTCAGGCTTTCAGGAGTTCTTCTGCGACCCTACTCGCAAATTCTGGGGCAGATTTGACAGTTTTGAAGAGACATGGTGGATGACGCTAAAGTTCTGTTGCAGAAGGATACATTTAATTCACTCAGTGGATAAACGTCAACTTACCCTTGTTGCCATGGGTTGAATATTGTCGTCTTTAAACGTCAAAATTGGATAAAAAATATTAATTTTTTTGACTAACGTCAAAACATCGTCAATATGAAAACATTCACATTTTGACACGAGGCGAAACACCAAAACGATTATATCACGTCGTCAAGGGTATATTCACTTATCAATACGCAGCAGCTATGCAAAATTCACCGATTCTATTAGCTTATTCATACATGAGTTATATAATCATAATTATTTCCGTTCTATCTAATGCCAACTATAGGTGTCATCAGGTGTCATCACGATCGAGTTGGAATTAGAAGGAAAAAATTGATATATTGTACTACACAATTATATAAGTCGGAAACAGTATCCGCACATTCGAATATCAAATTGGAATTTTAGATCATGATTTTAAAGTGTATTTTCAAACCCTCAAAATCGGCCTTATCTTTGCATTTGCATCTGATCACTAATATATCAGATGGAATACGTTCGTTAGTACATTTTCTGTTTCACCCTAAACACATCCCTAAAACGACATTAAGAACAACTTTCGGACTCTTCGAGTTCAAATTTTGATTTATGCCGAGCAGGAGAGACATTAATGAGATTCATGAACGAAATTTTGGTCGAATTTTAATGTGCCATTTTAATTAACAGCAATGTAGAGCGGGAACACTGAATCCATTTGGATGCAATTTTCAAAAAATTTCCACGCATCAGAAATTTCCTCTTTGGGCTATCTGAATCGTAAAAAATGTACAAACCGACTACCAGTAAAGGTCAAACCAATTAAAAATTGTCCTCATCCTGGAGTCTTTGTTGCTTTCTGAAATCTCTTATAAAACACCTTATGCTCACGAATAAAATAAAGGCTGCAATGCAAGGTATTTAGTAAATTCCGAAATCTGCTAGTATCACTTGGGTATTTTATAAAACTCTGCAATACGAGTGGAGTTGTCAAGCTGTAGATTTTGTACTCCAGTGACCAGTAGCCTTATCGAGTGCTCCATTCTTTATTGAATGGTGAATTTTTACATTCCTAAAAAAAACTTCGCTAATTTTCAGGTGGCAGCACCTGCTTAGCGATATAATATGTCATTTTTAAATTTTATACTACCGTACACACTCTCGATAGTATTTAGCTGTGCTCCTGTTTCCTGTATTCTGTATTTGTGTTGTCTGTCTGTTGTGTCTAAACAACTCAACTACTCAATCAAGTCATTAAAGTTTATTTAATGCATTTTGATAATTCGCGTTTAAATTGAAAATATAATAAATTTCAATACGTTTTGGAAACACGAGATATAATGTTAGTGAATGAACATTTATTATGTATTTCACTTACAGAAAAACAGAAGGTAAATTGTGGTAGACCTGTTGCCCTTTCAATATAAGCAGACAGCACCATTTATGTTTTGAAAGATTTTGTGTCATGATAATATTGAGGCACTAATATGTGAAATTTATTATGGAAGAAATTGAGTCCACAAAGAAAGATGTTAAAAGTAAACATTCTTCTCGAGAAGATAAGCTCTTTGACCCTTCCATTGAAATGCTTCTAAATGATTTTGACGATGAAAGAACTTTGGAAGAAGAAGAAGCATTAGCTGCTAAAGATCCTGTTGATTCGTCTGTAGAATTATCCATTTTACAAAGAGAAGGTGATATGCCCATTGAGGAATTATTAGCTCTCTACGGTTATGGTAATGAACAGCAAGAAGAAGAAGAAAGCAGTGTTTTAAAGGATGAAATGGCATTAACAAAGGGGCACGACAACAACACTACCCACAGTAAATCTTCAAAACTTGGAGAAATCTATAAGTCAATTCCAGAAATAAATCAAGATGCATCACGTTTGCTTCGATCTGTTTCAAGAGTCGGGGAAGAAGAAGATGATTATGATTATATTCCAGATGATGAAGATTGGCATAAAACAAATAAAACTATTATGGTAGGTAGTGATTATCAAGCACAAATACCTGAAGGTCTATGTCATTATGGTGATGCACTACCCTATGAAAATGATGATAAACTCTTATGGAATCCAACTCTTATAGACTTGCAAGATGTAGAAAGTTACCTAAGATCAGCTGTTTCTATATTAAAACCATCAATTCCATTAGGAGTACAACTAAAGGATGATGAACAGGCTTTGTATTTGTTACAACAATGTGGGCATAATATAGACGAAGCTTTAAGACGGTTGAGAATGAATGTTATTTCAAATGCTGTGACAATGAGCCTTTGGTCAGAGGAAGAGTGTCGAAATTTTGAATCTGGTATAAGAAGCTTTGGTAAAAACTTTCATGTTATACAACAAAATAAAGTTAGAACAAGGTCAGTGGGTGAATTGGTTCAATTCTATTATTTATGGAAAAAGTCAGAAAGACATGATATATTTGCTAGTAAAACACGATTAGAAAAGAAAAAGTATACTTTACATCCTGGTGTCACTGATTTCATGGATAGATTTTTAGAAGATCAAGATGGTCGTGATAGGAGTTCTTCTCCTAATGTTCAGAATCTCGTTGAAAATAAAGCTATAGAAAGACATCGAAATAGTTAAGTGGATATTGAAAGAAAAAGAATGAGTTCAAATGTAATGTTTTTCATAAAATAGTCCCGTCTCTAAACTTGGAAAGATTTTAAATTTTTATTGAAGTACAATTAAATATAATATAGATGTAACAAGCTAATAACCATCGTATACTAATAGCACTTCTGAAAAGAGATATTTTTGAAGATATTTGATTTTGTTCCATATTGTGTCTTCTGATACCTCTGTATTAGAGTAAGTTGTAATTTTTTCTAATATATTCATATTTATGGTTAAGTATTTTGTGTAATTTTTCATGTCTGAAAAAAATTATTTCAAAAAGCTTATTTTTATTGAATTATTTACACTATCATTATAATGTATGACTAAAAAATTAGAGTAAGTATTGAAATTAAGTTCAAAAATTATTCAAGTTTATGAGATCTTAATTTTGAACCAAGTTATTCTCAAGTAATTTTTAAATTGTTAACTAATACTTTCTGTAGTGATACAAAACATCTAGTTGAAATATTTTGTAATTGAAATTCCTGGTCAGTAAAGAAGAACTCGCAACAGATTAAAACAGGTGCAAATTTCAAAACTTGAAATTGACTTCAAGAATTAGTGAATTGGAAAAATGAAGATTTTCCTCACAATTTTATAAACTAACATACATATTCCTGATAAAATAGAATAGAAATATATTCACTATCAATAATTATATAGTAAGAACACAATCCTAAACTGAACTTCATCTAAATAATAGAGTGTAAAATCTCATAAACATTACAAACAAGCATATTTAAATACACATAGATTCATTAAATTCATTGATAACGGACAAAAGCTACTTAATGCTATGGAAACAGCTTTCCAATTAAACTTCCTTTAGCGTTCTCTTGAACGGTAGTCGGGAGGTAGTTTATTATATAATTTAATGGCGATATAATTAAAATAGTTTGGTGTTTTTTCCAAGCGATGTTTGGAAAAGATATTGTTCTCACGTTTAAAGTATGATGTTCATGGGAAGACGTGTGTTGGAGATATTTTTCCTTGTGTTTTTGAAAATAGACAAGACACGGGAGAATGTCACAACACGGCAATACCAACATCCCTAGCGCCCTGAAAAGTTCTCTACAGCTAACCGGAACCCAATAATTTAATCTGGTCTGGTTCTTTCATTATTCTTGTTGGAAATGAAAAAGATTAGGTCTTTCTGATGTTAAGGGATATATTGTTCGCGGTTAACTAAGTTTCAGCATATTTGATGGCTTTTTCTGTCGTTTAATAGTATGAACGAAATTGAATGATTTAGATTATTGAATGCAAACTAATAAGAGATTCTTAAAGAAAATTTATTCATGATGTAGGGTGATGGCACCAGTAGTCGCCACCTCTGCACTTTCAAATTTCTTCTTTGATAACAAGAATTCCTACAAATATGTAGAGACCGCCTTTCCTCGGTTTGATATTGACACATTTCTATAGAGCCCTGCAATTTTTTCACTGACCTACAGATGGCATAACGTCAGGTATAACTGTTATATAATTTCGCGCCAATTTCACATGGAGGTTATGTATAACTGTTGGGCGATCATACTAGGGTAAGTGGATTACATTTTAATTATTTTTTCTTGAAATAATGGTTACATTGAAAAAAAATTTCTATGTGAGTTTCATTAAAGGGTGCATATTTCATATGTTGTTTTTTTCTTCAGTATATGATTAGCATTTATAAGATATCATGGGGTGGCAATTATTAGTCAACATTTTATTGGGATTCCAAAGATTGCCACAACATGGCAATTATTGGTATCTGTGGATATTTTAAAGAAACTTAACTGTTATGATTTCAAAAGAACTAATTTTATAAATATGAAATACCAGTCAATTTACAACTCGCTGGCATAAACGGAACCAGTAGTTGCCATGGGGTAGCAATTTTTGGTTATGACTGTGGCACTGACTGGATCGTTTTTACAGAAAGATCGAATATGACAGAACAAAAGGGGCAAAAAATATTTTTTCGTTATTCTGAAGAGTCTATGGTAAAAGCTATCGCTGAGGTGAGACATGGTAGTTCCATAAAAGCGACTTCGGAGAAATATAATGTACCACGAAGAACTTTGGGAAACAAAGTCTCTGGGAAGACACCAGAGAATAGAAAAATGGGCCCTAAAACTATATTGACGGAAAATGAAGCACAACGCTTAGTGAGATGGATTATTGATATATCTAGAATGGGGGTTCCTCTTGTTGAAGAGGATATTTTGAATACAGTGAAGAAAATTGTCATTAATAATGATGATACGCCTGGAAAAAAGTGGTTCAAATTATTTATGAATTGACATCGCGAAAAATTATCCATCGGTTGCAACTTTAAAAGAGTGGAAAAATTATTTTCTCAAAAAAGAAGACGAGAAGTTGAGGAAAGAAAAAGAGAAGGAAAATAGAAAGCAGGAGAGAGAGTTAAAAAAACTTAAGAAGGTGGAAGAAATGAAAACGAAGAAAGAAGGTGGAAGAAATGAAAACGAATAAAGAAGGTGGAAGAAATGAAAACGAAGAAAGAAGGAAAAACCAACAAACGAAAACTGTTCGAACTGAGTTCAAGCTCGGAGGAATCTGAGAAAGACGAAATTATACCTTATGATGATAGTGATAACGATAGACATTTGGAAAAGAACATTGAGAATAATGATAAGATAGTTGACTTCCAGGACTGGGAAAATGGGTCCTTGTTAAATATTCGACAAAAAAATCGGTGAAGCATTTCATTGGACAAATTATAGACTTGAATGTGGATGATTATTTTGTGAAATTTACTAAGTTCCTTGGTGGAAAATTTGTTTGGCCTGAAAATGAGGACAGTGATAATGTATTAAAAGATGATATAATAAAAGTTTTACCTGAACCTACTTTGGACAGGCGAGAACAGATGGATTTTGGGATAGTCTTTGATGGATATAATATCGTTTAATTGCTCTTCACCAATTCAATATTCAGTTTTTTTCCTGTTTTATATTCAAATGTTTATGGTTTTTTAGATTTTGACATATTTTTTATATTTTGTTTATAATGTAATAGAGATTTTATGCTTTGATACCAAAGAAAATAGTATTTATTTTTAAAATAAAATTATTTACTATTTTTTTTTTCATTTGTGATATTTTTCATATCTTGGTAGTTGGTATTCGAACTCGTTTCGAAATATTTTCACCCTTTTACATGTTCATATTCCAAGCTGAGGGGCTATTCTGCACAGTGGCAATTAATAGAATGAAACATGGCAATTATTAGAAAATTTCAGAATTTCAGTGGCAATTACTACGGATGGACCGTTGAAAAATTCCTAATTTTTCGAAAAATTATATTAAAAATCAATAAGTTAACGTTGTTACGATATTAAGGAAGAGACATTTCATTAGCTCAAAACAACGAAATTCGTTATTTCGCGTAATATATCTGAAAATATGTAAAAAAGCAAAAAAATTGTCTTAAAGTGGCGATTACTGGTGCAGTCACCCTACCTATTGGAGGAAAACGATTATTTATTTTCGTTTTAGCAATTATGACAGATTGGGTTCATAATAAAATTAAAACGTGTTAAGGATATAAGTTATTTAAACCTACCACAAAAGATTGGTGGTTTTACTCATTTCATAGAACTCAAATATGGTTAAGTATTCACAATGCAAACATCTTCATGCCGTCTATAATGTATGAGTTATTTAGGTAGAGTGTTATATATTCTACATTTTTCTGTGTTGGATTTCTTATAGTATGTTCATAAAAGAATGAGTTCTTATAGTATAATTGTTGTTCTCAAAATGTTGAAAATATTAAACATGTGTACACTTGAAGAAATATATTCCTACAGAAGAAGGTAAGTATTTGATTTTCTCTAGAAAATTCTCTACATGATTTTCGATATTAAATTTTAAAAAAATATTCTTTATGATCCTTTCTATGTTAAATATATTGTATCCCGATTAATTTCCAAAGAAAGCAATTTCGTATGAAAAAAATTCCTGAATGTTTGCAAATTTCAATATTTTCTCCTTTATAAGATGTTTCATAATATTAAAGCTGTTGATAGTCGAATTTAGTTTTTTATTTGAAGTTTCTAAATGGATCTATTCAAATTTCTAAGAATGTGACACTCCTGGTGAATTCGAAGATTCTGCTCAGTTTTGATTAAATTCAATAGTGTATTAAAACAAAGTTTCAATACAATATTTCTGTATGAAATTTCTGATATCTGCCATATTATTGATATCCTTTTGAGTGTCTTGTATTCAATATTATTTGTTTATGTTTCTCAGCATATATTTAATTTGGTAGATCATTGATGTAAATAATTGTAATGAAGTATATAGGTACCTCCGCCCAGATTTTACTTTCAATCCCGAGCTTTTCTGTTCTATTTTCCAGTAAAATGCTTTAGATAAAAAGTACTAGTTGAATATCCACAGGCTCTATTGCCACAGTATCATTTGTATTATGATATGTATATTATGTATAGCGGCTAAGCGCTAGGCTAAATTGTTTATAATATTACAATCGTGCGCTACAGCGCGTTATAAAAATATTCATATATTCTTCACTAATGGTCTTTTGAAAAAAAGCGTTTTGAAGAGAAACTTTAACTATAAATTATTGTGTCTCAATTACTATGTTGCTTTAATATTAAAAATGGAAATTACTATACATTTTTCTTTTAAATTACATTATAGAGCAAAATTAGTTATTTTTAAAATAATATCAAATGTTTATCTAAATCCCTTTAGAATTAAGTTAAGTATACTTTGTAATTATAACATTAATTGGTAATAAATGTTTTCCTAAATAAGGAAAATAGGTTTAAAAATAATAAATTTGTTAAAAGCCGGCAAAACTTCAAGTTATTATTTCATCGATAATATTTCGTTTAGTTAATCTATGATCAATACTTATTTGTCAAATAACGCAATACGTGTCAAAAAGTAGATTGAGGAATTCAAAAAATGAGCCTCCAAAATAGATTTGGAAATATTTCGTCGAAAGAAATACATAGTGAAATTGCCAAACTAGTGTCTTCCTACACAAGAAAAACTAGGACATCTGCATGGAACCAAAACATTGTTTGTCCCATGAATCGATATTTTCTTGACTTTCTCAAATGTGACCATATTACTGTTAGACATATTTTCTTATTTTCTGGTGAAATAGTCATGTCGAATACCACTCGAGATGAAAATTAAGCAGGTAAAATTTCTCTCTTGTAACATTCAAGTTTGTTGCTTAGGCTCATGACATTTTTTCCAAAATCACTCGCCTGACGGCTCGTGATTTTGATACAAATGTCATTCGCGAAATTACCTAAGCAACAAACTTTCATATTACAATCGAGAAATTTTGCCGGCAAAATTTCATCTCTAGTGGTATTATATATGACTATTTCACTCATTCCATTTTTAGTGAGAAAGTTTCCATAGCTACTCTCGTTTCACAGCGATAAAACATGCAGGCCGGCAAAACTTACTATGTTAGTATTTCAGCGACAATATTTTGACGTTTCTCACATGAATCGTTATTTCCTCGACTTTCTGAAATGTCACCATATTACTGTCAGACATATTTTCTCGTGAAATAGTCATGTCGAATACCACTCGAGATGAAATTTAAGCAGGTAAAATTTCTCTCTTGTAACATTCAAGTTTGTTGCTTAGACAATTTCGCTCATGACATTTTTTCCAAAATCACTCGCCTGACGGCTCGTGATTTTGATACAAATGTCATTCGCGAAATCGCCTAAGCAACAAACTTTCATATTACAATCGAGAAATTTTGCCGGCAAAATTTCATCTCTAGTGGTATTATGGGTGTGTTCCGATATACACTGCGAGCACTGTAAGGTGTGACGTCAATTTAGTATACTGCGAATCCGTTCCTTTATAGTTTGCTATACTGGTTACTGTTTAAAAAGGAACGCAGTACAGTATACTGTGATCGACATCTTTTTTTAAATGTAGTTATGTTTAAAAGATGAATATTCAAGTGATTGTCAGTTGACTTAATCGCATAATAAAAGTAAATATACTTTTTAGTAAAAGAAAATATTGTTTTTCAAGTAATTTAATGTATAATAACTTGATGACAGAATCATCTAAATGTGGTTATCCACGGTAAAAGTGATGAACTCATTTAAACAAATAATTATTTATTATCTAACTGAAAGAAAAATTTATAGCTAATGGAATACGCAATAATTGCGCGATTATAAATTTCTTGAGTTACTTTCATTTCATACATAATATTTGTTTCACACTGCAATAAACACAATTCCTTCAAACTTTCCATTTTTGTTTTTAACGGCCGGTATTTTTAAATGACGGAAGCTGTTAAATGTCTAAACGAGTAAACGCTGTTGATCACGTGATCAACACTGAGAGCACCTTACCTCGAAAACACCAGTGATCACAGTAGAAAAATGGCGACGATTTATTACGTCATATATTTTCCTAGGATACTGCGACTGTATACTGTCAGTCTATAACGGAACAAATTTCTCCCCAGTAAGAGCACTGAACAGTGCTCGCAGTGTATATCGGAACACACCCTTCATATGATTATTTTTTGACGTTTCTTAAAACCAATGAAATGCTTCTTTATTTGCCACTAAAGTAAGTTTTAACCAATGATGTCATTATTATAGTGGGAATAAATCTTTTGTGATTATTCTGGGGAATAATCACTGTAGCTTTTATTTGCTTAGCAAGTGTCAGATAGTTGTCAAAATAATTACCTAATTGTGTCAACGCCATATATAAAATGGATGAAAATCATCGGTTTAGTACCTTTTCTGATGCAGAAATAACAAAAAATATTTTGAATCAAAAAATAATCTAGTCAAATATAACTCGCGAGTTCGATAAATTATAGAAAATAATTTGACAGATTTTGTTCAAACTTGTTGCCATTTGGAAATAGCCACTCGAGCCCTCCGGGCTCTCGTGACTATTGCCTGGCAACAAGTTTTGAAAAAATCTGTCAAATTATTTTCAATTTATTCTCACTCTCTTGTTATATTATTCCTGATAGTAATGTTTTTCCTGAATTGGCTTTGTTTGCAATGATTATCAGATTGTTCGATGGGAATGCATGACATAAGAATTTCACAATAACATTAATTGTAGAAAACACTCATTTGTAGATAAAAGAACAAAAAAGTAGAAAATAAATAATAAATTTAAAAAAAACTAAAAAAACACGCTTTAATCGAAATGCGACCTAAAAAGTAGAAAATAATTTTCAATAAATTTAAATCTAGAATTGTGTAATTTACAAAAAAATTCTTTCATTGCAGAAAATCGTGGGGTACTTGAAGTAGTCAAATGTTTATGATATTTTAATAACAGATATTGGTTAAAGTAGATTCATTATGGAAATATCTTATAAAGCACCCAACGCTTTTCTACAATGAAAGCAATTTTTTTGTTAATTACACTATTCTTAATTTAAATTTATTGAAAATTATTTTCTACTTTTTAGTTTGTTTTTTTATTAAAGCATGTTTTTCAGTTTTTTCAAAGTATAATTTATTTTCTACTTTTCAGTTCGGTTATCTACAAAACTGTGTTTTTTTAGTTTTTTTTAACTATTATTTATTTTTTATTTTTAGTTCTGCTATTTATGAAAGCGTGTTTTGATTATTTAACTAATATTTATCTTTGCTTCTATAGTTTTAAAACGATGATAATTTCGTTGCAACGAATAATCGGTGTACTTGGCACAAAGACACTAGCTTGCATAGAATTTGGAAAATCGCTAATCCTGAAGGTCCTGATCAGGATAATGGGAGTAATGGGACAAACTATTTGAATTATTGCATTGTGATTGGTCCTTGATAAGTGTGCAAAGTTTCAAATCAATGCGACGTTTTGAAGGGGGGAGAATCACGTTCAAAGATTCCATTACATATATACATACATACAGTGGCAGCTGGTGAGGGAGGACTCTGGGACTTCGCCCTCCCAAGAATTCTAGAAAGAATGGTACTTTTATAATTTTAGCAAATAAATATATAATCATATATAATTTTGAACTAGTTTCTATGAAACTTACAGCAATATTCTGAAAATCTAAACAAATTCATACACTCCACCATAATTTACGAAACTATTGGCGTCTGAAATTAAGATGGTAGCGCCGGAACGGCTAAATCTGTACTACTCTATGGGCCATTAACAGTTTGTTAACATTGTTTGGTAATGGTATTTACGTTCATTTCATTTTGAGTTTTCGAACGTTTAGCTTCGTAATTTGTGTTTTTTTTGACTTCGTATTTTCCAGTGGTTCATTGAGTTTCGATTGAAGACAATTTCATCTCTGTTAAACAGTAAATAACCTACCTACATCAAGTTGAAATTTACACTGAGTTTTTATCATTGAACATGAAAATCAATAATAAAATAAAGGAGAGGACGAATAAATTAATTGGTTCACAGGGGCGGCTATTCGAAGGCGGATATGGAGGCTAAGCCGCCTCCTCAATAATATTCCGTGTATCACTACTATATTATATTGAATAGTCAGCATTCAGCATATTGTGTAAAAATTATAAATTCTATTTGGAATTCATTTTTTGAATCTAAGATTAAAATAATTTCCAATAGAAAAAAGTTTCTTCTTTGTGCTTTGAAATAGATAAGATGAACGCAAATACCACTTTATCTTTTTATCGACCTATGATCCAGAAAACATCTCTTTGTGGTGACAAATGGGCCAAGCATGAAAATAAGTAACATTAATATCTGTCTCGAAAAAAAAATGTAAAACGAAGTTTTGATTCATTTCTATAATTTCTTGTCGCCACCTGATGGCTGTTATGAGAACCTTACGATTTGTGTATTCCCAAAAATAACACTGCGTTTGGCTTTTATTTACATCTGACTATTCTTACAATAAAAAAAAAGAATATTTCCGACTCAGTGTGTTTCCTCTGCTGATTGTGCTTTTGACCACTGAATTATATCGTTGTTTCACAATTCAGTGTTTGTGACTTATTTTATTATTGGATATCAACTGATTACTGGTTCCCGTTCCCCTTTTCAGTCAATTGAATAATCCGTTGGTTCTAAAAATGTTTGCTGTATTCTCTAAATCTGTATTGTAAGTAACTTTTGATTGAACACACTCGAATACTGATACTGATTACTGATCTAGTTTGCTGTAATGTACTGTGAAAAATCGATAAAACTTCTAAAATTAACCTCAATAGCCAATTCATTTATAGGTGACATTTACTCTAAATATAGTTTTAACTATAAAACTATTTATAACAGTTATGTTAACGACATTCTGTAGACACTGTTTGAAATCAGATTTCATTCTTAACACAATTTTGTTTGATGCGATGGTTCTAACCTTCATTCTTCCATAGTATTTGTAAATGACAGCTCGATAAATCGACAAATGATTTTGTCATTGATAAGTAAAATTTCTACAATAAAGTATATACAATACATATGCAACCACATAAAAAAAATTAATGAATAAGTTCTGCTTTGCCATTGATAAGTTATTCAAATTGATGGTACATTATACTCCATGTCACTACAATTATTGTATGGTACCCTAGATCGCAAACAGCAATCCAATATTTCTGAAAAACTTGATCAACCGTGTGGTAACGTTTTCAGTCAATTAATCTATGGAGAGGGTACTTCATCTGTGTAAGGGTTGTAATATATTAGTCCTAGTCTTACATTCAAACAGCTTATTATCAGTGAATATAAACACTGGGCATTCTTAAATGTAGTTACAATATGTAGTGAGTAGTATTTTTCTGTAAAAAAAATTATACTGGTTATAATATGGTATTTATTGCCTTCTTCTGCGATATTACTGTATGTGTAATGTTTTTTGGCTGTGAAATGAAGTTTGTGCTGTTTAATATTAGGACCTGGCATACTTCTCGTACATCAAGCCCCTTATTAGATCATCTTAACTGCAGCAGTTATGTAGCAATCCTCTTGAGAAGCCCATTTTGAGTATTATTATTGATGATTTGGAAAAGTTTTTATAGATCAAGAAATAGACCTGGTATTATTTGAGTCCATTAGAAATTAATGTTCGGGTGAAACTTAATTAGCTGCAATTATTTTTAATACTTGTCTGTGTTTTCTTTGTGGGTGAGTTGAATTATGGGGCAAATTTCTTCAGTCGGAATACAAAGAGTTTGATTTGGGTTGATTATCTAGTTGATGAATCAACTAGATGAAATCAAGCCGAGTACTCTAGTTGTTTTATAAGATAATGTTTTCTGCTCTACAGATTGTACAATTTGTGGATATATTGTATCTTCATAGAAAATTACTTAATAAATATTAATTTATTATCGTTTAAAAGATATAAGGACGACAACAAAAAGAACTTAAACTAAGAAGAAGTCTGTAGAACCAAAGTAATCCCGAAAGTTGTAAGATTCCAAGTAAATTAACATTTTCTTCACAACTCTTAAATCGATATAAACTATCACAGCATTAAATATAATTATGTAATTTATGGAATATCTTAACACTTATAATAAGGACCCTTTTCACTCCAAGTTAACCTATGATAAAAATTTAAAAAACTCTTGTGTTCTAGTATTATAATTATGGCTCCTGTAGAAAACTTATGCCTGTTTTTGAAAACAAACATTAAACATTTGTTTATATACAAATCATATACCTACAGTCATTATATTCATATTTCTAAATTTACCTCTGCATGAGTCTCTGTAGGTACTTAATTTTGCATAATTCTTTTTCGAGCTATAAAGACTGATAAGGCTCTAGAATTGCCACCCCAGAAAAATATTCCAAATTTAATGACTGATTCACAATTTGTATAATACAATATTTTTAGTGTCATTATTTATATACTGTGCAACAACCAACATGATTCCATAACCTATACTGGCTAATCTTAAATCTACTTTATTTATATGTATCTCCCAGGCCAGAAATTCATCTATTTGTATGCCCAGGCGTATTGTACTTGATGCCAGTTCTACAATGTTATTTTCAAGAGTAATAGGTACTGCTTGGTATAGACATTTGTGATTGTTTAGTGCAAAATACTACCCAACTTGTTTTAGTTGTATTTATCGCAAACTTATTCATAAAAAAACGAATTATGTGCTTCAATGAAGCATTTTTTAGTTCGCTCAATTATATCAGTTGAACTATTTCCGTTAATTAAGATGTTGGTGTCGTCAACGTAACTAGTGATGAAGTATTTATACAATGACAATGGTAGATCATATATGTAAATTATGAACAGTATCGGCGCAGCAATACTTCCCTGGGCTATACCTACAGCAAAAAGGGAACTTTAGATTTTACTTTATTTTCAACAGTGACTTGTTGCTGTCTATTTGAGAGGAACGCCCGTATCGAATCATTAGTTTTACCCCCAACACCATATTTATCAATTATCAGCTGTAAAATATCATGGTTGACACAATCATATTTCTAAGATCTATGAAAAGACCTAACGATAAATATTTATTGTCTAAATGATCTAATATTGCATTTATAAACAGATAAACGTGGCTCCGTAGCTCAGTTGTCAGTGCGTTGGACTACTGAACAGAAAAGAAGTTCGGAACCATCGTAAAACTGTAGGTCCCTTCTATTCGCGTATCACTGTATCAAGCACAACACGAATAGTCGTAGAGAGGCGTCCTACACCCGAATCCGGGTGAGGAACTTGAAGAAGAAGAAGAACAGATAAACAACTGTATCAGTTGATCTCCCGCACAAATATCCATATTGACATTTGGAAAAAAGATCACACTGATTCATATAATTGAGCAGTCTTGAACTCGTCACTAATTCAAAAATCACCTTTTTTGAAGAGTGGCCTTATCAGAGCTTTAACTGTGTTGAAAAAAAAGAAAATTTCATTGAGTTTCTGAAATATAACAGAGTATACTGTAAATAACTCTTATTGGTGATTTAATAATACTAACAGATATGATATATCACCATTACCACTGCAGTGTTTATTTTTCGAGTGATCAGATAATTCAAGCAATTCATTAATGCTTAAAAGTTTCAGAAACATTGACATGTCATTTTCTGGGATCCTGTTAACAAAAAGTATATTTTTGATTGAATTGAATATCTGGAATAATTTTGACAAGGTATTTGTTGAAATCATTTGCTAACTTTAATGGATCTTCACTTGGAATTGTCTGTTCATGAGTTACCTATGTTCTTTCCTGTTATCTCATTGCATATAGTCCAGCCCACATAGATTTTATTTTGCAGTCAGATTCTCTGATCTTTTCTTCATATGATCTGCTTCTATCCAATTTTAATAAATTATCATATTCTTTTTTAAATTGATTGTATTGCTTTTTATATGAAACATTAATACAATCACAGTTTATCAGAGTATTTAAATATTGCTTCATTCTATCTAGAGTTAGCATTTTTCTTATTCTTAATAATTCTATGATTTTTATATAATGCTGTGAAATGAAAAACATTCACTGGATAAGTTTAAAAATTGATTAATGAAAACATTGATCATATACCTACCTACATAAGACCCGGCCAAAGATAAACATTCTCCAAAGTTTGTTCTTAAGCTTTTGCAAGAGAACCTGTCCTTTTGCTCACATTAATTAACCGTTTACGAACAAGCTCAGTTGGTCAGAAATATGATATTACAAAACTTTTGCTAATTTAAAGCTAGAAAAATTAGTGAAGATATTGTTTAAAATACTTTGCGATTGTTCAGTTATTCTAGTGTACTCAATCTGAGGCCTTAAGGAAAAATAGTTGAAAAGTGAGAATAACCTATTTTTTGAAATTCTATTTTAATTTTTCATTTCGATATTAAAATCATCTGCAATGATACTATTAGGGGGTAATATTCTCCAAAAGAATATTCTCCATCAAAACAAAAAGCAAATCAACACCTTCATTAGGGTCTATACACAGTGAGAATTATTAAATTCTACTTATGTATAACACATTCTATAGCATTGCATTCGAACTCTCTTAGCACTGTGATTACTGTTTCTACATTCTCTTGTTATGACAGGATTTCCTTCATAGATGGCTGCGCCTTCATATTGACCTACTTCTCGACATACACTTGCTGTCAATTTGATCAAGATCAGAAGTTTTTCCAACTTATAAACGCTATTCCCCAGCGACTGCACATTCTGATGAATCATATTTGTTACTTGAAATGTATGATTATTTGGAGCTTCTATTCTTGAAGGTATATCTGCGATGGTACCTTTTTTTTAACAAAAGATCTAGAAACGAACGCGCTAATGGCCATACCTCTTTCTTCCTTGCATCTTTTAAATATTCTTGGCGAATATATACTTTCTTTCATTGATACATATTACCAGGGTATGTGGATTCATGTATCCCACAACTGACACTTATCTTTCAGAATGCTTATTTTATCTTCGGTTTTGATCTGTGGATGAAGCCTGGTTACATGCACAAATTCAAGGGATGTTTGATATATATATATATATATATATATATATATATATATATATATATATATATATATATATTTTTTTTTTTTCCACTCTTAAGAGAATTAAAACTTATTTACGAAATTCAATGAGCCAGGATCGTTTGAAAAATATTAGTTTGTTGTCTATTGAAAAGGAATTGGTAAAACTTTTGGCGAAAGACAAAAAATTGTATGAGGATATTATAGATCATTTTGCTAACGTTAAAGATCGCAGAATCCCGCTAATCTTCAAAAATATATAATAACTTTTTATTTGCTCTCACCAGCTGTTAACAAATTCGTTAAGTAGGTAGCTAGGTACCTATTTTGTGAAAGAAAAAAATTATTTGATGAATAGATGAATTGATTAATTGGCTGAGAAGAGTTTTTGTGAATATTGTAAACAGGAGTTGTAGGTCTCAAGGTAGACACTCGAAAGTGAAAACAAATTAATACCTTAGGGTGCTTGTTTTACATACTTTGATTTTCTTTAAATTATAAGGCGGTTGACCTTGAAATCCTAAAAATTTTCGCCTATGGTGTATTTTTTAACACCTCTTGTAGCCTCCTTAAACCAAAACCTCACGAGCCGCCACTGCTAGCTACCATAACGGTTGAAGTAAGAAAGAGGTGTCAGACGTGCATTAGGAAGAAGTGTTCGAACAAAATTTGTAACTAGAGAACAGGTAGATATTGAATTATTGTTAGTAGTTTTACTCTTGTTCAAATAAACGATCTTAAAAATAAAATTGTTTTTATCACTAAGTTCGAAGGATTTCCGTCTTTCAGATGGAATATCCGCAATTTGAAGCGGAAATGTTATTTTTATCGTTAGGAAGGTCATCAAGTAGAGCAGTTTTTGAAAGATAGTGAAGCTCTCAATTGTTGTAACTTTTTTCAACGTTGAATTTTGAAGTTGATTTATACACTAATAATCCTCGTATGTGTCTTGGGGTACTGTTAGTTGTAATGAAAACTATCAACTATTTGAACAAGCGTACATTACAGAATATTCATTTGACAAAATGGTGCTTCTACAGGCATTAATAAAAAAATTATGAGGGTTTAAAGGCGGTATTTCGGGTAATTTGAAAACAAAAATTTTAAAAATTATATCTCCTTAACCGTGAGTCTCAGGACCCAGGGACCAAAGGTGGAAAGGTAGCAAATGACCCCAACAATATCCCAAAAAAAAATTTGATGGTTCATGTGCCGCACACCCTATATATATATATATATATATATATATATATTTATATATATATATATATATATATATATATATATATATATATATATATATATATATATATATATATATATATATATATATATATATATTCATGATTCAGGGATCCTTCTACATAAAGAAAAATCCTCTTCGTGAAGCTCTACTGGTCCCGTTGCAGTATAGTGATGGTCCCACCCAGTGCTCCTCTATTGGGATCTGACATTTCAGCTGGTGAACTCAGGCAGCCAGATGGATGGAGTTTTCATTCATATAGGTTCATGTATTTCGACTTTTTCGTTAGCTCTTCATACGAGTATGACAAAGTCTGCACTTTTTTGTGGTTTATTGAGTTATTCTCGCCTTCTTGACGATTCTCAGGAATATCTTCGATATTACTTTCTTGAATCATCAAGGTCCGATGATCTGATTCAGTTCGTTCATTTTTGAAGATTGATACTTCAAAAACTTGATTGGACTTACTTTGTGCTTTGGGTTGTACAGGTTGATCTGTTCTAGTTTCTGAAATAAAAAAAAACTCTATCGCAGCGAGCTACATTAGATAAGCAGGTTTTCAAAACGTATCCAGTTTAAAAAAATCTATTCCTTCAATTATGAGTTTTGGTCCAAATTCAAAAATTGCACCCTCTGTCGTGTAAACAATATTCATTTCCTCCTCCGGGAGGTCAACCCCCCAAGCAATTTATATCGAAATGAATACCATCCAAGATATCATACGAAACTACCTTGATACAAAGTTTCAACCCTATGGTCCCAAAATTGCGCCTTCTATCGTGTAAACAAGATTTATTTCCTCCCCCGGGAGGTCAACCCCCCAACCAATTCGAAACAAAACCAATCCCATCCAAGATATCATACGAAACTACCTATTTACAAACTTTCAACCCTATTGCTTCAAAATTGCGCCCTTTATCGTGTAAACAACGCTAAAATAAGCTTATATGGTCCTAGGTCCAACTTTACTAATCGCACCCATTTTAATAAGCAGGTTTTCAAAGTGGAAACCTGCTAATGATATAACATATATTTTTTTTTTAACTCGAGGGACCTACAGTTTAACGCCGGTTCCGAACGGCTAATGGGCTTGTAAACGATGTACATTACCCAACAATTTTTCATCTTAAATAACCACTAAATTCCGGACATACACAACACCCAAGAGCGAGGTGGGACTCGAACCCACAATCCTCGGTTTACAAACGGTATAAGGCGGTTCACCTTACCGCTGGTCTACCGAGGCCTCGATATAACATATACTTTTAGGTGTTGTTAAGATTGTAGGCAAGTATGCTGTCATGTTTTAACATCTGCAACCAACACTGAGGAAATTGTCATAAGCTAAGTATATAAGAGTTCTTGTCATTTCCACTATTGTCCGATTCTCAGCGTTGTTATAATCATTTATTTTGGAGTATTCTAGAATATATGTTATGTTACCACCGTAAATCGAAATAAAGCCACATCAAGTGACATTCAGGTAAAAACTACATCAAAAACACAAAATATTTAAATATACAGACTGGATATGACTCGTGTGTTGTGGACAGGCACTACAGGGGACGTGACCTTCAAAATGATGGTTAACAAAATACTATCTGAAATTCTGGGTTCATAATTAATTAAAGCTGGTAAATTAATATTTAGATATTTGCAAATTTTGTATGCTGGTGCATTTCTGTAAAAAAACAATTGGACGCATACGGAAATCTATTTTTTGTATTTTTCGTCAACAATGTCCAATTGAAGTAAAAAATCCTATTAGAAATTTTGACCATTCATTCCCTGAATTTGAAGCTGATCAACTAACTGTAATGAATCAACGTTATTATATGCACTTCCAAAAATACACAAAATATATGCCCTATGCATGAAATTGTTACCAACTCTGAATGATCTTGAACCTAAATATTCAACATTTTTTACTCACTAATGAACTTAAACTATTGCTGATACCACCTAATTCAAAATTAGTATCTTCTGTTATAATGTACCTCTTTCCGTCTATACCGACTACATCTTTATCAAATATAACAACCGAAAATATTCAAATGAATATTGATCTGTGAATATCTCAAAAATAAATGATCATGTCACTAATTAATTGATTGGAACGTAATTCCTTACGGCAGTCTTGAAGGAGATTGGGATTTTGCTGCGCGACCAAACGGAAAAATATGTGAGACTAAAACCGTTACGGAAGTGACGACACACAAGCGAATATAGTATAATACCTTTCTCTTTCTCCCTCTTTTTTCCGTTCTCTCATCCCTTCTCTTTCTGATCCTACTCCGCCACGCCAATCGCCAATGCATAGTATATACTCATGAATTCATGTACAAGCAACGCGAAAGCGTCATGAGCCGTCGCGGGACGCCTGGTAGATGTGAAACATCGAAATAATTTTGTATAAGCATATATATGGTATATGCATAAAAGAACAGATTATGACAAGAATCAGATATGACATAATGAAAAGATAAAGCATAACAACTTTGTTCCATAAAATAATGACTACATATAGTAGGTTTATATTCCATTATATACGTTACACTCTTGCGTCTTTGTTCTATATTGTATTGACGGCCGAGTGGTCGGAGTACTGAACACTGGTATCGTATTACTGGGTTCGAATCCCTAAGGTGACTCCAGGCTTTTTTCATTTATTCATTTACAATCTCGTTGCAGCTCTTGGCCCCATATTTCAATATTAATCATTTCAACTTGGATTAGTGTAAGTTATCACTTCTGTCGAGCGTCCCGAGACGCACGTGTTTCTTTGCAAATTGTGTTGATTCTATATTTTCTGAAGGAACTTTGTTCCCACCTGGTGTCCTATGACACCGTTTCTTTTTTATGTATAAGACAAAGTTATTTCAAATTCGATACTTTATCATCAATCAATAAAATTCACTGTAGAGGTCAAAAATCATTCCTAGAATTTTCTGGACCTAGATATAGCTAATGTAACTAATTCCCACAGTTTCGACATTCATAGAAAATCTACGCACACTAATATCTAAATATATAAAAATAGTGCTAATTCAAATACGATAAAATTGAGTGCCTTGCATTCATTTATACATAGATTGGTGTCATTGCCGTTATCCAGAAACATTTTGAAAAATAAATCAAAATACTTGACTTGGTAACGAAAAATAATTGTGAAAAGTCTTAAGTGTGAAATGGTTATGAAAAGTATTAATAAACTTATGTCCAAAAAACAACGAAAATTGCCCCTCAAGCATGTGTATTTGTTTCAATTAACTTCGTCTCGAAATTAAGTCACAAGATTTGCAATAATTTGAACATAGTAAAACATAGAAACATCGACATCAGATTGGAAAAACATGAAAAAATCAGTCATCCAAAATAGGAACCTAACTTGCATTTCGGAGCTTTGTATACAAAACAACTATTTTATAGATTTAGATAATCCAAATATACTAAGTACATTCATTGAACAAAGAAACGAGGATGGACCTTTTAGAGGTATATATATATATATATATATATATATATATATATATATATATATATATATATATATATATAATCTCTTGATAATTATTAGCAATAACAGGCTTGTTGAATCTTAAAAAACTTGATTATATACTATATATATATATATATATATATATATATATATATATATATATATATATATATATATTGTTATATATATATATATATATATATACCTCTAAAAGGTCCATCCTCGTTTCTTTGTTCAATGAAAGATTGGTGTCATTGCCGTTATCCAGAAACATTTTGAAAAATAAATCAAAATACTTGACTTGGTAACGAAAAATAATTGTGAAAAGTCTTAAGTGTGAAATGGTTATGAAAAGTATTAATAAACTTATGTCCAAAAAACAACGAAAATTGCCCCTCAAGCATGTGTATTTGTTTCAATTAACTTCGTCTCGAAATTAAGTCACAAGATTTGCAATAATTTGAACATAGTAAAACATAGAAACATCGACATCAGATTGGAAAAACATGAAAAAATCAGTCATCCAAAATAGGAACCTAACTTGCATTTCGGAGCTTTGTATACAAAACAACTATTTTATAGATTTAGATAATCCAAATATACTAAGTACATTCATTGAACAAAGAAACGAGGATGGACCTTGTAGAGGTATATATATATATATATATATATATATATATATATATATATATATATATATATATATATATATATATATATATATATATATAATCTCTTGATAATTATTAGCAATAACAGGCTTGTTGTATCTTAAAAAACTTGATTATATATATATATATATATATATATATATATATATATACCTCTAAAAGGTCCATCCTCGTTTCTTTGTTCAATGAATGTATATATATATATATATATATATATATATATATGTATATATGTATATATGTATATATTATATATATTATATTTATATATATATAAATATATATATATATATATAAATATATATATATATATATATATATATATATATATATATATATATATATATATATATATATATATATATATATATATATATATATATATATAGTTCCGGTTTTAACACTACCAGCGACCTGGCCGAGATTTCTACGGCGCTCCCCAACTGCCATTCAAACCCATCCAAAAAAATGAAATGATATAATGAAATAACCATTTATTCAAAGAAATAATTATTTATTATAAAAAATAACCGTTTATTAGAAAAATTGATAAAATTTCACTTTTCTGGCGTATCAGCGAACTCTTTTATAAGGTTATCAAAGTCGATGTTTTCAGCAATTTCGTTTTCAATTGGCAATGTTAAGTGCTAAGTAAATGCTAAGTTTGTCAATCTAGATTGAGATATTGTTGATCGAAGATAGGTCTTTATCAGCTTCAGCATTGAAAAACTCCTCTACCCACTAGCAACCGTTACAGATATAGTCAATAATATTTGCAATGTTATCCATACATTTGGATACAGTTCTTGTAAATTGCGATCTTTGATGAAATTTAAAACAAAAATAGGAGTAACCTTATTCTGATCAGGCAAAAAGGATTTCAGACTTACGACATCAAATAACATACAACCATCTATGTCTGATTAAGAGTCTATAATTAATTTTAATTGGAGATCACCACAGAATTTGACAAAGTCGGGGTTTTCCGGAAGCTGTTCAATATTGTACAAAAAAGACCAAGATTCCGAGTACTCATTTAACTGTTCGAACCTTTCATCAACTGAAATTGATGTAGTGTTCAAAAGACAGTTAAAAAATTCAACCTCAATTTTTTTTCAGTAGAAGTTATAGGGTCATCGCGTGCAATTTCACCATCTTGACGCTCAACACATCGAATTATTTTTGTAGCTCTAAACACAGATTCAATTTCTAGTTCTTCGCAGTTAAAATATTACTTTTAAAGCCTGTATTTCTATAGTTTTCCAAGAAATTGCAGCATTTTTTCAACTTTTCTGTACATTTACCGAGATCCATGTCTGTTGATTGTAGAGATTTACTTACGATATTTATTTGAAAAAGCATGTGATACCAAACAACCAATGAAACTATGAAGCTGAAATCTTTTAGATTTTCAGCTAGAGTAGTAGCCTCATGAGACACTTGAACATCAGTTGTATGTTTTTCAATAGCCAAAGTAATTAAAGCATCATGGATCTCACTAATTTAATAACGGACTGCTTTAACACTGCTTATTCTTGCTTCCCAACGTGTGTCACTGTTTTTTATAGTATATAGTCCCAAGTAATCGGTTAGAATTTTCGTGGAATTTTCCATCGATGACCAGAAGCTGAAAACAATGTGAACAACCTCTGAAGTACCCCAAACAAAGTGACTTAAGGGGTTTATGTCGAGAATTTTCCTTTGAAACCCAATATTTCTTTCTTTCATATTCGCCCCGTTGTCATAACACTGACCCCTACAATCATGCAATTCCAGTTCGTATTTATTTAAAACATTAATAATAACTTCATTCAGTCTTTCACCAGTTGACTAATTGACAGGTATAAATTCCAAAAAACTCTATCGAGCTGCATTAGAAGAGCAGGTTTTCATAACGTATCCAGTTCAAAGAATATATTCTTTAAATTATGATTTTTTTTCCAAATTAAGAAAAAATGCGCTCTCTCATGTCTAAACAATATTTATTTCCTCCCCAGGGGCTCAACCAATTCGTACCAAAACCAATCACATCCAAGGTATCATACGAAACTACGTACTTACAAACTTTCAACCCTATTTCTATAAACTTGCGCCCTTTATCGTGTAAACAAGATTTATTTCCACCTCCGGGGAGTCAACCCTCCAACCAATTCATATAGAAATAAATACCATCCAAGATATCGTACGAAACTACCTACCTAGAATGTTTCAACCCTATGGTACCAAAATTACGCCTTCTATCGTGTAAACAAGATTTATTTCCCTGGGGGGTCAACCCCCCAATCAATTCGCATTAAAACCTATCCCATTCAATATATCATACGAAACTACCTACTCACTAACTTTCAATCCTATTGCTCCAAAACTACGCCCTTTATCATGTAAACAAGATTTATTTCTTCCCCCAGGGGGTCAACCCCCAACCAATTCGAACCAAAACCAATTTCATCCAAGATATTTTTCGAAAATACCTACCTACAAACTGTTAACCCTATTGCTCCAAAATTGCGACCGTTATCATGTAAAGAAGATTTATTTCTTCCCCCAGGGGGTCAACCAATTCGAACCAAAACTAATCCCATTCAAGATATCATACAAAACTACCTAGATACAAACTTTCAACCATATTGCTACAAAATTGCGCTTTCTGTTGTGTAAACAAGATTTATTCCCACAGCCCCCCATATATACAGGGTGTCCCACAATTTTTTAGACAGGCTATAACTCTAAAACGGCTGAAGATAACTTCATGAAATTTGGTATGCAGCAATTGGACGGATTTTAAAATATTGCGAATCTCTCATGACGTCAGCGAAATCATCACCGTAGCTATGACGTCATGTCATTATAAAATATCAAATGTAAAGGTGGTCGTGTGACTGCTCATATTAAAGGTCTTTTTATTCTGAATTCAACCATGTAATACACTTAGTATGTTAAAATTTATTAGTTGTGTATTTTCGATCAAAAGGAGTTTAACAAAATAAATAAAAAAGTTCAATAAACAAATTTAATCACATGAAAATCAGGTTTGAGGCTTGTGTTGAAATTAATTGTAGAATAATGGTATTATTGCCTTGATTTCCATGAGATTAAATTTGTTTATCAAACTTTTTCATTTATTTTGTTAAACTCTTTTTGATCGAAAATACACAACTAATAAATTTTAACATACTAAGTGTATTACATGGTTGAATTCAGAATAAAAAGACCTTTAATATGAGCAGTCACACGACCACCTTTACATTTGATATTTTATAATGACATGACGTCATACCTACGGTGATGATTTCGCTGACGTCATGAGGATTCGCAATATTGTAAAATCCGTCCAATTGCTGCATACCAAATTTCATGAAGTTATCTTCAGCCGTTTTAGAGTTACAGCCTGTCTAAAATATTGTGGGACACCCTGTATATATATATATATATATATATATATATATATATATATATATATATATATATATATATATATATATATATATAGATATATATATATATATATAATGTGCCTCATTGCACCTACCCAATATACCAGAGGACGCCTGCTTATTCGACATATTTAAACTCACGAACAATCTGGTAAATTAGTCAAGTAAAGTAAGTCATTCCTCATACTTATCACACTCGTTTTATATCAAACAAACAAAAAAAGGCCGTTTGTTTGTTCCATTTCGTATTGAACGCTTTGGGGTTAAATTTAGAGTTCATTGTGTCTGAACTCTTATAGCTAACTCCACCTGAAGGGTTATATGATTAATTAAGACTTCACAAAATGTTGCATGAATGTGTTATTTTAATCAGAATTCATATATGTTCGTTCATAAATACATTGAATGTAAACATTTTTCGCCACTGAGAAGATAATTAAAGTGACAGACGTATGAATTAATCAAATTTTTACTGACAGTTTATGGATAAAATGGATCTAAAAATAACATTGCATGTTTATATACCTACTACAATGTTCGAAACAATAGACTGGTAGTAAGTAAGGTAAAATGAAGCATTTTTCATGTTTACCATTTCGGTTGATATACAACTATGATGATGTCAATAAACGGAAATCTCTTGTTCCTATGTATTGTGTCGGTGATTTTAATCATTCAAACATGCACCGTTTCAAGGCTTTGATATTCATGGCGTGAAAACTTATATGGGATTCTTCAGTTAACCTTGATTTTTCCGATTTAATATAAATATACACAGGGTGTCCATTTGGAAACGAGCAGCACTCAATATTTCATTAACTATTGATACTGGTATTGGTAGGTGTGAGTGGTGACCGATGCGTTGCGACCTCATTAGATCTATTGTGCCCCATCTTCTTATGCTTCTCGAGGTGTTCTCGTTTACAGCAGCCCCTCAAGCCTCAAAACCTTCAGAAATTTATTTGACGATTTTAAGGGGGTTTATTCTTGGTATTTCTGCTACAGTCAGCTGGTATGATCCCAGTGTGTTCAGTCTTTCATGATGTACAGCATAGCAATACATCAGTATATGGTGGGGTGTTTCTAGACGTTCCTTGCAGAATCTGCAGGTGCTGTCCCCTCTAAGCCTAGCTTCCTTAGGTGTTCTTTGAGTCTGCAATGCCTCGTTATAAATCCCGTGATTGTGTTTAGACTAGTTTTGATAAGGTTAATCAGTGTCTTCGATCTTGCTCGGTTGAACTTGCCGAGGACATCTTTGGCCTGCCTCAGCCATGGAAGTATTCGACTGTATGTTGCGCTCATTGCTTCTTCAGCCTTATTGAGTTCTTCTTGGGAGTAAGATTTTCCAAGTCCGCAGAAAGGTTCTGCCCGATTAGTGGCGTTCACGCACCTTTTCGTGCCAGGGTGTCTGCTTGTTCATTACCCTCCACTCCGACGTGCCCCGGCACCCAGAGGAGGATCACTTTGTTGTTACTGCCTAGATCGTTGAGTTTGTCTAGGCATTCACAAACCACCTTTGAGTTGATGTTAGAAGAGCTCAACGCTTTGATGGCTGCTTGGCTATCGGAGAAGATCGCAATTTCCTTGTTCCGGTATTTCCTGTCGAGGTTGAACTGAATGCGCCTTTCTATAACTAATGATACTATGAAAATTTGGCGAAACACGTCAATTTCAGTATCAATGGTGGCAATTTTTGGGGTATTTGTTGTTGTATTATATTTAACCCCTTCAGCCTCATCGCACCTACCCCTGAAACTTTAAATAGCATGCCCCCATTTATTTTGCTGTTTTTGAAATTCTTATGTAATAATACTACACGAGTTACATCTATTTTTAATTTTTTTTCCTCAAAATTGCAGTACTTATAACCTTAAAATTTTTGAATTGTTATTTATTATGATACTAACCTAACTAATTACTTTATGAATTTTTTTAAAATGGCCTCCTGTTTTCGAAGCATGAGTACAGCCAATATTCAAACTGTTCGCGGACCTTCTGGAGGGTCTCTAGTGAAATAGTCCTACATTCTTGCACGATCCTTTGTCTGAGTTTTTTCATTGAGTCTGGTTGAGTTTTGCATAAAACGGATTTCAAGTGACCCCATTAATAGAAATCGGGAGGTGTCAGATCTGGTGACCTAGGTGGCCATTCAATAGGTCCTCTCCTACCAATCCGCATAATTCTTATCCAACCACTCTCTTACTGGACGTAGGTACATAATGAGGAGGTGCACCGTCCTGCTGGAAGTGCAGCAAATATGCATTCAAGGAAAGATTTCCAACGACGTCCCTTTGATTTTCCTCTTCATGAATTATACGAGTCTGTATTCCTCTGTCCAACATTTCCGCATAAATTTCCATCAATGAACAGAGGACCAATCATAGTATCGCATAATATTCTTGTCCAGACATTTATTTTTTGAGGATATTGTGTATGCCCCTCTATAACCCGGCTGAGCAATAATTCTGTTGGTCATCATTTCACAAAACTCAATACGTCTGTTCTGGTCCCCATCATCAGTCTTGAGTAATTTGTAGCTGTAGTAAATCAAGTACAGAAAAAAAATTGAGTTGAAACAATGAAATCCGAATTTAAAAAAAAAATACTGATGATCCTAATCAGTTGCCTCTATTTAGCCAATTTTAAAATATTACTGTAAATGCTGCTTAACTGACCTGTATCGGACTTAAAATTAATAGTGTTCTTATCCTTCTTTATGCAACACATTTCCAAGAATAAACGGTTTCCATAATTAGACTCTGTTTTCAAAACACTGACATTATTATAATCAAAGTTATGGCCTGTTTTTATATAATGATCCACTACAGCACAAGAATTTTTACCCAATCGACAATCACTCCTGTGCTGTGTGATTCTCTGTTTAAGCCACTGGGCGGTTTGTCCAATGTAACAACCCTGACAAAAAATTTATTATTTCATACCCTGATTGTACAGTCAAAGTTAACATGTCGTCGTAAACTTTTTTGGTTCATTTAGTTTGAAAATGAATTAATAAAATCACCACATATTTGTGTTATCTCTATGAGAATGAAAGAAAAAATTAGACCAGTTGTTAGGGAGATTTGTTCCCATTGTGTGATCAGTACTGTTTAACATGTCGATGTGATGCCTTGTGTGTTTGAATTTTACTCTTAAACTGTAAGTTGTTTGATGTGCTTGTATTCTGGTGTTATTTTTGTTTTATTTTCAATCTTTACAGTAGACTCCTGATGATGTCAATAAAGTTTGACGAAATATTGAGTAGCTAGGAAAAGTAGAGTTTTCTTTTATATATAACAGACCGCACACCCAATAAAACTCCTTACTATTTCATACCGTACGGTCGATATCCTTTTATACTATATATATATATATATATATATATATATATATATATATATATATATATATATATATATATATATATATATATATATATATATATATATATATGAATTGACCCAGCCAGGTTAGTAGCTTCTGAAATAATTGTTTATTAATAGAATTTCACACAGAACAACTGTAAGGGTCTTTTCTGTGAATGATTGCTATCTATTTATTTTCCTGGACAGTTTTGATCTTAGTCTCTCACATGATTAACGATTTATGAAACACAAGCCAAATGTTTATATTTATACAATACTGGATTTCATTTTGTTGGTGATCATGACCCAATGTCGAGGTTTCGTGCCGCCTTCGATTTGTATTGACGGTATTTATTTATTTATTTATTTTTTAAATTCATATTTATGGCCTTGTATGAACACATTAGCCAAACTATTAATACTAGTTCCGATATTTCAAACCCGATCTTTTTTTATGGTGCCGATTTTTATATTGAAAGAAAAACAAAAGAAAAATTTTCAACTTAATTTTTACCCTGTTGTACAAAGGAAAAAACACAGGGACACTTAGCGCCAAGGGGCTCGTCATGGCATTTTTTCTTCTTACACAAACACGTAATAAGCCTCGGAATAAAAGGATTGAATTTAAACATAGGGATGGATATACACAGGAATTCTACGAGACATTACAATTTCAAACCTAAAGATTTAACATGTTCAAACATGATTTGATAAATCTCCAAACTATTAAGAGATTGTAGGAAAGCTATATTGAAGGGTTGATAAAATTTTGTTAATCTTGTCAATTTGGAAAGAAAATTATTAAAGAGATGTCTGAAATTACTACAATTTAGAATAATATGTTCCAGACAGTGGCGTAGCTTGCCTTGGAGGGGTCCTGTATCAAAATTAGTTGGAGAGGGGGCCCAAATTGATAATTTCTCACAAAAAAAAACCAAAATGCTTACGTTTAATTAAGATAAATGTTTATTGATCATAATTTATCAATTCCTCCTAGAAATTGAGCTAGGAAACAATTCAAATTAAATATACACTTTTCTTGCTTTTTTTCGGCAAATTGATTTATCAAATCATCTATAACTGAAGACGATTTCCGTTTTTCTAACATTTCTGCCTCTATAGGCAATAGTGACAAGACTGATAGCCGTTCATGTCCCATCGAAGTCCTTAGGTAATTTTTTATCAGTTTCAATTTCGAAAAACTTCTTTCAGCTGTTGCAGTTGTAACTGGTAAGGCTAAGAATGGAAAACATGCTGTTATTACTTCCGGGAAACTGGATGCAAGGCTATTGAATTTTATCAGGAATAATGTTCCTTAATGGAATTAATTTTTTGAATTTCAGTTTTTAAGCATGTTTCCAGAGCAATTAATTGTTCATAAAGATTAACTGAGATGTCTTTACTCTATTTAGTCGACAGTTTTCCGGAAGCGTTTTTTATCACTTCGTTTGAAGAAGATAGGAGTTTCTCAGGTTGTAGTACTTCGAAAATATAACTCAGGTCACAAAGGCTCTGAAATCTTTGTTTCGTTTGAGAAATTTATATATCCAAACAGCAATAGTACACATTGACCTTCAAATATGATTCCGGGTCTGCCATTCTCTCATCTTCTGACAACTCATCAAAAAAACGCTAATGCGAGATTCCCCCGTTTAAGGGAATGACCTAAACGGGGGAATCCCGCAATAACCGATGTACGATGTTGCCATCTTTTGGGAGCACGCTTAACCCGAGAGAAAAAGAGATTCCTTTGTTTGACTTTTCTCATTTCTGAAGTGAAAACTCTTTAGGCGCGTTAGGGACCCCTGTAGACCAGGGGCCCCGTATCATTGATACGGCTGATACGGCGGTAGCTACGCCCCTGGTTCCAGAGTACCTTCTTCTAATCAAATTTCTATGACCCGGCAACTTAGGCCATGTGGTCAGGCTCAAGTGTTACAGTAGATATGCTCGTAACAAGCGCCTGGACAATACTGCATTCTGCAACTATTCCATGTCTCTACCAAAGTATATAATTCACTAATAATTACTTATTTCACATTTTCACTACTGACATATATTATCATTCACGTGTTTGATTTAACCTCTAAATCATGGGATTCAGAGGTTAAGCGTGTGCACCGTTTGACGCTCAACCTCGGAATCCTCCAGAGTACCTACTTCTCCACATTGACATAGAGGATCTTGCTGAACACCTATTAAATTCAAATATTTAGGGCAATTTATGTGACCACTTCTTAAACGACAAATAGTGCGAATAAAATCTCTACCATAATCAATGTTTTTAAACCATACTCAATTAAATGGAGTAGGTTGAACACTCAAATAAAATTTACCCTTAGAGCTTTCTGAATATTTTTTCTGTCAATCATTTAATACGCGTTATATAGATCTGAAGTAATACATTTGTATGAATCATTCACATTTTCATTCACTGCAGACTTTGCTAAACCATCAACAATTTCATTCGATCGAATTCCGACATGTGCTTTTACCCATAGAAATTTTACCAATATTCCTCTACTCTCCAAGAGAGACGGTATTTATTTGATTATATGTACCATCCCAAGTTCTTACAAATGTCGAGAAGGAGCTATCCTGTTTTTTATTCGTGCCTAACCCATTTCACAAAATTGAACGAACAATAACGAAAAAACCGAAACCCTGAGATGTAGTCGACCTTGCAAGTTATTGCTTCGTCAATATTTACGATAGATATATTTTGTGGGGTTTTTGTCGATAACTGGAGTTATATTTGTTCAGCCCGATTAGTATCTCTATCGTCCATGTTTCAATGTTTATGAACTAATTGATGTACAATTAAAAAACATCTCTTATCTATTTAAGTTGTATATAAAATGTATGGTAAATGAAAATCAGTATGTATAAATATTCCAACAACAAATCTTCATTTTTAACAAGTTTAATAATTTACAGAGCACCAAAAAGTCTTCAGATACATAAAGCGTTTCTGTCAGAAGCCCCCAAACTTTCATTCTTCAACAAGGATATCAGAAGGGACTACCATGAAGTTGTAGGTGATGTATTAACTCCTTCTCAGGTCATGGGTATTGACCATTTGAGGGATCCTAGGCTTAACAAAGTGAGTAGTCCTATTTTCCTCGAAAATAATAGACAATTGCACTGTATCGTCAACAGTGAGGTGCGGGAGTAGTTTTCATATCCGTTTTAGATCTCCTGTACGACGATTTTCGAATTTTTTTTGATGTTTGATCATACATATATATATATATATATATATATATATATATATATATATACAGGGTGATTCATTAATACGTGTAAACATTTTGAGCTCAAAATATGAAGATCTAACTCAATTTGCTTATACAGAATATTTCTCCTTACTGATTTACAGGGTGTTTCATTTAAATTATTAAAAATGAATTTTGTTCATAACTCTAATGCTGCTTGATATTTCTTTATGATAAAATGTTTATTTTAAGCAATACATGCAATCGTATGACAAAAAACACCGACATGACTGGTACATAAAAATCAAAAGAATTGTGCAGCCAATGTTCAACGTTAAATATCTCGAAAAATAGTGGCTCTAGAGTTACAAAAAAAAAGTTCCTTATATTGGAGAATCGAAAAATTATACTAAAATGACAATTCTGCCAGTGGCGTAGAATTTAGGAAACGAGAACTCTTCCCATGCCCCTGCCGTACGCCACTGGTGATAGCGAGAAAGTCTGCTTTACTATTATTTGATGTGTCCCAAACTACTTTAACTTACTGCCAAATATCATAACGAAATATCCAGCAGCATTGAAGTAATGAACAAAATTCATTTTTAATAATCTAAATCAAACACCTTGTAAATCCGTAAGGAGAAATATTTTGTATAAGCAAATTGGGTTAGATCTTCATATTTTGAGCTCAAAATTTTCCCGTTGAAATATTTACACATATTAATGAATCACCCTGTATATAGATATATACATATATTTATATATACATATATACATATACATATACATATATATATATATATATATATATATATATATATATATATATTTATATATATTTATATATATATATAAATATATATATATATATCTATATATATATATATATATATATATATATATATATATATATATATACAGTTGCACCCATTTTTAATGGAAACACCACTGTAAAATTTGAAGTTGTGAACCGATTGCAACCATGTTTTTTTTAAATGTCCAGTATTAAAAGGTCTACCTTGGGACGAAATAAGAAATATTTAATCCAATTTTCAGGGCATACTACGATATTTTTCAGTCGAAATTAGGGATTTTTTATTAGCGATTTTTTTATTGGTTAAATTACCACGCCACGATTCAGCGTGTCTCTAAATAGGTATGACCAAAATTTCATAAAAAAAATTCATTCATAACAAAGTTATGAGAACTCAAAATTCGAAAACTCAAACTTAACAGTCACGAAAAAACACCCAATATCAACATATAGCCATAGAAATATTTTTTTCATGATTTCAAGAAAAGTGCCATCAGATAATTATTCTACAAACCTCTCCGGCACTTCTAAAGTCATCTCCCGAAACGCGTATAATTTCAATTTTCTCTCTTATGCTCAATCATTTTAATAGCAACTAATATTTAAATTGTTAGTTAGTTTTAGTTGATTTGCGTGAAAACTTGAATGTAATTCCGTTATATGAACGTCGAAATTGCGTACCGTTGGCTACCTGACAGTAACTAATAATAAATTCTTGTTGAACATGGTCAATAGCTTCAGGAGGTATGCGATGACTCCTGACGAATTCTTGCTTTTAATTCTTCTGAATTCGCCGGCTTAGTAGCGTATAATTTGCTTTTTGAGTAGCCCCACAAAAAATAATCTAGAGGTGTTGAATCTGGCGATCTTGCTGTCCACTCAGTCTGCCCTTTTCTCCCTATCCAACGATTCGGGAGCACCTCATATAAATAAGTACAGACAGGTGCTGCATAATGGGGAGGTGCACCATCTTGTTGAAAGAAAATGTGATTTTTCGGAATAAGATCACGTTCATTATTTGGATATGAATTTATTAGTTCAGGAATAAAGTCGCCTCGAAGAAACTCCAAATATCTTGCACCAGTTAGATTCTTGTCAAAAAAATAGGGACCTAGAGTTCTTCCCTGGACTATGCCGTACCATACAGTTTCTGAGTATGTTGAGTGCGACACTCCATCATCCATCGGCAATTCTCGGTAGCCCAATAACGACAGTTTTGTCTATTGACATGGACGTTCAGAACAAACGTAGCCTAGTCATAAAAAACTACTTCTTGTTGGGTGCGCATCTTGTCTCGAAATTAGATCATGTAAAGAATTTTAATTCGTTCAGTAAATTTCACAATTTCTTAATAAAATGACAAAGTCACTACTCAATGAAGAGTTCAAACACACTGCTTTTGCCAAACAAAAGATAATAAATCGATAAGAAAAATAAAAACAAAAAAAAGTACGATTTCAAGTTTTTATGTGACCGTAATAAAAAACATCATCGGTCGCTAAGGCAACTGTCAGCCAACCAAGAATTTATCGATCGTCTTAGTTACTGTCAGGTAACCAACGGTACACAATTTCGACATTTACTTTAATCATTATCATTAAATTTAATAAAATTTGAAATAAGGTTTTTCATTTTTTATCGAACCCACATACGTTTATGTAATTATATTTTTGACTATTTCTCCATAGAATGCTACGCTCTTTGAAACGGCAAGCTCGAAATTGGGTGTCGCCATTCTAAAAAATTGTGGATGACGTCATTTCTCGAATAACGCTTACGTCACAAACATGGGTTGTATGTCAAAAAGTGCCTTGTTTTATACAAAATTGACGTGCCAGAGGATTTTTTCGAAAAACTCTCATCATAGAAATACTGAATTTATTCGTTACTTTTCGAAAGCACTATATATATATATATATATATATATATATATATATATATATATATATATATATATATATATATATTCAGAAAGATAAGATTTCCGTGGTCGAGAGTATGTGAAAAACTTGGTTTTCAGGATACCGTACTGTTTCCTGTCAAAGTCAACTCTGAAGTCTCAACCTGCCTACTCTTCAGAGTCAACTGGTCAGTACGATTGGTGCAGTAGGCAGGTTGAGACAACTAAATCGTATTGTTTCCGATTCCTCTTAATTCGATTGGTGTAGTAGGCAGATTGAGGCCACGTATCTGAACTATTCACATTCTCCTGAAGATGGCTTCACAAAAGTAGCCGAAACGTCGAGATCTTTTTGGCAAAGTTTGACCAAATCTCCCAGAACGGAGAGTTCAAACAGTAAGCCGCAAATATGTGATAGTCTTCCGTAGAAGAGGATTCCGTTTTTTGTTGCTGTTTTCATTTACAAGTTTTCCATCCCATACTTGGCTACGCCGTTCTGATGAGGAGCAAAGAGTCCGAAATATGTGTCAACGGCTGCTACGATATATGCGGGCTATACCGATTATTCTGCTCTATTTGTTTAATATTTCACCGCGTTCTTGTTGTAGTATATATATATATATATATATATATATATATATATATATATACATACAAGGTAGCGAAAAAGTCTGGCGGCAAGGTATTTTTTTAAGACGATTAAACGTATAATCATCAAATTTCCCTCAGAGGTGGATTGTTTTGAAGAGGTGTAATTAAGTGGCCGGCAAGATCTCCCGACTTGACTCCACTTTATATCAGACATAACTTATTCAAAAACTTTCAAATGTCTTGAGATACAAACAATTTCTCCATAAATGATAAACAATTATATTCGAAGCTTCAAATACAGATTGGATTATTGCTAAGACATAGGTGGCGAACATTTCGAGCTCCTGTTATAGGTAAACTATTAATATTTTTGTAAGTTAGTATGAATTAAAAAATTACATTTTGTATGTCTTGAAAAATAGTTTCTCTTATTTTTTTGGTAATGTGGTATGTACTATATATTTTTGAAAAGAGAACGAAATCAGCTTTTCTACGATATATCACTCGACCTACGCTGCTATTTAAAAAAATTCAAGATAGCGGCGGTACACTGAATGCTGACGTTACTCAAGTTTGACAGGATCTCTGAAAAACAAAAAATACAATCCTGTTCATAAACCTAAAATTTGATAATTATACGTTCAATTGTTTCAAAGAAAATACCTTGTTTCCAGACTTTCTCGCTACCCTTATATATATATATATATATATATATATATATATATATATATATATATATATATATATATATATATATATATAAATATATATATATATATATTTATATATATATATATATATATATATATATATATATATATATATATATATATATATATATATTTATATATATATATATATATATATATATATATATATATATATATATATATATATATACCAAGAGATATCAATTATTGGTATAACAGGTTTATTTCAAACATTACATTTTAAAATTAAAATTCATTGGACGTATCAATGGAGTTTCAATCTTCATCATAAGAATGTTTGTCTATATTTGTAACAATACCGTAATTTTTACAACTACCGACGAACATTCTGCTGATGAAGAATGAAACTCCATTGAAACGTCCAATGAATTTTAATTATAATAAGTAATGTTTGAAATAAACCTGTTATATCAATAATTGATATCTCTTGGAATGAATACGATAAACAGGTAAAAATCAAGAATTCATATATATATATATATATATATATATATATATATATATTTTTTTTTATTTTTTTTTCCTTTTGAGGGACCTCCATCAAAATAAATGAGCTGAAATATGGTATCTAGGGTGGTTTTCAAAATAGAACGAAAGTATCAAAATTTGTGCATATTCAGTCAAAATTTTTGCATTTTCAAACGTTGGGCAAAGGATTGGTGGGGAGGTGCATGAGCAGACATTTATTTGTCAAACTGGTGGCCAAAGATGAAGAAATTGATAATAAGCAACATATTCGAACATGATTTTTGAATGACTTAAAATGTTAAATATTTGACGTGGATTGAGATGATACTAAGAAAGAATATTTTTATGTAGATATATATTTTATTTTGACGCAATTTTTGAGGTTTTGCGGACCTTCACAGCTTCTTCAGATTGAATTAGAAGGTTTTCGTACGTGGAGTTGAGTTAATATTAGGGTCCCGCCATTTGGAGGTTGCAGCTATTTTCCCGAACCGCCGCCAACTTGATGAAGGGATTTCTCTTGTTTTCATTGTTTTTAAGGGCTTGTTCTCCTCCACCAGTCTTCCATATCAAGAAAGAGGGGAAGAATTTCGAATGTGGATTGAATTTATAGTAGGGAAGTTTCTTTTGGTTGTTTTAACTGTTTTCCTCAAAGCCATTTTGATGTACAGGCTGTCACTTTGATAGATCGAGCAATAAACAAAATTATCACTTCCATTTATATAGGTTAAAAAGTATTCATTAAAAAAATATTATTTAATATAAGTTACTAAACAGAGATGCATTTAATAATTATTATAACAAAAATAGAAACTTATATGTAACACTGCTACAAAAAAAGTTCTATTATTTTTTTGTTGAAAATGTTTTGTAAATATTGTTCAAATTACTGCCCATTCTGTTGACGACACATCTTCTGAGGATAGCGCCAATCGACCACAGTTACAACAAAAGTCTTGTACCTAAGTATTCGAAAACTTCTCTCGGAATTTCGTCAAGTAGTTCAGAAAGAAAATCATCCAAAATTTCCAAATATCTTTGGTGATTCAAGTTACCGTCGAAAATGCGGTAGGCTAATCTTCCTCCTCAAACGAAACAAGATACATTAAAGCTTTAATGTAGTTTCTTTCTGAACTACTTGACGAAATTCCGTTGGTTCAATATAGAAAAGGTTTATCCTAATGAAAGATTCCAAAACCAGTGGATTGGTAATAATGGTTCCATAAACTGGCAACCAAGGTCCCCTGACTTATCTATATTAGATTTCTTCATTGGGGCTATATAAAAAATAAAATAAACCACATGCAGCACGAAAATACTCTGATGAATGCCTCGAGAGAAGCTTTCGAACACTTAGATATAAGACTTTTGTTTTAACTGAGGTTGATTGGTGCTATCTTCAGAAGATGTTGTCTGTGTCTTCAACAGAATGGGCAGTAATTTGAACAATATTCACAAAACATTTTCAACAGAAAAATAATAGAACTTTGTTTTGTAGCATTGTAACATATAAGTTTCTATTTTTGTTATAATAATTATTAAATGCATCTCTGTTTAGTAACTTATATTAAATAATATTTTTTTAATGAATACTTTTCATTCTAACCTATATAAATGGAAGTGATATTTTTGTTTATTGCGCCGAACGATCTATCAAAGTGATATTTGTCTTGAAAATTATCTTAATACAGGGATAATACTCAGAATTTTATATAAGTATTATATATTTTTGAAAAGCGCAAAACATTTGTGTTTTGAATATGGAAAAATATACAGAGTGTTCCATTTAAAAAATTATAACATTGGGTTATATCTAAACAATGACAGCTCATTTCGAAAATCTGACTACGCCACTGGATTCTACGTAAAAAATTGTATAAAAAACAGTTTTCACTTTTTTGAGTTAAATTGTGATACATGAGGGGGACCAAAATGCAATATTTTCAACTACGCCCTGTATCTCAAAAAGAAGCAAGCTATGAAATTTGCGTTTACGGTATCGTAAGATTCACAAAAAAGTAGCCAACGTTCGCGAAAACCGCAAATTTCTATCTTTAAAAATAAGCGAGTTACCCCGTAAGGACATCGAAAATGGGACAGCCTGTACATATATCGAGAAACAAGTGCAAATCCTGCACAGGCATAAATATTACTTACATGACAATCAAATATATCAGAAAATTATGATATAAGTATAAAAATAAGTAATTGAACTTAGAACATTTTCGAATGAATCGTCATTGAAATTATTTATTTTTTCATATGATACAGTCATAAAATTTAAGTGAATTTTTATCTCTACATAATACTCAAAATACAAAGCATCATCTCATCTTACTCACGAAATATTATATTACATTATTACAGCGACAGTCACGCTTTGATTATGCTTGAAGATAATTATTTTTTATCACGTCACAACGGTATTAATAAATGGATTGTTTTAAGAGAGAGCATGTGAACGTGTGATCATTATCATTTGGGTATTTCGGTTCAGATGTATAAAAAATACAGGTCTCGTATTTCGAATTGAATTTAATACTCATTTATCTTGATCAATATTGTATTAAATAAAATTTTTAAATTTTTCTTTAAAAAAATTCTTTCAACTCAATTTGAAGAAGTTGAAGATATGTACAAAACTTGAAAACGCAAAAACACATGAAAGTTCCAGATTAAACTGAAAGAAAACATATATATATATATATATATATATATATATATATATATATATATATATATATATATATATATATATATATATATATGTATATATATATATATATATATATATATACATATATATATATATATATATATATATATATATATATATATATATATATATATATATAGCTGAATCACGATATAATTATTACGGAGTCAGTAATGTTAAAAGTAGGAAATTTTTATTTCTATGATTCTCTTTTTTTATGTCAAAGAACATGTGTGCATTTTTGTGAATAAAAATGTTACTTTTCAAGTGTTTTTATGTTATATAATATATTTTCTTGCAACGCCAGATCGACTAAGTTTTGGTAGCTGTTCTTACTATTCCAGTTCGCTAGGATGGGTACTTTATGACCACTTCACCGAAATAACTACTTACACTCCCAAAATTACCACTTTTTCCTAATGACTAGTCTACCTCCTAAAATGTAGCGCAGTCTACTTTTCCAAAATGACAACTCTCACGTAATTACCATATATATATATACAGGGTGTCCCGTAAATAACACGCCAGATTGACACTGGAGGTAGATTGGCTTGAGGTCAATCAAATAACATCAACATGACCTCAGTAAAACTTTTCTGGTTTTCGAGATATTGCCACTCTTATGTTTTATTTTTTTAAATCTATACTTTTTGGTCATTTTCTCGCCTGTTTTGAATATAATTAACTTCTAACTTATGGTTTTTTTTCTTGTGCTATCATCAATAGTTGTTTGAGACAATCGACCCATCATTTCATCAAAAACTAGCTCGCTAACCTTAAAAAAAATTAAGTTGTTTCAACTTAATTCAATTCCGAAAACCTTAACTAAAGTTTGACTATCTACTGTGAAAAAATATTGTACCGGACTGAATCAGCAAATGATCTTAAAAACTAGCCTATTCAATGCTCTTTCGAAAATGGTTTAACATTTATGTTTTTTCTCAACAGTTTAAAAGTTCCAATTTTTGTCATTGAAGTCGTGCTACTTGCGAAATACTTCAAATAAAAGATAATACTTAATAAAAGGTGCAGGCGAATAACAACGTGGTAGTTGTTGTAGAAAATATCTGAAACTGCTTTTTTATTCATTGTTGTAGGTAGGCATCCAAACAATGAACATAACATAAGGTCGTATTAATTATTGCAATAGATTGTTACATCGTTAAAAGCAAATAAGTAATTTTGATCTGAAATTTGAATAATTATTTTCACAATAGATCTTCGAAATGTCTACCACTGACTCTTAAACACAACCTGCATCCTCTCAAAAATTGTCCTTTCAAACGCCTTAAACTCAAATCAGATATTTAACGTGCTGCTTGATTGATTCGTTGACGCAATTAATTTGCCGTTCGAATTGGTTTTCCATAGAGCTTACCTTTTAAACATCCCCAATAAAAAAAATCGAGAGGATTGAGGTCTGGGGAGCGCGGGGACCACACAATTGGTCCTAGCTGCCTAATCCATCTTCTTGGGAATGTTTGATCAAGATGCTCCCTTACTGCACGAGCATAGTGGGCAGGGCACCCATCTTTTTGCAACTACATCCTTCTTCTTAATCAATCAAGCAGCACGTGAAATAAATGATTTGAGTTCAAGGCGTTTAAAAGGACAATTTTTGAGAAGATGCAGGTTGTGTTTAAAAATCAGTAGTAGACATTCCGAAAATCTATTGTGAAAATAATGATTCAAATTTCAGATCAAAATTCTTTAGTCGCTTTTAACAATGTGAAAATCTATTGAAATAATTAATACGACCTTATAGTCTAAGATCCCAAGTAAGGTCGACCTTCACTCATCTGTGACAACTACCACGTTGTAATTTGCCGACAAAAGACGCTTGCACCTTTCATTAAGTAAAATTTTTTTATTTCAAGTATTTCGCAAGTAATAATAATAATAATAATAATAATCCTTGATTTAGCACGACTCAATGACAAAAATTGGAATTTTCAGACTTTTGAAAAAAAAACCACAAATGTTATACCATTTTCGAAAGAGCATTAAATAAGCTAGTTTTTAAGATAATTTGCTGATTCAGTCCAGTACAATATTTTTTCACAGTAAATAGTCAAACTTAAGTTAAGGATTCGGATTTAAATAAAATTGAAACATCTTAATTTTTTTTTAAAAGTTAGCAAGCTAGTTTTTGATGAAATGATGGGTCGATTGTCTCAACCAACTATTGATGATAGCCCAAGAAAAAAACCATAAGTTTGAAGTTAATTATATTCAAAAACAGGCGAGAAAATGACCCAAAAGTATAGATTTTCAAAAAAAAAAAAACATAAGAGTGGCAATATCTCGAAAACCAGAAAACTTTTACTGATGTCATGTTGATGTTATCTGATTGACCTTAAGCCAATCTACCTCCAGCGTCACTCTGGCGTGTTATTTACGGGACACCCTTTATATATATACATACTTATTACACAATAGTCGGAGTTAGTAACGAAGAAACTAAGATTTTAATTGATTGCATAAACTGATCAATTTTTGATAGACACGTGTACAAAATCTTCATCTTTCTTGACTGGGATATAATTTTTTTTCTGTTTTTTATATCAACATTAATGAATAAACCAGATTGTTAATTTTTCTGAATGCATATTGCTATAATCCCAACTGAATATGAGCATTGGTCTGCCTTATGACACCAGGTCTCTTTCACTTTATGAAAGTGATATTATACTATATTATATATTTGATATCGCGGAATACATAGCTACTATCTTTTAATTTAATTTGTTCTTCAGTCGACTCATCATGGTTGCCTTAGTTGCGCACTCATATAATCAATCACTTTTGGCATCAAGTGTTCATATTATCGTAATACATAAAATCTTTTTGCAGGGTCTAGGATTCACCCTGGAAGAACGACAAGCACTAGGTATTCATGGCTTGCAACCTGCTCGCTATAAATCACAGGAAGAACAACTTGAGCTTTGTAAATTATCGATTGAAAATTACCAAGAGCCTTTAAATAAATATCTTTATCTGTCTGAACTTCATGATCGCAACGAAAAATTATTTTTTCGCCTGTTATCCGAGAATATCGAGAAACTTTTACCGATAGTCTACACGCCTACTGTTGGCTTGGCTTGTCAGAGATTTGGATTGATTTACAGAAGACCCCATGGTCTCTTCATCACTGTTAACGACAAGGGACATGTATACGATGTGCTTAGGAACTGGTGAGCCTATTATTTGTGAACCAGGAATGTTCATTTAGTTTCTCCTCGTTAACATGAATATTTTCGTCCTTCTTAGGCATATAATTATGTCTGACTAATTGATGTTTTGTCTAATTTTTTGAGTTTTTCAACAAACCTTATTCAACTCTGTTTGGAATTGATTGCATTAATGGGTATCTTTTAAATATCTATAAATGAAAACTGGAAAATGTTTGTTTTCAAAAGCGTTATTTGAAATTATTTGAAAATTACCAGAACTGTGAGTGCACCACTTAAAGAATTGGGATTAACAAATTTACTCAAATGGAAAGCAAAATGCCATATTTTTTAAGTTACCTAAGCGATTCTGGAATAGCTTTCGTTGATCTTCTGCGACTATTCTTGTTAACGCAGGGATATAACATAATTGGAGAGACAGGGTGGATGAAAATCCACAGCGGGAGCTTAATGCTACATCGATGAATACATCAAAAATGAAATGAACACTGCTGCAAATATATCTGATTCGATTTCAGCCCCTTTATGTAGGCATCAGACTTACGAGAAGAACGTACTCTCCAAAACCTACCAAAATATCAATGGATACTCAATTCCTACCTTTTTTTTTTTTTTTAATCGAGGTGAAAACTTCAAAAGCGATACCGGTTGCGAACTCGGCCTGTGTGGGATTCAATAGTTGATATATATATAAATATATATCAACATTGCCTACCCACTAAAAACACCTGTTCTTTCGGTTTCCGGGCGTAAGCCTACTAAACCTCCAGTCTCACACTTAGATTAGGACTCTCGTGCTGCGGTCAGCACTAGAACCTGTTCCCTTCCTCGTGTCTATATTTCAAGACCCAAGTGTATATCTCTCTGCGTCGCGTCGCATTAATTTTTGAAATCAGTCATAACATCTTGCTGAGCCGTCTGGCTGGAGTCGGTGTAGGTGGATGTCTTCTTAGATGGGTTGAATCTTACATCAAAAATCGCTCACAATTCGTCTCAATCCAGGGATTTTGCTCAAAATCATTTGTTACCTCGTCTGGGGTACCCCAGGGGTCACATCTGGGACCTTTATTTTTCATTATTTATATTAATGAAATCAGGCATTGCTTCAGTCATTGTGATTTCCTGCTTTACGCGGATGACTTAAAGGTTTACACTCCTATAACTAACCCTGAAGATTGTGATAAGCTGCAGGATGACCTTGACCGTCTTGCTGGTTTCTGCGATGAGAACTGTTTATTTCTAAATTTGGACAAGTGCATTTCTATGACCTTCACGCGAAACTTGAATCAGGTAAACCACATTTATTGCATAAGAGATGTACCTCTTCAGAAAGTCGCCTCTGCAAAAGATCTTGGGGTGATGTTCGATCCTAAACTCATTTTTGATCTACACATCGATTCCGTTGTTAACTCGTCTTCTAGGATGCTGGGTTACATCCGTAGGAAGTGTGAGTCATTCAGAAATGTTAGATCGCTTTTATGTTTATTCAACTCTTTTGTCCTCAGTAAATTAATTTTTGCCAGCTTTATCTGGAGCCCAAGACAGATGGTATACATAGACCGCCTGGAAAAGATTCAGAATTTTTAAAATTTATTTCTTATAAAACCAATTATTTTTAATCCCCAATGGTGATTATTCCCTGGCGCGGGATCAATTTGGCATTATTTCTTTGTTTGATCGTAGAATTATTTCGGGATGTGCTTTTCTTGTACAAAATCGTTTAACAGTTTGATAAGCAACCCCGCTGTTCTCGCGCATATCTTTATAAATGTTCCCCAGAGGTCTCTAAGGGCTAGTGAGTTGTTTCACCTACCGCTAAGAAATACTTATTCGGCACAGAATTCGCCCCTCTGCCGTATAAATCGTTTTAGTAATAAAATACAGAATAATGTTGATTTTTTCTCAATGTCCCTTTCTGGGATAAAAAGTGCATTGAAGAGGCACAGGGGTGACTTCTGAATTCTGATTTTTAATATATAATTCATGTTGATTTCAGTAATACTTACTGCTCTTTTTTTTTTTTTGGTGTAATTTTTTTTTTGGTGTAATTTCTTAATTATTAGAGTAATATGGTTTGTAATTTGTGGATACTCTAGTGGGTATCTTTGTACCTGTCTGTATCCCCATGTTCGCAATAAATAAATAAATAAATAAATAAATCAAGTAAACATACCTGACGACTGCCCGTGGCATTCTCTGTCGACGGATGGAAGTATGTTCGCTTCATCCCAGGTTGGTTCGATCTTGAACAATGCTCATCACTCCGACCTCGAGATCCAACATCCATTTTCACACTCGTCGTCTGTAACTGCCATTACTCCGACATCGAGATCCAATATCCATCTTCACTCTCGTCGTCTGCAACGAGCATCATTCGTCTTCGAACCTGACGATCCGCTTCCATCCCACCGTGCCGTCCTCTGTTGGGCGCTGCGCCTTACTAGCGGTCCGAGTTACTTCGTGTCTAATGGACTAACATCACTGTCCATCGATGTCCTTTTCACTCTCGTCGTCTTCAGTCTTCAGTCGCTTGCCGTCGAATTCACAGCTTTCCCAGGGCGATGCTGCTTCCTCGGTGGTCTGGTCTCGAATGTGAATTCCTACCATAAATCTATACAACTACGTAAATCCTAATATTACAATTAATATTAATAAATAATATTACTTCTTCTTCTTCCGGTGTCGTACCCGGTTTCGGGCTTAGGCGACCTCTACAACTATTCGTGTTGTGCGTGATACAGTGATACACGAATAGAAGGGACCTACAGTTTTACGACAGTTCCGAACGTCTTTATATAGAGGCTTTACAAGGCACAATACTTCTCGATGATTTGCCATTGCTTTCTGAGAGGTGGCTCCGCATCAATTCGTTGGTTTGGCCGGAATTCGATCCACCGACCTTCTGTTCAGTAGTCCAACGCACTGACCACTGAGCTACGGAGTCACATACACAATGCACATACAATTTATCTACAAAGCTTAAAACTAAATAATTTAAAATATAGAAATAAAAACACATCAAACTACGGGGCCACTAATAATATTACTTAGGTAGTTCAAAAAGTTACATATTAGTTATAAGTGAAGAGAATATTTTCATAAAATAATTTTTTTTTGGAATTTTTAATTAAATTCATTTGTCAGTCATGGACAAAGTGTAGTATTCTACTCATATTATAATGGCTATTATGCATTATACTATTGTTTGATAATTGGTGGCGTTGGGGTTTGTAAGAGGTTGAGTAAGAAACAACAAAATATTTAACGACTAAATTTTCCTCGTGTGATCATACTACCATGATCTATTAGCTGTCTATTGTTTTTGAGTTCGAGTGTGTCGATTATTCACCGCTATGGTTTCTATAAATGCGGATTTCCTGGCGTTGGTTATTGGTTGCAATCACTCGTGCTATTGATATTTGGAATATTCTAGTCTTAATTATTAATAAAATCATTCAATTAGTTAAGAGATATTTATTTGTTATTTTGTTTCTGTGAAGGTTATAACGGAGCTGATTATCCTTGAAGTTTTCGTAGCAGACTGAGTTCTTATATTTTATCCGCAGGCCTGAACCGGATGTCCATGCAATTGTTGTTACTGATGGTGAAAGGATATTAGGTCTGGGCGATTTAGGTGCTTGCGGAATGGGTATACCTATTGGAAAATTAGCACTCTATACCGCTCTGGCAAGAATCAAGCCCCATCATTGTTTACCAATATGTCTCGACGTGGGAACTGATAACGAGGTAAATTTTTATTTTCTGGAAATGAAAGCTCAGTTCTGATAAAATAGAATCAACGTAAATTGATAGGTTTTTAAAAAGTTGTTACAATTTGAGAAGAAATTTTTGTTCACATTCCAGGAAATCATATGAAAATTTAACAATTCAACGTACGTGACCAATATTTGATTTCTTTGAAAAACTATCGATGTCAATAGTGCACCAGTTTTTTAATGGCCGTCTATATTTACACACACACACACACACACACACACAAAGACACACCCACACACACACACACACACACACACACACACACACACACACACACACACACACATATATATATATACATATGTTATGTAAACTTTTGAGGTTGTACATAAAATTTCTATATATACATACATGTATATATATATATATATATATATATATATATATATATATATATATATACAGTGTGGAAAAAAGTATGGACTTACCTAATAATTTGGTAGCCTTCAGGTTTTATGGAAAACGCTCGAACAGGTCGATTTAATTTTTCTGTTTCCAATATTTTGACCAAATTATTTTGTTCTTTTAATGACATCTGTCAAAAATATGACGTCATCGACATTTTTCTCAAATGACAGTATATAGCATGCGATACATCGTTTCAATGCTCTTGCTTCACTCAGTATGTTCCTAGATTTTTATGCGATTCTGTAGCTTCGTCACAAAATGGCGGCGGTAAAATTGTGAAATTTATTTTTGATTGACTCCCAGTAAAAGAAACTCTTTCTCGATTTATCAGAAAAAACAATCAATCATCATACTCAGACAGTACTAAGGCTTTATTATTCAATTCCTGTCCTTGAATTAAGTTTCTTGGCCCGAGCTTGTTTTTTAACTCCATGGAGAAAAACGAAACTCGATATCTCAATGGCGTTACAATAGATGTTTTGAACGGCCGCCATTTTGAAACGGAGCTGCAGAATCGCATAAAAATTTAGGAACATACTAAGGGAAGCAAGAGCTTTCAAACGATGTATCGCATGCTATAAACTGTCATTTGAGAAGAATGTCGATGACGTCATATTTTTGACAGATGTCGTAAGAAGAACAAAATGATTTGGTCAAAATGTAGGAAACAGGAAACTAAATCGACCTGTTCGAGCGTTTTCTATAAAACCTGAAGGCTACCAAATTATTAGGGCAAGTCCATATTTTTTTTCCGCACTGTATATATATATATATATATATATATATATATATATATATATATATATATATATATATATATATATATATATATATATATATATATATATATATATATATATATATATATATATATATATATATATATATATATATATATATATATATATATATATATATATTATATCAATAGTGCTTTCGAAATTGATTGGAAAGAATCAACAGTTTAGGCAGGGGTCACCAAATGGCGTTTCTTATAACGGACCCCGAGCGAAACTAATTGGTTTAGAGTATATCGAATTACTTATTTAAACTACTCAGAAAATTATTTTCTTTCCTGCCATAACACAGAATTCCAAAACCCCATTGTCAACGACGAGTACAAGCTCTAAAGCCCTACTCACAAATAAACTATAATTATTATTGATACGGAGGTGTTCAATATGAAGACTATGTACGTATTAATAAACAACTAAAATCTGCAAGGGCTCATGAAACGCATATTACGATGATCTATTAGTTCGATTACATTTCGTATATAAATGTGAAAAAATTTATAAAATGCGTATTCCGTTATTAATTTGATAACATATATAAATCTATTAAATATATGAAAATTTCGTTGAAGCATTTTTTCTTAATTCAACCCAAAACGATTGTATGAGGAGAGGTAAATGAAATTTAATTTCATTTACTTTGACACTGAAAAAGAGTACTTTCTAAATCAATTGATCGGGGCAGATATTGCTCATTGTTAAATTCTAAACGCAACAATCGCAACGAATTTTACATAAGCAAGTGTACTTACAGTATATAAAACACTTCCACATAAGAAAATCCAAAAATAATTTCAATTTTTACTTTTATAATGAGAATAGCAACTGATCAATTTTACACTTACAGTGAGGTCAAATTGATCACATGGATTTAAACGCATAGAAATAACGTACAAAAACTAGAAGTGTTAACAATTTAACCCCAACGAAATTATATTTGGCTACAAAAAAGTTATAATATAATTTCATGAAAGGGGTGAAATTGATCAATCTCTAAATCTGTGATTTTTGTGGAATATTAAATATCTATTGACAAAAATAAACTATTAGAACAAAACTATGATTAAACAAAACACAGAAAACACATAAAGCTAAGTTTGATGTTCGCTGCCAATTTATGGGACACATCATCTTTATATCTACGCAGGAGAGAATAGGCCCAATCTCTTCCTGGTAAATTATTTCGAAATTTTTCTACAGTGCGACCCGCACTGTCTAGATAGTTTTTGGCAAGTTGCCTAACATATAATAGTATCAAAGGGAATCCCCATTACCCACACGTGTAAATAGCCCTAATGAAAGATTTCTCTTCCGTTCTATAAGTTCTATAAGTTCGGGTCATGGTTATATCCCTAAAATAAAAAAAATCACCTGTTTTTACTTTAAAAAGGCAATCAATTTGATCCTACACCTGTGATCAATTTCACCCAACTGCTATGATCAATTACACCCCACGAGTGATATTTTGAATTTCCCGCGTTCCTACATTAAACATTGTCAAACCGGCAGCATGCAAAACATAACCAAACATCACTATTTATGATATTGTAGGTAAATGAGCGTAAAAACAAAGGGTTTTCTACATACCTTGGAAAGTTCTCGGTGTACCAAAAACGACGGAAATGTAGGACCACTTTGTCAACTTATTTTTTTGGAAAAAACTTTAATATTTTTCCGAACAAACCACAACCACGTTCTTGTTGTTCGTTGAACTAAATGAAACAAGGTTGCAAACTTGCTTCTTTCGCATATTGCAACCGCCAAATGCAATAATATTGAAATTTGAATTAGGGATCAATTTCACCCCACAAAATCAATTTTACCCCATTTTACGGTATTCTATCCTGTTTAATTGAAAAGTCTGACTTAACATTATACTTCATTTCTGATTATTTCTATATATAAACTCCTTATAAGAGCTTTCCAGATTTTTGATTGAATGTGAATTGAAGAATAGGCTTTATTGACATACGAATCATTCGAATATGACAAATGAACATTGTTTAATTTCAGTGGAAGATGTGAACAGTTTGGGTTTCTAGTCTGAGTCGCTCTACGACTTTTTGAACTCGTGTAAAAAGCAAGCTCAATATGAATATTGAGGTAGGTTTAATTAATCAGGCTGTTGTAAACAGTATTAAAATAAACGAATAAATAAATTGTGGAGGGTACAAACTTATTCATTCACTGAATTTCCAACCTGATATCATTACTATCTCTTGCGTTACCAAATAAGAATTTCGTCGTCATTGCAGGCTCTCCTGGCAGATCCTACGTATATTGGTTTAAGACAACGAAGAGTGAGAGGCGCAGAATACGATGAATTCTTGGATGAATTCATGGCCGCTGTGGTTAAAAGATACGGACAAGACACCTTAATACAATTTGAAGATTTCGGGAATGTAAATGCATTCAGATTACTCGAAAAGTATAGGAATCATTATTGCACATTTAACGACGATATCCAGGGTACAGCTGCGGTAGCTCTGGCAGGTAAGATTCTTTTCAACACATATCTTTCTAATGATTCTCAATTAAAAAATCTATATACTTAAATGAATATCATTAACGTAAAAAGAGATGAAAATTAAAAATCTCATTGAATAATAGATGAAAATTGAAGATATTCCTCTTTATAAGCTTGTTTTTCAGTGAAACTCTATTTAAAGAAATAAATATAGCTGACTCTAGTATATTTTTATTCCAAAATCTTATAAAGAAAAATTTTTCAAGAGTCACCTATTATTAACTATTCCGCTATAAAGGGTACAGTTACCCTCGATGATGGGATGATTTTCACGAAACATGCCGATATATTGGCATTGTACTTCAATTATATCCAGCAGATTGAGTTCTCACTCTGTGAATGAAACTGAGCTGCGATGTTGACCTTCCATTAACTAGTACATTATCATACATAGGCCCGGTTTTTCAATGCTCGGTTAAAACTCACAGTTAGCTGACTATAGGTTAAGCTTAACCATCAGCTAAAGTTCCAACTAAGAACTATTGCGTTTCTCCTTCGAATGTTTGACTTTAGGCTAGCAAACCGTCAGCTAGCGATATATTTGTTAACGTTGGTAGTACTGATGTTTCAGGGAGCACTTCTGATTGGTCGTTCGGAAATATATGTTTTGTTATGTTATTGTTGATTATTTTATAATCAAATGGGTGAAACAAAAACATTGAAGAAGAAAAGAGTGGCAAACTTTAGTCCTTCTGATAGATCGTTGCTGTTAAAAATTGCAAATGGTTTCAATGCAATAATTGAATTAAAAAAAACAGCTTCTACTACTTGGAGGGAAAAAATAGAAACTTGGAAAAAGATTTTTGGAGTTTGAAATAATTTACCTATCTGTTATGGTCTCTATCTGTTGTTCAATTTGTTCTAATATATTCAGAACAGTTTCTTTTCTTAACCGAAATCTTGTGAAAAAATCCAATTCATCAAAATAGTCAAATGGATTACTTCTTTCTCTGATCACGTATGGCCTTCTTTGGTAAAGTCTATTAATTTATTCTTCATCATCATCATCACTTAAAAAATCAAATGCTTCCATCTTTCGTAGAAAAAACAAAATAGAAAATGAGGTTACTGGTTACAAAGCAGTTGAACAAACTCGACTGTTCGGGCCGTTCGGGGTAGTTAACCTACGGAACGCATGCGTCTGCAAGATAGCTTACAGTTAGCCATTTGACAAAGACTTTCAGGTGATAGTTACTCTACCCGATAGAATAGCAGTAGGTTAGCGCAAGATGAGAGGTGGAAAAACGGTTTACCTAAAGGTTATCGATTAGCCGAAAGCTAAATCACTTTAACCGAGCATTGAAAAACCGGGCCTCAGTCAATTGATATGTTTACACATAGGAGATAAATGTCTTCTTAAAACTGAATTTTTCTGCTGTTAGTTGTGCGCTATGGAAATTCGGTTGCAGTTTTTCTGGAGAAGATGGTAGAATTTATTGTACTAGCATTAAAGTCTACTGAGTTTTCGACTCCTCATTGCAAAGCTTATCGTTAATCTAGTGACAGGACAGCTTCTCTTCTATCCAGGGCCGCCCAGAGAAGAAGGCAGGGGAGGCACTTTGCCCCGGGATCCCAATGTGTAGTTGCCCCGACCCTCGACACAGAAAAAAAGTTTCTATATATATTCTATAATTCACTGTTGGATTGAGTATGTAGAATTCTCGTCGGGAAATACATATAACCAGCTCCCTTGGAATATTGTTTGATAATTTTAAATTATTGAAGAATTTTTCTTGTTCACTTGAAAATTAAAAAAAATTATTGCAATGGATATGCAATTACAGGCCTCCGCAATGGTGTTAGATAATCGTTACGACTCCTATAAATCCACATACAATTCTGTAGCAAATTGTTAGGAGGTGATACCGTTTAAGAATTCAGCGAAATTTCTTGTAATGTTATAATAAAAATTGGATCATTAGAGCAGAGGTTTATTTCTCGGTCTGTGAGGATGGTCGTAGGTCCTTTTAATAAAACACAAATTTTACTCTTTAGATTCTTTTATTCGGAGGTTCATACTCCTCACTCCTTAAAGACTCTTGTAGGACTCCCTATGTGATCCACGACAATGTTGAACGTAAGTTCGTCTGAGTCGAGTCAGCACTTTAATGTATAATATAGGCGAATCAAAATAAGCGCTACGCCGCCTGGTGACAATCAGAATAACTAAAAATCTTGGCATAGTTCTTACGTTCTCCTTTGTTTTGTGTTTGTTTTTGTGTGATTTTTTACAAATATTTATTATTTGCAATCATTTTGAAAGCTATGAGTCGTTCGAATCGTTATTGTTCAGTTCCTCAGTGTTCTTCCTGGGAAAAGAAATGTTCAAATGTGAATTTCCATGCTTTTCCTCCAGCTGGTGATAAATATCGTGTTTGTGTAGAAGGGAAAAAGGAATACTCCTAAAGTCTCTACTTTGTGTGATCTGATAACTACAGATAGTGCTCTAAACAGTTTCACTGGTCTCAATAATATAAAACTATAAGATACAATAGTAAAAGCATTACAATCTGTTTACAGTGATCAACGGTCACATAGATTATCAATTAAATAGCGTATTGTTTTAGTATTGACAAAATTGAAATGTGACCTTACATAAGTGACATTATCTCTTTTATTTGGTATTTCACAAGAATTATGCCAAAAATATATTTATGAAATGCTACCCATCATGAGTAGAGTTCTTAGTTGTGTCATAAGATTCCCAGAATATTCTGAAATACAGAAAAACATGCCAAAATGTTTTGAAAGTTTTCAAAATACTCTAATCATCTTACACTGTACAGAAATTTTTATACAGAAACCAAAGTGCCTTTGCTGCAGGATCAGGTTTTACTCTCAGTATAAATCTAATAACACAGTGAAATTCATGACAGGTGTTTCCTTCAAAGGTTTAATTACTTATATTAGTGAACCATATGGGGGAAGAGCATCTGATAAAACGATTTTCCAACAAAGTGACTTAATTTTAAAGTTAGAAAGCTCGCAGGATGCTATTAAGGTGGACAAAGGTTTCTTGATAGATGCTATTTGTCAACAGTTTAAAATAAAGTTGATCAGGCCACCATTTTTGAAAGACAAAAAACAGTTGACTACAGAAGAAGCATTGTTGAATGCTAAAATAGCAGCTGCTAGAGTACATATTGAACGAGGCAATCAGAGAATTAAGATATTCATCTCATGATCTAACCTAAGATTTCTCTCAATTTGGATACAAAACAAATGATGATAATCACCTACCGCCTCAATAGCAATGAGAATACATACACAGTAACACACTTGTTCACTAAAGAAGCCTGAAAAGTCTTTATATTTATGGTAAAATTATATTTCAAAAACAAAAATAAACACAACAAATACAACATAAATATTCCAATGTCAATATTTATAGTTCTACGGCTGGCCACATTGGCGGTGCATTCTTATTTTCAGATGCCTATATAAACGATTATATGGAACAATAACAATTCGAGTTTATTGGACTAGAAGTAATGCAATGACCTGTGAATTCCGGCTATCTTTGTCGCAATACTTCCTGTACAACAAACTCGACTAATATGTGAATTAACGTGCCTATTTCATTACTACAGGTCAGCAACATATTGTTTTGCGTTATTAGTGAAAATAATCACACTTGCGAAGTGCCACAAATCACTTATTGTAATACCAGCTTAACGATGCTCTAGACGATTTTAAGTATTATTAATTGTTGAATTCTATTTACCACATCAAAATCGCCTATACACTTCTTAAAAATAGAACGCCCATCTCTTCTATATATATATATATATATATATATATATATATATATATATATATATATATATATATATATATATATATATATATATATATATATATATATATACTAGCTGACCCGGCAAACGTTGTTCTGCCATATAAATCATTTTTATCTATCTATCTTTCTATCTATTCTTCTACCTGCCGATGTATATCTACCTATCTAACTATCTATCTATCTACATATCTATCTAACCCGGCAAACGTTGTTCTGCCATAAAAATTATTTTTATCTATCTGTCTTTCTATATATTCATCTATCTGCTAATGTATCTCTATCTATCTATCTAGATAGTTATTTATCTTTCTATCTATCTATCTATCTATCTATCTATCTATCTATCTATCTATCTATCTATCTATCTATCTATCTATCTATCTATCTATCTATCTATCTATCTATCTATCTATCTATCTATCTATCTATCTATCTATCTATCTATCTATCTATCTATCTATCTATCTATCTATCTATCTATCTATCTATCTATCTATCTATCTATCTATCTATCTATCTATCTATCTATCTATCTATCTATCTATCTATCTATCTATCTATCTATCTATCTATCTATCTATCTATCTATCTATCTATCTATCTATCTATCTATCTATCTATCTATCTATCTATCTATCTATCTATCTATCTATCTATCTATCTATCTATCTATCTATCTATCTATCTATCTATCTATCTATCTATCTATCTATCTATCTATCTATCTATCTATCTATCTATCTATCTATCTATCTATCTATCTATCTATCTATCTATCTATCTATCTATCTATCTATCTATCTATCTATCTATCTATCTTTCTATCTATCTATCTATCTATCTATCTATCTATCTATCTATCTATCTATCTATCTATCTATCTATCTATCTATCTATCTATCTATCTATCTATCTATCTATCTATCTATCTATCTATCTATCTATCTATCTATCTATCTATCTATCTATCTATCTATCTATCTATCTATCTATCTATCTATCTATCTATCTATCTATCTATCTATCTATCTATCTATCTATCTATCTATCTATCTATCTATCTATCTATCTATCTATCTATCTATCTATCTATCTATCTATCTATCTATCTATCTATCTATCTATCTATCTATCTATCTATCTATCTATCTATCTATCTATCTATCTATCTATCTATCTATCTATCTATCTATCTATCTATCTATCTATCTATCTATCTATCTATCTATCTATCTATCTATCTATCTATCTATCTATCTATCTATCTATCTATCTATCTATCTATCTATCTATCTATCTATCTATCTATCTATCTATCTATCTATCTATCTATCTATCTATCTATCTATCTATCTATCTATCTATCTATCTATCTATCTATCTATCTATCTATCTATCTATCTATCTATCTATCTATCTATCTATCTATCTATCTATCTATCTATCTATCTATCTATCTATCTATCTATCTATCTATCTATCTATCTATCTATCTATCTATCTATCTATCTATCTATCTATCTATCTATCTATCTATCTATCTATCTATCTATCTATCTATCTATCTATCTAATCTATCTATCTATCTATCTATCTATCTATCTATCTATCTATCTATCTATCTATCTATCTATCTATCTATCTATCTATCTATCTATCTATCTATCTATCTATCTATCTATCTATCTATCTATCTATCTATCTATCTATCTATCTATCTATCTATCTATCTATCTATCTATCTATCTATCTATCTATCTATCTATCTATCTATCTATCTATCTATCTATCTATCTATCTATCTATCTATCTATCTATCTATCTATCTATCTATCTATCTATCTATCTATCTATCTATCTATCTATCTATCTATCTATCTATCTATCTATCTATCTATCTATCTATCTATCTATCTATCTATCTATCTATCTATCTATCTATCTATCTATCTATCTATCTATCTATCTATCTATCTATCTATCTATCTATCTATCTATCTATCTATCTATCTATCTATCTATCTATCTATCTATCTATCTATCTATCTATCTATCTATCTATCTATCTATCTATCTATCTATCTATCTATCTATCTATCTATCTATCTATCTATCTATCTATCTATCTATCTATCTATCTATCTATCTATCTATCTATCTATCTATCTATCTATCTATCTATCTATCTATCTATCTATCTATCTATCTATCTATCTATCTATCTATCTATCTATCTATCTATCTATCTATCTATCTATCTATCTATCTATCTATCTATCTATCTATCTATCTATCTATCTATCTATCTATCTATCTATCTATCTATCTATCTATCTATCTATCTATCTATCTATCTATCTATCTATCTATCTATCTATCTATCTATCTATCTATCTATCTATCTATCTATCTATCTATCTATCTATCTATCTATCTATCTATCTATCTATCTATCTATCTATCTATCTATCTATCTATCTATCTATCTATCTATCTATCTATCTATCTATCTATCTATCTATCTATCTATCTATCTATCTATCTATCTATCTATCTATCTATCTATCTATCTATCTATCTATCTATCTATCTATCTATCTATCTATCTATCTATCTATCTATCTATCTATCTATCTATCTATCTATCTATCTATCTATCTATCTATCTATCTATCTATCTATCTATCTATCTATCTATCTATCTATCTATCTATCTATCTATCTATCTATCTATCTATCTATCTATCTATCTATCTATCTATCTATCTATCTATCTATCTATCTATCTATCTATCTATCTTTCTATGACCCGGCAAACGTTGTTCTGCCATATAAATTATTTTTATCTATCTGAATAGGGGTTGATCGTAGAGGGGTGAAAATTTAGGATTGTATATATTTTTGAATGCTGTATCATAAAAAAATAGAACAGAAAATGTTTTCAGAAAAATAAAGAAAAAAATTAAGGGGTGGACTACCCTTAACATTTAGGGGGATGAAGAATAGATTTTGTCGGATTCTCAGACCTAACCGATATGCACACAAAATTTCATGAGAATCGGTCGAGTCATTTCGAAGGAGTTTAACAAATAAAAAATAAGGGTTGATCGTAGAAGGGTGCAAATTTAGGATTGTTTGATTTTTTGTATGTTGTATCTTGAAAAAATAAAAACAAAAAATTTTGTCTGAAAAATAAAATAAAAAATTTAGGGGTGGACTACCCTTAACATTTAGGGGGATGAAAAATAGATGTTGGCCGATTCTCAGACCTACTCAATATGCTCACAAAGTTTCATGAGAATCGGTCAAGCCGTTTCGGTGGAGTATGGGAACGAACATTGTGACACGAGAATTTTATATATAAGATATATATATATATATATATATATATATATATATATATATATATATATATATATATATATATATATATATATATATATATATATATATATATATATATAATAGCTAGTTTCTATATAATAGTTCGCCAGGAAATGGGATTTTGCATACTTTGTAAACCTAAGTAGGTTTACCTTTATGTAGCCAAAAGGAATTAATTCAATAGTATTCATTGCTCAGATATATGAATGTAGTTTTATAATAACTTTACTTGGGTATTGAAATGGGCAACTCTCAATTTACATTATCGTTCTGTAATCACCCAAATGCTAATTTAAAAATAAATATTTTCTACAGGATTGTTAGCTTCTAACAGAAAAACAGGAAAAAAGTTATCGGAACAAGTATTCTTATTCTTCGGAGCAGGAGGTGCTGCACTGGGGATCGCAGATTTATGTGTTAAAGCGATGGAAAGGGAAGGTATCAGTGAAGCTGAAGCGCGAAATCGCATTTGGATGATGGATATTGATGGTTTGGTAACGAAGAACCGGAGTCAGTTGTTGGGACATCAGGGCTATTATGCAAAAGACCATGCCGCTGACAAAGATTTTTTGAAATTAGTTAATGAAATTCGACCTTCTGTTTTGATAGGTGAGTGAACAGTGACTTTTTTTTTGTTAACGCGTTAGTCTGTTTACTTTTACTTACGGTAGTTTCAAACATAAAAAATAATTATTATGGAGAAACAAGCAAAAGAAAATTATGAAAATTATTGAAGACTATGTTCCTCAACTTATTTGAATTCAGCTAAATGTTAGGATGTTATACTAACTATTGGGACCATTTTTGTTGAAAAATAAGGTTTTGAATGTGGCTTGGGCCACTTTTGCATAACTTCTTTTTTTGTTGACTTGGAATAAAAATGATTTTGATATTAAATAATTTATATAATAATTAGTGTTTTTATTCATTTTCTTCCACGCCGTGACCTTCAAAAACATGTTAGTCCAAACAGCGAAAGAAGTTTGGCCATTTCCTGGAAAGTTTGCTTGCCCCGTTTTTTCACATTATTTTTGTTGAATAAAACATCTTCGTTATTCGAATACTTATACTGGACAATTCCAGGTTTTTCTTCATAATACGAAGTCACTGTATACGTAGCCACTGTACATTTTCATCAGATTCTGTTCTTTTGCGATTTGTTAATGCTTTCTCTAGTTCTTTTGTTGAGAAAAAGTCGCTGGATGTCATAACAACTACTCTGAACGGATTTTTTTTCTTGGTTTCAAAAACCACCTGCACCCAATCATTGGGAACATAAATATTTTCTTAGTGTTTTTTGTTTTTTTCAACTAGACCAAAGTCTTGATTGTTTGGAAGGTAAGAGTGTCCCGATGCTAAAAATTTATGGTCAATTTTGTCCAACTTTGTGGTCGCAGGATAAGGTAATGTAATCAAAACGGCCGCCATTTTAAAATTTTTATTTTGACCACAGCACTGATCGCTGTACATTATTAACTTTCTTGTGGTGACAAAGTTTTTTATGTTGTGTGCAATACAATAACCACATTCCTGGGGACCCCGGGATGCTATACTCTCGTCCCACATGTACATGTGCACCTTGCTAGTTTGATGACCATGAATCCCGGAACAAAACGTCTACAGTTGTCTTTTGTAGCACGCAACTCTTGTTGAAATGATGGCATATTATTGCACTTTTTCAAAATAAATTTCAATTTAAAGGAAAAAAAGTACGCTATGAAAGTAACAACAAACGCACGCAGTGAAATATGCGTCGCAATTAAATGCAAAAGCGGCCCAGAAGTGGGTTGGGTCAGTCTTGCTTTCGAGAATATTAACTTACTGTGAGCGCAAAAGTGAATTTATGTGGTATCTTGTGATGAATGGTCGAAATAGGCTTCGGTCGGCATAGCACGATTGAAATTTTATTTATTTGTAGGCCATTTTTGCTCCAATTTTCAACAAATTGTGGCTTGGGCCACTTTTGCTCTAAACGCCTCAATTGAAATATGATATCCGACTTTGAACTATTCATAAAAATTTCTTTCTGAAAATAATGCGTAATGAATGTTCTTATCTACTTTTATAATCTATCGAGGTTCATTTGAATCAAATGATTTGAACCATGATTTAAATCAGCTGATTTTTTAATTTCAATCGTGATTTAAAACACATTATGAATTGCTAACACGTAATTTACTTATGAACCTATGTGCTGCCTATGAGTTAATATTTTCATGTCAATACAAGTTATTTTATATGTCGCCGAGGAGATTTTCTAACTGTTGATCTAGACAACAAATATTTTCGGGACAATAGAGACAAAATAATGAAAATAAGTGAAAAAAATGAAGCACACCCTACTGCGTAGCACTAGGAATGATAAAACCCCTCGGCGCATGTGCATGTCGTCAATATTTTTCGAATGTACCTATTATATAAATTAAATAACAATGAAAGTCGATTTTACGAATGAAGGAAAATTGCAATAAATGTATTAATAAGTCGATATTACGAATAAAATCCGTGAAAATTTAGCAAAAAAATTCATTATTTGACTGTCATTATGAATCAAATTGATAAGATATCTCTATTGATGGGAAGCAGACACAGACGCAGAATCAAGCTTAAGCTATCAACGTCGCTTGGTTACCGTGGCACACAGAGCACTTCGACGCATGTTTTGTAGGACTTCGTACATATCGACCTTGGCGCATGCGCATGTCGTAATGCCTATCTAAAAAACGCTATAATTTTTTATTCTTCGTTGGGAAAAATTGGGAATTCAAATTTCCTAATGAAATCATATGTGTTTTATCGATATCCGTTGGAATTTTTAAAATCGGGCCAGTTACCAACTTTTTGTCGTGAGACTATAACCCCTTTAGCTTCGCCTCGGGGTAAAAATCAGTATAAATTGATGAACAAAAAAACTTGATAGCAGCGAGCTGCATTAGAAAAACAGGTTTTCAAAACGTATCCGGTTTGAAAAATATTTTCATTCAATTGTGATTTCTGTTCCGAATCCAAAAAACAAAAATTGCGCCCTCTATCGTGTAAACGATATTTATTTCCTCCTCCGGGGGGCCAACCTCCCAACCAATTTATATCAAAATAAATATCATCCAAGATATCATACGAAACTACCTATTTACAAACTCTCAACCCTATTGCTGCAAAATTGCGCCGTTTATCGTGTAAACAAAATTTATTTGACCAATACAAATCGCGGTCGGGACTACTACCTGGATAACAACCCAGAGCGCCCTCCACTAAGGATATTAGAAACCAGCAATTCACCGCTTAGATCGAAAATGCAGAATCCCGTCGCGAGAAAACATAGTTCCTGACATGTGATGTTCCGAAGCGCGCTAGCTTAGTGTTTTTAAAAACTCTAGACGTACTCACTTCCATTAAATTATTGAAGAATTTTCCTTGTTCCCTTTATGTAGTATATTGAATTGACCATGGTCAACTTCTATATTTTTCATGATTTGATTTCGAATAATAATACTTATTCGTGGATATTCTGAGCTATTTACAATTTGAACAAGGTGCAAACTTTTACATAGCTAGAAGGCCGTGGTCAAATGGAACTCATCCTACCATACATTTCGCCTCTAGCTGCGGGAGACATTCTGAATTGTATAGCTTCGACGACGGGTGCTTGTACGTTGATGAATGCTCGGCGAAGACTCTGGAATAACTGATAGCTGTATATATACATATAGATCGTTTTTTTCGATTTGAGCTAGGCTCGAAGGCTTGTTACTCTTCCACTCGGAGTTTGAAATTTTTCCTCTTTCATGGCAGTGGCTTCTTGGGCCTATATTCTTAGCCTTCTAAAACGCCTTGTAAATGTATATGAATTATTTCTGCTAGTAAAGTTTCAATTTTTAAATCAATAAGTAGAGATTTTGCGACCATATTGGATATAAGAAGGAATACAATTCAAGGATACTCAATAAGGTTCTGAGTCGAACATCTTGTTTAATTTTTCTCAGTGTATCATTTGTTCAGTTTTTGGCCACTCGACAAGCTTAGGCAAAAATTTCGTTAGCAAAATTTCCTTAATGCGCTACAATTCCTTCTACAGGTCTAGACTAACACTATTGCAATTCTTTTATTTCTAGATAAAACCGATTACGTCAATTATATATAAAATCATCTTTCCCCTTAAGTGTCAGTATATTTAATTTGAGAAAATAAATACCTATTTAACTTACCTTGAACCCATTAACAACATCTTTCAAACATCAACCGCAAAGTAGCTCATAAATTGTATCACAGTTTCTGTTCTTGTTTCAAAATATAACTATTGGCTCATATGTTCCAATTATATTTTAGGGGCTTCTGCTACGGGTGGAGCATTCACTCCAGAAGTTCTTCAAGCAATGGCATCGATCAATCATCATCCTATTGTATTTGCGTTAAGTAACCCTACAGCCAAAGCAGAATGTACTGCACAACAGGCTTATGACAATACTGAGGTGAGTATAACAAACTATTGCCAGTTTATGAAATAATTATATCCTATATGAATGATTGATGCAGTGGAAATTCAATCTAGGTGAAATATATAGAAATGTCTGTTGAATTATATCTGTATATTATGGTGAAATTAAGATCTAATCAGTATTTCATGAATGAATGTGTGAAGAAATGATATCAAATTAGACTTCAGAAGCGGTTATCTCATTCTTCTGATGCATATCTACTAATGGATTATCGCGATCATATTTACTCCTCGATATCCCTCACAGGTCCCCCCTCATTTCTTTTTTCTGTCCATTGTCTGACGTTACGAATCCATTGCATCTTTTTTCTACGTCTTCCTCTCCTGTCTTTAACCTTCAATTAAAGAAGGAGATATCTTTAATTTCGCATTAAATGATATGCTGCCTTAGACCGTAGTCAGCAGTTCACGATATTTTTTTATTCATCTTAAAATCTGTTGGAGCTATACCTAATGACAGGAACAAGACCCGACTTGGCTTATGCAGTAGGCATAGCTTCAAGAAATCTTGAAAACCCCACGAAAGAAGATGTTATCAGAGTGAAAAGGATTTTCCGATACATTAAAGGAACCCTACATTTTAGACTGAAGTATGTGGCAGGGACTGGAGGATTTTTGGAAGCCTTTAGCGATGCAGATCATGCTGGTGATGTAACAACCGGTCGTTCTACTACTGGAGTTATCTGCATGTACGCTTTTTTGCTGTATCTTGGATGAGTCAACGTCAACCTTCTGTAGCCATATCAACGACTGAGGCTGAGATAGTTGCTGCGAGCGAAGCCGCAAAAGAAGTTGTGTGGTTAAGGAGACTCTATGAAGAAGTCCTCGAACTAAATCAGATTCCAACAGTGATGGTAGATAATGAAGCCGCAATCAAGCTAGCTCAGAATCCAGAATTCCATCGAAGAACGAAGCACATTAGAACGAGACACTTCTTCGTGCGAGAAATGGTGTGTAATGAGATGCTAGATATCAAGAAGATATCCACTACATTGCAAGTAGCTTGATGCTTTGACGAAACCTATATTTAGACCACGTTTAGAAAAGCTTCGAGATAGTATGGGATTAGTCAAACTATCAAATGAGGGAAGGTGTTGGAGCTAGTGTTTTTTCTAGTCTCCTTAGTATTCATTTTATAGTTTAATCAAGGTTATAATGATGAAATGTAGAATGTCATAATAAAAAAAAGACAATTAAATAAAGTCTGTCAATAATTTATTATCCTTAAATAAGTATTATATGATAGCGTGGTAAAATTACACAAAATATCCGTAATATGCAGCAAAAAGTAAAAACCTGTTGGAAATTCAAATTCAGGTAGTTGAAAAGATCAGAATCACCGTTTAATATCAATAAAATCTGCCTTGATGTCAAAATATTTTGTTTGATTTGGTTGTTGAGAAAATACATCAAAATTATAAAGGAAGGCATATCAACAGTCTCGAAATTCTCCGTAGTTTCGTATCGCAAAAGGAAAAAAAAGCGAAAAATTATATATATATATAAATATATATATATATATATATATATATATATATATATATATATATATATATATATATATATATATATAAAACAAGCAAAATTATCCGTCTAGCCCGCATATGTCGAAGCAGCCATGGACACGTGTTTCGGACTCTTTGAGTACCAAAGAGTCCGAAACACACGTGTCATATTATATATATATATATATATATATATATATATATATATATATATATATATATATATTTATATCTTATATATAAATTACTCGTGTCACAAAGTTCGTTCCCATACTCCTCCGAAACGGCTGGACCGATTCTCATTAAATTTTGTGAGCATATTGAGTAGGTCTGAGAATCGGCTAGCATCTATTTTTCATCCCCCTAAATGTTAAGGGTAGTCCACCCCTAATTTTTTAAAAATTTTTTTAGACAAAATTTTTTGTTTTTATTTTTTTATGATACAGCATACAAAAATACATACAATTCTAAATTTTCACCCTTCTACGATCAACCCTTATTTTTTATTTGTTAAACTCCTTCGAAATAACTCGACCGATTCTCATGAAATTTTGTGTGCATATCGGTTAGGTCTGAGAATCCGACAAAATCTATTTTTCATCCCCCTTAATGTTAAAGGTAGTCCGCCCCTTGATTTTTTTCTTTATTTTTCTGACAACATTTTCTGTTCTATTTTTTTATGATACAACATTCAAAAATATATACAACCCTAAATTTTCACCCCTCTACGATCAACCCCTATTTAGATAGATAAAAATAATTTATATGGCAGAACAACGTTTGCCGGGTCAGATAGATAGATAGATAATTAGATAGATAGATAGATAGATAGATAGATAGAAAGATAGATAACTATCTAGATAGATAGATAGAGATACATTAGCAGATAGATGAATATATAGAAAGACAGATAGATAAAAATAATTTTTATGGCAGAACAACGTTTGCCGGGTTAGATAGATATGTAGATAGATAGATAGAAAGACAGATAACTATCTAGATAGATAGATAGATAGTTAGATAGGTAGATATACATCGGCAGATAGATGAATAGATAGAAAGATAGATAGATAAAAATAATTTTATATGCAGAACAAACGTTTGCCGGGTCAGCTAGTATATATATATATATATATATATATATATATATATATATATATATATATATATATTATATATATATATATATATATATATATATATATATATATATATATATATACATATATATATATATATATATATACCTATATATATATTTATATATATATATATATTATATATATATATATATATATATATATATATATATATATATATATATATATATGTGACAATTGTTCTTCCCCTTCTTCCTCATGCGATACGAAACTATGGAGAACTTCGAGACTGTTGATATGCCTTCCTTTATGATTTTGATGTTATTTTCTCAAATACCAAATCAAACAAAAATTTTGTATAATTGTAAGAATGTAATGATTTTGAATTTAGTCCCTAATATAATCGTACATATAACTAACTTATACTTAATAATCAATATTTTCTACAATAACTTCTACAAGACTAAATTAAACACCTGTTATAAAACTGAACCCAAACTCACATACAAACTCGCTCATGCGCACCATATTTTGAACAACCATTAGTATGAATGTACTACACATTCCTAACAGTTTAAAATTCAACAAAAAAAATTATTTTTTAAAATACCTACAAATAAAGCTTAATAATATCCTCCTGATCAATTTGGAACATGAATTATATCTCTATACGTTTTCAATAGGGATGGTTGAATGTAATAGTCAATAGAAATAGTAAATTAAATAGTTGATGGAATCCGTCGTTACTACGTGATAATTTAACATGATTAACAAAACTAAATTTGATTTTACTACGTTTATTATCACAAAATATTTTGAAAAATATAACACTGCGATTGCAATTTCGGTCACTAGACCATCATCGGGCAGATTGAGTTAAGAACTGAATACAAAATAATTATAGATTTGCGCTTACGGGTGGGAAAGGATTATTGCAGGTACCTAAATAGACAAGATTTTTTTTTTTTTTTTTTAAATCGAGGTGAAAACTTCAAAAGCGATACAGGTTGCGAACCCGGCCTGTGTGGGATTCAATAGTTGATATATATATATATATATATATATATATATATATATATATATATATATATATATATATATATATATATATATATATATATATATAAATATATATCAACATTGCCTACCCACTAAAAAAACACCTCTGTTCTTTCGGTTTCCGGGCATAAGCCTACTAAACCTCCAGTCTCACACTTAGATTAGGACTCTCGTGCTGCGGTCAGCACTAGAACCTGTTCCCTTCCTTGTGTCTATATTTCAAGACCCAAGTGTATATCTCTCTGCGTCGCGTCGCATTAATTTTGAAATCAAGTAAACATACCTGACGACTGCCCGTGGCATTCTCTGTCGACTGGAAGTATGTTCGCTTCATCCCAGGTTGGTTCGATCTTGAACAATGCTCATCACTCCGACCTCGAGATCCAACATCCATTTTCACACTCGTCGTCTGTAACTGCCATTACTCCGACATCGAGATCCAATATCCATCTTCACTCTCGTCGTCTGCAACGAGCATCATTCGTCTTCGAACCTGACGATCCGCTTCCATCCCACCGTGCCGTCCTCTGTTGGGCGCTGCTCCTTACTAGCGAACCGATGAAGAACGTGTTTGATGGACAATCTCTCAGCCCATCTAGGTCCTTCTTCACTCCTCGTCGTCTTCAGTTTCAGTCGCTTGCCGTCGAATTCACCGCTTTCCCAGGGCGATGCTGCTTCCTCGGTGGTCTGGTCTCGAATGTATAGACAAGAGGAACATATTTCAAGAAGGGCTAATCGAGTGAATTTCACAAATTGGTACAATACAATGTTCTTAGAAAAGTCATTATTGTTTAAATACACTAAATATAGGAGAATATATCAAGTCAATCTGGTCGTTCAGCAAGATATCTTTTGCATTATTATTGAGTTTAAAAATTTCTAATGATTCTAAGTAAGTAAGTTTGGTTCCTTTCGGTAATTTGTGCATGATTTGAAAATTATCTATTTGTGGAAATGGGTGGTGGTTTTCACGGCAATGATTTGAAAACGTTGAATCCGTTTTATTTTTCAAAAAAGATTGTTGGTGTTCTCTAAATCTTGTCTTCAACGATCGACCAGTCTGACCTATATACACTCCTTTACATACAGGATAAATCAACTTATAAACTCCTGAACTTTCAAATTTTGAAGTGATATCTTTGGCATTGAATAAAAATCCTGAGAGTTTTGTCTTAGGTTTGAAAGCAATTTTAATATTACATTTAGGTATGACATTAGCAACTCTAACAGAAAAAGTTGCTAATGTCATACCTAAATGTAATATTAAAATTGCTTTCAAACCTGAGACAAAACTCTCAGGATTTTTATTCAATGCCAAAGATATCACTTCAAAATTTGAAAGTTCAGGAGTTTATAAGTTGATTTGTCCTGTATGTAAAGGAGTATATATAGGTCAGACTGGTCGATCGTTCAAGACAAGATTTAAAGAACACCAACAATCTTTTTTGAAAAATAAAACGAATTCAACGTTTTCAAATCATTGCCGTGAAAACCACCACCCATTTCCACAAATAGATAATTTTCAAATCATGCACAAATTACCGAAAGGAACCAAACTTACTTACTTAGAATCATTAGAAATTTTTAAACTCAATAATAATGCAAAAGATATCTTGCTGAACGACCAGATTGACTTGATATATTCTCCTATATTTAGTGTATTCAAACAATAATGACTTTTCTAAGAACATTGTATTGTACCAATTTGGGAAATTCACTCGATTAGCCCTTCTTGAAATATGTTCCTCTTGTCTATTTAGGTACCTGCAATAATCCTTTCCCACCCGTAAGCGCAAATCTATAATTATTCTGTATTCAGTTCTTAACTCAATCTGCCCGATGATGGTCTAGTGACCGAAATTGCAATCGCAGTGTTATATTTTTCCAAATATTTTGTGATAATAAACGTAGTAAAATCAAATTTAGTTTTGTTAAATAGTAAATTCTTAGTTCTTCAGAAATGTATAACTTTATCCTTTTTTTCTAGATTATTGAAACTTCTAAAATATTGTACCGCGTTCTTTCTTGCAGGGTCGTGTAATATTTTGCAGTGGTTCTCCATTCCCAGATGTCACTTACAATGGAAAAGTGTATCATCCAGGTCAAGGAAACAATGCTTACATATTTCCGGGTGTTGCTCTCGGCGTTATACTTGCTGGAATACATCATATTGTTGAGGACTATTTCATCATAGCGGCTCAGACTGTCGCAGATAATGTTAAGGACGAGGATCTGGCCAAAGGAAGTCTGTACCCTCCTCTAGGATACATAAATGAATGCTCCTTACAGATTGCTTCACTCATACTCACAAATGCATATAAAAATGGTGAGATATGACATATCCTGATACATATTTTAATAATGTTACACAAAATTCGAAAAAACTTGCATGTTTTGAAATATATACTTGAAAATTGTAGTGTTTATCTTCAGATAATTTTTTGTTTTCTAGGTAAAGCCACAGTTTACCCAGAACCAGAAGATAAGAGAAAATTCTTGGAATCTAAGCTGTATAGTCATTTCTACGAAGATTCTCTACCTAAAACATGGACGTGGCCAGATCCACCAAAAATAAAAACAAATCCCTTAACGGAAAGGAAAATCACTGTTTCATAAAATTGAGGATTTGATGTTTTTTTATTTATTAATATTTCAGCCACTAGCTGAAATTGTTATTTGACAGTATTTATTACTTGTAAGTATGATATCGTTAGAACGTTGAACACTTGTCACAGTATTGATGTACATAAACAATCTTAGGAAAAACAAAAATTAGTTTTTTTGCATTTCTCATATACGGAAAGGACTAGAAAATATATAGATTCTTCAGTGAATTATATATATATATATATATATATATATATATATATATATATATATTTATATTATATATATATATATATATATATATATATATATATATATATATATATATATATATATAATATATATATATATATATATATATATATATATATATATATATATATATATATATATATATATATATATATATATAATCTTTTGATAATTATTAGCAATAACAGGCTGGTTGAATCTTAAAAAACTCAATTTTATCAAAAAGTTGACGCCTCACCACGACATTCGAAATTGAAATTTCTTTGACATTTATTGATTTGAAAAAATTGAATAAACAGGGCTGCTTTGTATATGCTATTCAGTCTAATATTAATATTCAAAATTGTAATTATTAGATGGTAAGGGAAACCAAAGAAACCTTTACCTACGTAATGTTTGAAAATAATAATAATATATAATACTAAATAAATAATTGCTTCGCCAAAGTCGACTTCCCAGAATGCAGGCGGCCGAAGGCCGCATTTTGGCAAACTTATGAAGCCGAGATAAGGAGATCGGCCCCGAATCGCGGGGCCCGAAGGGTCCCGTCGATCGCCCGCGTCCTGCTTAGGCTAGTGCTTAGGCTACGTCTCGCCTCGATCCGAGACGCCGATTTTCGATATCGAACGTTTAAAGTTTGACGTTTCTCCGAAATTCGCGAAAACGGCTGCATTCCGGACGCTTAAGAACTATTTTCGCTTCACATGGTCTCGAATTCACGTGACCGGCTTTCGAACGAGTAATTGGAGGGCTTTCATTCGTTTCGAAAGTTACCGGGCGCGCGAGGCCCAATCGCGTCGTAGTAACGAGTTCCCGCGTACGGAATCAGCTGACTCCCTACGACGGCTAGGTATGTGACAGCTATGCGGCGGACAGTGGCGTGACACCCATCGGGGTTCGGTGATTTATATTTTCTCGAATCGGGCCGCTCACTAGTATATAATACTAAATAAATAATTGCTTCGCCATTTTGGACCTCCCAAAACGCAGGCGGCCGAAGGCCGCATTTTGGCAAACTTACAAAGCCGAGATAAAGAGATCGGCCCCGTCGATCGCCCGCGTCCTTTCCGTAGTGCTTAGGCTACGTCTCGCCTCGATCCGAGACGCCGATTTTCGATATCGAACGTTTAAAGTTTGACGTTTCTCCGGAATTCGTGAAAACGGCAGCATTTCCGACGCTTAAGAACCATTTTCGCTTGAATCCAACTAGCATTCACGTGACCGCCTCTCGAGCCGACAGTTGGACGGGTCGAATTCTATCGAGAAGCATCGCCACCGCGAGGCCCAACGAGTATAGTAGTTTTCTACCGATTTCGCACAAACTACAGATTGACACTATTGACAGTGAGCAGCAGATGGCGCGCCCGTTCGACAGAGGCAGGGACGAGCTCAGCACTTGACGCGTCGCGTACCATAGATAAAGGATGCGTTCGGTTCAATCGTATATAATACTAAATAAATAATTGCTTCGCCATTTTGGACCTCCCAAAATGCAGGCGGCCGAAGGCCGCATTTTGGCAAACTTACAAAGCCGAGATAAAGAGATCGGCCCCGAATCGCGGGGCCCGAAGGGCCCCGTCGATCGCCCGCGTCCTTTCCGTAGTGCTTAGGCTACGTCTCGCCTCGATCCGAGACGCCGATTTTCGTGTACGAACGTTTAAAGTTTGACGTTTCTCCGGAATTCGTGAAAACGGCAGCATTTCCGACGCTTAAGAACCATTTTCGCTTGAATCCAACTAGCATTCACGTGACCGCCTCTCGAGCCGACAGTTGGACGGGTCGAATTCTATCGAGAAGCATCGCCACCGCGAGGCCCAACGAGTATAGTAGTTTTCTACCGATTTCGCACAAACTACAGATTGACACTATCGACAGTGAGCAGCAGATGGCGCGCCCGTTCGACAGAGGGAGGGACGAGCTCAGCACTTGACGCGTCGCGTACCATAGATAAAGGATGCGTTCGGTTCAATCGCGTACCGTTCGACAGAGGCAGGGACAGGCTTTGCACTCATCGTGGTTCGGGAAACTATATTTTCATCGATCTATAGTTTTCACGGATCTATTTAATAGGCGGGGGAGCCTCTTACTAGTAGGGTACTATTTATCTAACAACAAAGAAATTAGTTATGGGAAAACATTAAAGAAGTGGAGTAGAATTATCGGTATAGTACGCTTATATGGAAGCAGCCGTTGACACGTGTTTCGGACTCTTTGGTCCTCATCAGAACGGCGTAGCTAAGTATTGGATTGAAAATTTGGAGATGAAAATAGTTTAATAAATAAAATCCTCTGTTATGGAAGAAAATCACTTATTTGTGGTTTATTGTTTGAACTCTCCGGTATGGGAGATTTGGTCAAACTTTGCCACGGAGGCGATTTTCTTCCATAACAGAGGATTTTATTATAAAAATTTCATTAAAAACGGCTACTTCCATATAAACGAACTATACCGATAATTTTTGCTTTACTTGTTTAATATTTTCCCAAAACTAATTTTCTTTTTTAATATTAATTTACTCTTTCTGAGATCTCTCGGATGGAATTAATCGCCTTCGTGGCAAAGTTTGACCAAATCTCTCATACCGGAGAGTTCAAACAATAAACCACAAATAAGTGATTTTCTTCCATAACAGAGGATTTTATTTATTAAACTATTTTCATCTCCAAATTTTCAATCCAATACTTAGCTACGCCGTTCTGATGAGGACCAAAGAGTCCGAAACACGTGTCAACGGCTGCTTCCATATAAGCGTACTATACCGATAATTCTACTCCACATCTTTAATGTTTTCCCATAACTAATTTCTTTGTTGTTAGATAAATAGTACCCTATTATTATTATTTTCAAACATTACGTAGGTAAAGGTTTCTTTGGTTTCCCTTACCATCTAATAATTACAATTTTGAATATTAATATTAGACTGAATAGCATATACAAAGCAGCCCTGTTTATTCAATTTTTTCAAATCAATAAATGTCAAAGAAATTTCAATTTCGAATGTCGTGGTGAGGCGTCAACTTTTTGATAAAATTGAGTTTTTTAAGATTCAACCAGCCTGTTATTGCTAATAATTATCAAAAGATTAAAAATAGATCACAGGCAACAACAATTCGAATAAATAATTATATATATATATAGGTATATATATATCTATATATATATTATATATATATATATATATATATATATATATATATATTATATATATATATATATATATATATATATATATATATATATATATATATATATATTATATATATAATATATATATATATATATATATATATATATATATATATATATATATATATATATATATATATATATATATATATATATATATATATATATATATATATATATATATATATATATATATTAGTCACAAATTTCAACCATATCAGATTTCTCACATTTTTTGCTCGAATATCTTTTTTTGTTTTTAGTTTTGTGACAAGTGGCACAAGATTTTTCAACTCAGAAAAATATGAAGAAAATTTGAGAAAAGTTTTGTCCGTGAAGTCTACCACAACTTGTCGTAAGAGACCATTTACTGTTTAAATTTTTGGCTTAAATAACTTTTCAACTCAAAATAAATGAGAAGTATTGGGTTTCTGTTTGGCGCGGGGAGTTTGTACACCCTTTATAAAAAGAAATATGTTTTTTGCGATTGGGCTACATTTGGGCTACTTCAAATGAAAGCGCGGGCGATTTGGGCGACTTCAGCGCCATAAGTTGGCGATGTTGACTAGCGATCATCTGGCAACCCTGTATAGAATCAGCTGTTTGACGGATCCGTTTCTTATAATTTTCTTGATTTGTGTTTTCTTAATGTATTTAGATGTAATTAGTTATCCTTGTTAGAGATTGTAGTTTTTCAAGATGTTTTTTGACTGATTAAAATTGTTTTTTGAAAGCGATTACCACTGATGGTAGTGAGATTTCAAGGGGAATGTAGTCTAATATCGATAATCTCATTTTATGTAAGTCGGAGTCCCATATTGTCAGTGGATGGTGATTTATTGTAGATTTTTGTAATTTTTAGTAGTCCTGAAGAAGGTCCCAATGATTGGACCGAAACGTTGATGTAATAAAGAAGAGTTTACAAAATTATAGCCCTTTGAGCCGTTTCACCCAATAACCTAATCACAGTTTCATATTACGGAGTTAATTTTTCCCACAATATATATATATATATATATATATATATACAGGGTGTCTTAAATAGCGTGTGCCACTATTGCTATCTCCGAAACCGTAAGAGTTACAAAGTCGGTTGAATTAGAGAAAAGTTGCGTTTCCTGATGACCAATCTTAGTACGTTAGCAGTGTTGCCAAATTGTTCTTATTTTCAGAAATATTCGGGAAAATATGAAAAACGCCAAAAATTATTTCTCTTCATAGCTCGAAGACTATTGACCTGAGCAAAAAATTATATGTAAGAAAAAAACTTTGTTTTTTGTTCTCTATACAACGGTGTTGCCAGTTTTCTAAATTCACATTAAACACTTGAGATATCTTTACCAACTTACTTTTTTTAAATACGGACCTGGATTTATTATTTCATTTTTTGAGAGAAAATTCAATTTCCTACACAACTATGTATTACACGAATATGGTTCCTTACGTTTCTACCCATAAAATCCATCCTCAGGAAATTGAAGAAAAAGTTACTTAGTACGGCCCTGTTTTTTGGAATAAATTTTATGAATTGAAATATGTTACACTATTTACACCAAAACTCAAATTTAAAGGAGTAAGCAAAAGTAACAAAACTTTTAACAGTTTTATTCAAAAGAAACTCAATATTTTCGAATAAAATAACACAGTAACGCTTAATTCGTTTTTGTGCAAAGTTTGAAACAAAAAAAAACTATTCAGGAAAACGCAATTATAATAAGTGTTGGAAATGACCACCATTATGTCGTAAACATTTTTGGGAACGTACAATAACATTTCTTTGAATTCTATTCAACATTCTAGGAGTAATCTCGTTACATGCCTGTCGAATTTTCATAATTAGGTGATCTAAATTCTGAGGTGTAGTTCGATACACCCTATCTTTAATAAAGCCCCAAATGGAAAAATCCATTGGAGTAATATCAGGTGATCTCGCTGGCCATTTTATAGGTCCGTTATTGCCAATCCATCTATTAGGTTTGAAGTTGTTTAATAACCTTACACATCGACGGTCGCGATGTGCTGGAGCACCATCATGTTGGAAGTACTTAAAATGTCGAAGAACATCTAACGGAAGGTCGTCTAAAAGATCTTGAAGTGAAATAGATAAAAAGTGAAGGTAAGTTAACCCAGTCAAATTTTGTTGAAAGAAGTACGGGCCCACCACTTTTCGGTCTAATATCCCGAGCCACACATTTATACCGAACCTTTCCTGGAAAGCGGTTTCTCGGTGAAAGTGTTCATTACCTTCAGTCCATCGGTGATGTATATTGCGATTAAACCATCAATTATTGCAAAATCGACTTTCGTCCGACCATAAAATTTTTTTGCAAATGTTGGGGTCTTGCCTTCGACGCCTTAAAAGCCAACGGCAAAATATCCTCCTCTTTGCATAGTCAGTTGCCCTCAAATGCTGCACTTTTCTACAGCGGTAATGTCTAAATCTATTGCGATGTAGTATTTTTTTTGCCGAATCTTTTGATACGCCAGTTTCTCTTTCTATTTCCCTTAGGGAAACTTCACCACTATTAACATTTTTGTAATGTACATATCCTAAAAAAATATTGTTGAGTACTTTATTTTATTTATTAAAAATATAAGTTATAATTAAAGCAAAAATGCATACCTAATACGTTGGTCTCGTCCTCTCCCCCTTTCAATGTACAATTTCGTTTTTGAGGCTTATTAAAAGACCCGTGCTCCCGCATTCTCCTTTCTAATCTTGCAAATATTTTCGGGTTGGGTATTCTTCTTTCCGGGTACAAATTTTGATACATCTGAACAGCGTTAGTAGCATTACGAAATGACCTCGCATAAACAAATATCATATCTGTCTTTTCATAATTTGAAAACTCCATTTTAAGTAAGCAGAAATTGTAAGACAACACAGTTTGTAATAAAATGACATAAAATAAGTTTGACACACAACAAGTATCTGTTGTATTTCTCAATTGTTTTCAAAGCCAACTTTAGGAAAGACGTCTCAGTAATACATATTATATTACAGTAGGTGGTAAGCTTTGGTGTTTTAACTTATTTAAGGGAGAACTCGGATAGACTTACCATATAATATTTGTGTTACTACTTACTGAGCAATATTTTTTTGGAAGTCTTACATTACAGAAATATTGACAACGGGTGTATTTCTACAGAGAAACCCAGTGTTATAAATTGTATATATATTATGGTATAAATAATATAAAGTAGTGATAAATGTATGTATTTTCCTTTATAAGTTTTCTCCAATTCCTTAAAACTTATTCAAGGGATCAAATATTTTAATGGATGAAAAGTATGCCATAAAAACAGGGCAGTACCAAGTCATTTTTTCTTCAATTTCTCGAGGATGGATTTTCTGAATAGAAACCTAGGAACCATATTTGTGTAATAGGTTACACCTACATGGTTGTGTAGGAAATTGAATTTCTTCTCAAAATATAAAATAATAAATTCAGGTCCGTATTCAAAAAAAGTAAGTAGGTAGTGATATCTCAAATGTTAAGAGTCAATTTAAAAAACCAGCAACACTGTTGTGTAGAGAACAGAAAACAGGTTTTTTTTCTCAGGAAAGTTTTTTTTCTCAGGTCAGCAGTTTTCGAGCTATTGAGAGAAATAATATTTAGCGTTTTCCATGTTTTCCCGAATATTTCTGAAAATTTCTGAAAATAAGAACAATTTGGCAACACTGCTAACGTACTAAGATTGGTCATCAGGAAACGCAACTTTTCTCTAATTTAACCGACTTTGTAACTCTTATGGTTTCGGAGATAGCAATAGTGGCACACGCTATTTAAGACACCCTGTATATATATATATATATATATATATATATATATATATATATATATATATATATATATATATATATATATATATATATATATATATATAATATATATATATATATATATATATATACAGGGTGTTCCAAAATTGAACGTACAAACGAAAAGGGGAGATTCCTGAAGTAAGTTTGAGAAAAAAAAGTCCCGTAAACATGGGGTCGCAAACGTTTCGTTTTCGAGATACAGAGTGTTGAAGTTTGAATTTTTTTCAAGTTTTTTTCTCATAGTATCTACACTTTATAAGTTATTCAACTGAAATTTGGCATAGATATTACATTTGAGATTTCTCACCACGTGACATGGCAATTTTGATAGCAGATATACAGGGTGATATTTTTTCTGGAACACTGCCCTCTGTTTTCCTCAAGAACTTTTTTTTGGTGAGCAACTGTTAATTTGAAAAAATGTAAAAAGAAGCTTTGTTGTTATACTAAACTTTTCGTTCTCTTGTATAAGAGTTGGGGGAGGACATTTTCAACATTTGCTGTAGTTCAGTCCTTTGCGGTTACTTAGTTATCTTGTTATGATTTTTTTTTGAGTTTTACGTTTCTTGTAGTATTACATTTTTTGTAATGATTATACGATTTTATCGAATCTTTATGATTCATCGCAACAGATCAGGAAAATTTCCATAAAAACTAATGATGAATTCATTCACCACAGCTTACAAACTGGCCTCCTTATCATAATTTGAATTTTTTCGAGGATTTCGAGAGAATCGTTCAAAATTTTTTTTCTCGAAATCAGTAGCAGATACGACAAAACTACAAGAGAACGAAAAGTTTAATATAACAACAAAACTTCTTTTTAAATTTTTTTCAAATTAACAGTTGCACACCAAAAAAAAGTTCTTGAGGAAAACAGGTGACAGTGTTCCAGAAGAAATATCACCCTGTAGATCTGCTTGCGAAATTGTCATGTCACGTGGTGAGAACTCTCAAATGTAATATCTATGCCAAATTTCAGTTGAATATCTTGTCAAGTGTAGATACTATGAGAAAAAAACTTGAAAAAAGTTCAAACTTCAACACTCTGTATCTCGAAAACGAAACGTTTGCGACCCCATGTTTACGGGACTTTTTTTTCTCAAACTTACTTCAGGAATCTCCCCTTTTCGTTTGTACGTTCAATTTAGGAACACCTTGTATATATATATATATATATATATATATATATATATATATATAATATATATATATATATATATATATATATATAATATATATATATATATATATATATATATATATATATATATATATATATATATATATATATATATATATATATATATATGTCTGTGTATAATAAAATTCATATCCAAATTAGAATCAACAGACATATGAACATAGAATAAGTTAGGCAGTGGCGGAATAATTGTTGGGGCGAACCACATCCCCGTAAATTGTAAAATGAATCGAATGGAAGGCTCATTGGAGGGTGATAAATATCTAGGTTATCAATGTGACGGTTGTGATATTACACAAAGCAAAGAATGTGGAAGCTTCACGGCATCCGAGGAAAAGAGCTTTGCTCTGTCTGAAAGAGTACTACCTAATACTTTTTTGTTCAAAATGCCGTGAAGAAACCGAAATTACTGTTGATTTAATGCAGGAAAATCGTAAGCTGAAACAGGAAGTTGAGAAAAATGAAGAAATTATACTTTAAGTTAAGTACTTCAGTCACCAATAAAAAATGACCAAGCTCTTTGGACTTGGAAAATATTTTCCAAACTGCTAAAGAAACTATTACTACTGTGTGTTCTAAGCTGTGTGTTTGTAAACTTCCTCCAAATATGACAGAACAACAAATCACAAATGACTGAATGAAAACGGTTTTAATGACGCGAAATGTGTGAAACTTCAATATCAAGACGACCAGAGGAATATTTTGCCTTTCCATTGAAAAACTCCGCAATCTGACCTGTAGAGAGTAGAATCAATCCGAATAAATAGAAGTAGACAATTGAAGAGTATAAACGTTAATATTCAAGGAATAATAAAAAACTAGAATTGTAGTAGGGGAACCCGAGAAGATAAATGGGGATTTACTCAAGCGTCGTGGGGACCTTTTGGATTGTGAAGGTTAGATGCTAAAACGAAAAAAAGGTTTTATGATGTATGCCATTTCACTGGGGGGGGAAAACGTGTGCAGATTTTCAAAAATGTAAAAAAAAATCGTTATATAGAAATACTCGAGCGCGTCAGATATTATATAGTTTATACACCCCACATCGTCTCTGGTAACGAGGGTAAGTTAATCTGCCGATTTGCATGGTGGGGGTGACCGTACGAGACCAAAACTCATCGCCGATATTCAAAAAAACGTGACATTTCCTTCAAAATAAAAACTTTACCGTGCTCGAGAATGTGGTGACGTTTTCTTTTTGCAACTTTGTGAGTCCCCTATTTTCTTATTCCACGTGCAAATCGTCAGATTAGTAAAATGCATACTCTTCTGCATGTAATTAACTTACCTTGCCTTAATCTGACGCACTCGAGTATTTCGAACGATCGATTTTTTTTTACTAATCTGATCGGCTACCCTAGACGAACGCCCCCATATTAAGGGTTCATGTATGGTGGGGATAGTTAACAAGGTGCAAGATTTCCCCCAATATGTTATTCTGCTCCCCTACTATTGCTAGAACAGACAGTTTTTATTGAAAGGAATATTAATTTATTATGTAACAGTGAACATTGGTTGAATGACGCAGATCTTAGCTTATACCCATTAGAAAATTACGTTCTTGTAAATGGTTTGCCAGATAGCATTTCCAAAAAAGAGGTATCAAAACTTTTTGATAAAGCCACGAATGTCGTGGCGAAACGTCAACTTTTTAATAAAATCGAGTTTTTTGAGATTCAACAAGCCTGTTATTGCTAATAATTATCAAAAGATTAGAAATAGTTCACAGGCAACAACAATTCGAATGAATAATATATATATATATATATATATATATATATATATATATATATATATATATATATATATATATATATATATATATATACCGTAGAACGGGGCTAAATTGGAAATGCGGGGATATTTTAGAATTCATAACCTGTAACTTCATCTGGCAATCCTGTTTAGGTAAAATACAATTCCGCGTAAATTACACTGTAATAGTATAGTACATAACCTTACTCATTCAGACTTTTGATGATTTCAGTATTCGTAAGCGTGGTAATGGTCTGTTAGACATTGAAAGTGAGGCGGAAAATCAACCAATATTTGAGCCTGTCAAACTTTCAGTGCTAGTGCGTCGTGGGTGAGAGTTATTATAACAGTGAAGTTTTATATAAAAAATGGTGTTGATGTCATTGTGCAAAAAAGTTATAAACATTATGCTACCCCAATATTTTTTATGGTCCTTTTTGAAGATCGGGGCTATTCTGGATGGCGTTTTTATGATCCTTCCAAAATATCCCCGGTCTTCAAAAATCACCCCATTCTTTAAATTATCAATGCTATATACCTTTCATTATTCTTGATTTAAAAATGTATGTTTTCCAATTTAACCCCATATACGAGGTAACTATAATTTATGCGTTATTCTTAATGATTCTAAAATATCCCCGACCCACAAGGCTATTTTAGACAGGCCTAAAACAATTTTTTTTCAGCACCCTGTAAGAATGGGGACCTATTTATCATAGAATAATATTTGGTCGTGTATAAACCTATCCGAAAAGCAAATCAAAATAGATTATTTTTAATTACTCTTTCTGCAATATTAAAAATAATGAAATTAAATATAACTTGAAAATTCAACCAGTCAATAATAATTCAGTTGAGAATTATTTTGAATTATGCATTCACAAAATTAGACAAGTTAATAATATTATAAGAAATAATTATATTATTAGTTTATATGAAACACCATTTAGCGATATTGATATTTTCATTCATCATATTATCGAACTTACGGATAAATTCTATAAGTATGGGATATTTTTGTTATTTGCGCAGATACAAATATTGATCTTTTGAAAGAGGGTTCATATCGGGATACATAACTCGATATATTGAATGGATATAATATTAGACCTCACATTGTTGAGCCGACGAGGCTGGATGTAAGAGGATCATAGATAATATTTTTTCTGATATGAAGGCACTATCAGTTTATGTTGAACATACTTGCTTTTCTGTTCATTATTTCCAAACATGTAGTTTTGAGCAAGTTCTAACTTGTGAAGAAATTTCCAGATATGTCGAAAAGAGAAGTTTTTCTGAAATAAATTTGAAAATTTTTGAGAGTTAGATAATGAGAACTGGAATACTGTGAAAGAAATAACTGAGAATTTTTTAAAAAGTTTTTTTTATTTTTCATTAGTTACTATAAAAGGCGCCTCTCCTGAACTCATAGTCAGAAGTTCACGTCCTTCGATGACATGGTTTTTACCTAGTTTTAGAGGACTTTATGACCAGTTGAAAGAACTGTCTAATATAAATAAATAAATTAATAATCCATTCTATACTAAAAGGTTTAGGGAATTTAAGAAAAAGTACAAACAGAAGGTGGATTGTGCTAAAAGACAACAAAATGATTTTCGAATTGAAATTTCAAGTAATATAAATAAGGAATATATTAAAACAAAGGTTAATAATAACAACTTACACATTTATTATAAAAATAACGCATGACACACGTTTCGGTGAAACTTCACCTTCTTTGATGATGATTGAAAATAACAAATCAACAAAAGGAGACTAATAGGCATTGCGATTTAGGAATGTTTGGAAGTAACTAATACAATGTTGACTAATGAACTGAAATTCTGTGATATATTCAACACTCATTCTGCTTCTATGGTTGATCCCCAGAGAATTAACACTGAACACTGACAGTATTACTCTGAGTTATTACCTATTTGTGTAAGCATCTTTCTCGCGCCAATAATTCCACAGGAGGTAAGAGAATTTATACCATAGCCATCTCCAGGTATTGGTGACATAAATGGAAAAGTTTTACGAAGAGAGTGCACTCTTGTCTTCCCTATACTAATCATACTTATTCAATGAATCATTCAAAGAAGTTACATACCCTGAGGTACTGCAAAAATCGAAGTCTATCTCAATTTTTAAGAAGAAGCTCTCGAAATATGATGTCACTAATTATATAATACTAACTTTGCAAAATCAACTAGCAAAAGTATTCGGAAATAGGTTTGTTGAAATTTTGAACAAGTTTACCCCTTATATCTCCTTATTATTATTTTCAGTTTTTTTGCAGCTGTTTTCACTTATGTAGAGGAGGTCCTTTTGTTTAGAGTTCTTATCACCTAGCCGCTATCATTGCTGCCTTGTATCAGTAATTTTTTCTCTCTTTCTCATTATCAGCAAATGTTCGCGATAAAATTACAGAAATCTACTCAGCAGAGTAGATACAGAGTTGAAACGTTTCAGATAAATTTGAAAACAATTTTACTAATGACTTAATGATGTCAGTGAATCTTGTCTATACAAAAAAGCGATGCAATAACGCATAAGCTATGTTTTAAATTGGTATACTTCGGCATTATAAAGTGTTATTTAAGTGATCAGAGACCTTCTTTGTAATACTCTATATCCCAATGACGAGTTCATTAGTTATTTCTGAAGGCTCCGTCTTAATGATTTTCAGGATGGAACTTAAGCTGGCGACAGAGTATCTGGTCCACTTTGGACTTCGTCTACAGAAGGGGAAAAATTATTTTTCCCTATTGTATCTTTCTTATCCCTTGTATTTGTTGACTGGACAACAACACATTTGAACAAGGACAGTTATTTAAAAACTGAAAATCAAATGAAGCTAGCTATATGATTGAAACCACCGATAATTACGTACGCATTCCTACCTACTTTGATGGTAAATAATAAGAGTTAAAATCACATCAGTGCTGTGATTTTCCAAATCTCTTTTATTTCTTCAGTTTTTCAATAACATATATTCGGTGATTTCCAAAAATCACATCACTATGGTTGAATAATCGCAAGAATCAGAATCCACTCCACGGATCAAAATCGAAGAAATTTCATTGCATGTAAAACGCATAGCATACCTACGTTTCGATTCATTGGTGATATTTCTGCGATCGTCCAAGGACGACATTGTGGTCTTCACAAACTGCAGTACAGAAATTAAAGTAGGAAACAAGAAGATATTTGACACTCATGAGATCTAAAAAGATAAAAACGGGTGCATATATGTTATTTTTGGGTTATATTGATTCACTATATTTCGATTATTCATTATTATAATAATAATAATAATAATTAGCCTACTTTCAAACAAACGGAAGGAGTTTGACTATAGTCATTATGCCACTTAACACAACAAACTAGCAAGACCCAACATTAACCTTATCTATTACATGAAAAAATATATAGAATCATGAAAAATGTATAGAATAATATGAAAAAACTCTATCGCAGCGAGCTGCATTAGAAGAGCAGGTTTTCATAACGTATCCAGTTTAAAAAATATATTCATTAAATTATGATTTTTTTTGCAAATTCAAAAAAAATGCTGCCTCTAGTGTGTAAGCAATATTTATTTTCTCCCCGGGGGACCAATTCGTACCAAAACCAATCACATTCAAGTTATCATACGAAACTACGTACTTTCAACCCTATTTCTATAAAATTTCGTCCCTTTATCGTGTAAACAAGATTTATTTTCTCCTCCGGGAGATCATTCCTCCAATTAATTCATATAGAAGTGAATAGCATCCAAGATATCGTACGAACTACCTACCTACAAAGTTTCAACGCTATGGTACCAAAATTGCGCCTTCTATGGTGTAAACAAGATTTATTTCCCTGGGGGTTCAACCCCTCAACATACTCGCATTAAAACCTATCCCATTCAATATCATACGAAACTATCTACTCACTTTCAATCCTATTGGTCCAAAATTACGCCCTTTATCATGCAAACAAGATTTATTTCTCCCCCTAGGCAGTCAACCCCCGAACTAATTCGAAACGAAACTAATCCCATCCAAGATATCTTTCGAAAATACCTACCTACACACTTTTAACCCTATTACTCCAAAATTGCGACCTCCATCATGTAATAAAGGGTGTAAACAACCCCCTAACCAATTCGAACCAAAACCATTCAAGATATCATACAAAACTACCTAGATACAAACTTTCAACCGTATTGCTACAAAATTGCGCCTTCTGTCGTGTAAACAAGATTTATTTCCCCCCAACCAATTCGAACCAAAAACAATCCTATCTAAGATATCATACGGAGCTACCTACTTACAAACTTTCAAACCGATTGCTTCAAAATTGCGACCTTTATCGTGCAAACAAGATTTATTTCCCCCCTAGGGGGGTCAACCCCTCAAACAATTCGAACAGAAAACAATTCCATCCAAAATATCATGCGAAACTACCTATTTACAAACTTTCAACTCTATTGCTTCAAAATTGCGACCTTTATCGTGTAAACAAGATTTATTTTCCCCCAAGGGGGTCAACCCCCAACCAATTCGAAACAAAAACAATCCCATCCAAGATATCAGACCAAGCTACCTATTTACAACCTTTCAACCCTATTGCTTCAAAATTGTTCCCGTTATCGTGTAAACAACGCTAAAATACATAAGCACATACATACGTACGAACATATATATATATATATATATATATATATATATATATATATAATATATATATATTATATATATATATATATACAGGGCCGGATTTAGGCATGGGCCACATGGGCCCGGGCCCAGGGCGGCAAATGTTTAGGAGCGGCAAATTGTGAAGGCCAGTTAAATTTTGCTAAAAAATCAAGAGCTTTGTATGCAGAATTTTTGTTTTCACTCAGAGTTATACACTAATCACTCAAAGGACATTGAAGCTCTTTTTTGTTGTTGTTGAATGTCATCATTTGAAAGGTCTGTGCAAAGAAAGGACATCTAGTACAGAAGAAATGTCGCTGTCACAATTGAACAGATATATTTTGTCAAAAGATCTCTACCAATTGTAAGTAAGGGTAGCTCTTAAGATGTTTTTGTGTACACCAGCCAGCAACTGTGCAGAACGTTCATTTTCTACTCTTTCACGAGTACATAATTATTTAAGATCAACTGTTGGCCAGAAAAGGTTAGTTAACTCAGCTGTTTTAGCATAGAAAAAGACTTGACGTGTAAGCTTGACTGATGTCATTGATACATTCGCTAATATCAAAGCTAGGCGTAAAAATCTAAAAACTTGAGTTCAATTGAGTTCAAACTTTTCGAAAAGTTTCACGATGAATTGAATGTTTTAGCTCTCAATAAACAGTTTTATCATGAAATCGCTTTTGATTTCTTAATTTCTTTCTCACTTTGAAAAGAAACGAAATTGATATTTTTTAAAATCTTGTCGGCAACAAGTGACGAAACATGTTACTTTTTCTTTAATCCATATTTTCCCGTTAATTATGATAACAGTAATATACTATGTTTAGTTCAACAGTTGAAACGATATCTTGAGGTGTAAACGGAAATCATAGATTCTCTGCAAATATTCCACATAACAAAATAGTAATTAGCATTATTCCTAGATTATAGTTAGTGAGGCTATATGAAGCTATGACATTATTAAGATGTTATTCAAATTTATTTTTAAGACATTGAAGTTCAAATAGTTTTATTTCAGGTCTGGCAAATTGTCGCGTTTGGGAGTCGGGCGCGGCGAAATGCTTTGGGCCCATGGGCGGCAAATTCGTAAATCCGGCCCTGTATATATATTGAAATTGAGTTTTTGGTGCCAAGCATCATAAAAATGAAACGAAAAACTATCTTGGTCCTAGGTCTAACTTTGCTAATCGCACCCATTTTAACAAGCAGGTTTTCAAAGTGAAAACCTGCTAATACTCATAATCATGCAAACATCATCAAAACTCGTGCGACACAATGAGGTGGCTCTGTTGTTTTCTTGAAGATATTTCGATCAAGAAACGCTTTATACTTATTCAAAAACTATATAAATAGTCGAGTCGGACTGACATGAAAATTATCAAAAAATGATAAAAAAGAGTAGCTGCAATTTTATGACTGATTTGAGGGCGTAATATCATATTAAGTTCTATTTTATGAAATGCAACGATTTTCAAGTCTGGAAAATTGTTTATAACAACGTTTTTGTGCAAAAAAAGCGTATTTTTTCAATTTTTCGATTATATTTCGGAAACTATAGGTTATGGAGAAAAGTGCTTCATAGGCCAAATAATTGTCATTGAAAAACTTTCCAAACTAGACCTGCTAAATCAAAATCGATTAATTTGTTTAAAAGTTATAGCAAATTTAAGGCTAAAAAGGCGTTTTTTTTAAAATTATTATAAACAAATAATTAAACACTTTATTGTTTCATCAAGGCCGTAAAAGTGTTAGTTTTCATGTATTCAAAAAGTGTGCGCAAGGTGGGCGATGTGCTATGAATAGTTGTTGCACAATTCTATTTGTTTATCCCGTTTTTGTGAAATGGACCCAATTTCAACCGTTTATTGTGGGAAAAGTTATCAACTTACAGACCTCCAGGAGGACTCATTTTAAAGGTAATGCAGTCTACTTGTAATCGCCAATCTAAGAAAGTTAATTTTTTTTCGAAAACTATTTAAAAATTAGCAATAAACAAATGTTACATTTTGAACCGTTTTTTGTTTATAAATAAATACAATAATTTGCAAAGTATAAGGAATATGTGTTCATCAGTAGTACCATTGGAAAGCTGTTAAAAAAACACACACTCAAAAAAAAACAAAAGAAGTTTGATGATCGGCTTCATATTTCTCACGCAGCATCACAGACCAAATCAAATAAGAAGTACGGTCGTCAAAAGTATATAAATATCATTCCTTACACAAACTGTATTCTTGTTAATAGTTCAATTAAGCTGTGGTGAAGCTATATTTTCACTTAAAGTATACTATATTGTAGTCATGCATAACAGAAAATTTTCAGAATTATTAATAATGCAAAAAAACCCGCGATAAATCAATGAATTATTTAAGCAACACTTCTTTCCTCAGTTTAAATGCATTTTGAGTATATGAAAATTGCGCCATTGTTATTTTTTCGTCGAGCTACCCCAAAGAAGGTTCTACGATAATTAGAACCCGAGATAATGCGATTTTTTTTTGTCCGCTCGATTTTGAAGCTCCGCATCGCGCACGAGAAATTCAGGCGCTGCGACTTTCTCTCACACCCACCACTCGGCTCTCGTGAAGCGCAGAGAATGTTACCTTGATATATTGCTCTCGGAACTAAATAATTAACAACGAAAGTTTATGCAAAATGTCGGATCATAAAGTTGGAAATGTCGCCTACCAAATGTGAAAATTTCAGCTCAAAATGTTAATAAACAACGGAGTAATGATTTAAAAAAAAAAAGAAGCTATCTTTGTTCCTAGAGGTCGTAGAAACTTTCTTTTTTTTTTAATGTGTGTTTTTTAACAGCTTTCCAATGGTACTCTACTGGTGAACACATATTCCTTATACTTTGCAAATTATCGTATTTATTTATAAACAAAAAATGGTTCAAAATGTAACATTTGTTTATTGCTAATTTTTAAATAGTGATAAAAAAAATTAACTTTCTGAGATTGGCGATTACAAGTAGACTGTATTACCTTTAAAATGAGACCTCCTAGAGGTCTGTAAGTTGATAATTTTTCCCACAATAAACGGTTGAAATTGGGTCCATTTTACAAAAACGGGATAAACAAATAGAATTGTGCAACAACTATTCATAGCACATCGCCCAGCTTGCGCACACTTTTTAAGTACAAGAAAACTCACACTTTTACGGCCTTAATGAAACAATAAAATGTTTAATTATTTGTTTAAAATAATTTTTAAAAAAACGCCTTTTTAGCCTTAAATTTGCTATAACTTTTAAACAAATTAATCGATTTTGATTTAGCAGGTCTAGTTTGGAAGGTTTTTCAATGACAATCATTTGGCCTATGAAGCACTTTTCTCCATAACCTATAGTTTCCGAAATATAATCGAAAAATTGAAAAAATACGCTTTTTTTGCACAAAAACGTTATTATAAACAATTTTCCAGACTTTAAAATCGTTGCATTTCATAAAATAGAACTTAATATGATATTACGCCCTCAAATCAGTCATAAGATTGCAGCTACTCTTTTTTTTTCTTCAAATGTCAGCCCGACCCGACTAAAAAGCTAAATTATCGGCTTTATTGGAAGGTTATTTGATGACACTTACTTACTCAATTTGTTTCCTCCAATGTATGCGATCTATTTTCGTAGCTGAAAAAAAGGAAAGGCCACGTGAAACATGTGTGAGGGAGGTAGGATGCTTGAGTTATATTGACGGACTGCTTCAGTCAGATCGTGGGATACACTTATACGTAGGCACAAGTGCATGGGTGAAAACGGAATTTTATCGAAGAGAGGAGGTAAGGTGGGGTTCGGAGAATAAATATTAGCCGAGCATTCGCTCTTGTAAGTGTGAAAGCAGTGATTTATCTACGCCATGAACAAACCTCTGAGAAAAACTCATGGTAGACCAGTTAACTCCGGGGTTTGAGACTGGGATTTCCCAAATTCTAGCTGAATTACTCTACTTAATTTTCGTTCCCGCAGGATAACTTGAAAAAAAATGCAGCAGAGTTCCATCACTCTGGTCGCATTTTCCCTCATTATTGTTCTTTCTCAAATTTTTGAAGACTCGGAAGGAATAATGTCTTCCTAACTTCAACCAAATTTGAAGTTGTTGTAGAGATGCGCAATATTCGAAAATCCTTGAAATTTAAATATAAAAATTGCGGCGGTGGAATAAATCATCTCCATGGTGCACGTCGATAACATCATCTCAATGCACTCACCAAATTTCAACCCTCTAACTCAACCAGCAGATGCTGTGGAGGTGCGCAAAACCTCAAATACCAAACGAAAAACAATACACATAAAAATGGCGGTCGTCAGAAAAAATCGGAAAAGGGCACTTCCTCAGCTTTAACTCAATCTACGTACTCAGAACTCTAACTCAATTTGAATCACCCATAAAGTAGTTTTTTGCTCCATGCACCCTCCAAAGAGCCCAAGAACGCTGAAATTCGGATATCTTTTTGATAATTTGTACAAATGTTGATAGTTTAGTTCTGCATCATGAACAAAGATATGGAAGAAATGTACCGAGGAAAAATAAACTCGAAAATCGAAATCTAAAAGGACTAGAACGGATTCCAGAACCACTCTCACGGCTCACTATTAGCGTTGTTGCCAGATGTGTAAGAAAACAAGTAAGCAACGCCACATAAGTGAGCGTAAAGCGGGACTTCTCAAGCGGGCCATAGACGACCAACTCGGTTGTCAACCTCGTCGCCAACTTGCCATGTTGCAGTAGATGTTGTACGTCTGTGGGCAAGTTGGCGGTTGTAGTAAACGGTTGGTGCAACGGTTGGTGTGAGATCAAATCGTTTTGATTTTCGATGGGCGGAGCCTCATGTTTTCAACCTTGTTGTAGCGTCTGTGGGGAAGTTGACAACATTGTTGACAACCTCATTAGTGAACTGTCGTTGATTGTCAATTTGCGATCGCTTGTCGTAATAATATTCAATTATGTCGATACCAAACATGCCTATCTGGATTGAATTTTTAGAAAAATTGAAAGAACTGCCTGAGCTTTGGAAAGTGAAATCAGACGTTTTTAAAGACAGAAACAAGAAGAAAAATGCTTGGCTGAAACTGTTGGAAATTTATCAAATAATTGAACCAAATGCAAATGTTGATAGTCTGAAGAAAAGAGTAGGCAACATAAAAACGTGTTATCGCAGGGAGCTGAAAAAAGTAGAACAAAGTTAACGATCTGGTCGTGGGGCTGAAGACGTGTATGTGCCAAACCTATGGTACTTTGAATTATTGGAATTCTTACGTGTTCAGGAGGTTCAAATTTCTGGAGTATCGACAGTGGACCTTCAAGAAGAAGAATCGCAAGTAGGGGAAGAAGGTACTGAACAGTTACCTGGCTCTCCTGCGACTCAACCATGCTCTCAGCTGAGAAAAAAAAAAACAGTAGCAGATCATTTAGCCAGAGAGGAATGATTTGTTAAAAACAGGCTGTTGGGCAATTGGCGAAAGAAAGTAAATAAAGATGAGGCAACTATCTATGCTGAAAGCTGGGCTACTTCTTTCAGAAATTGTCCGCAACCCAGAAAAATCTATGCCAAGAAAGCGATAGAAGATGATGTAGGCCTGGGACAATTGAATGAATTACCCCTCAATTCCGTTAATACTCATTCATATGAACAGGCTGTCATTATGCCTGGACACAACAGAGCAAGCATATATACAACTGTACAACAGTTATTGTCAGACAATGACTTCTCTTGAATGAGTTTATAGTTTATTTTTCATATTGTAACTTCGTTTTGTTATTTTCAAACTTAATTTTATTATTTTCAAATAATGTTATAATGAATAAACATTCTTAACATGACAAAGTATACAGATCAGTTGCACTTCAATAATGTCAATACTCATTCATTTTTGCAAATATCAAATTAGAGTATTGTTACAAGGAAACTTGAGTGTTATTGTTTGTACATCGATGTTGCCAGGGTACTGCTCCTACTCCATTAAAGTAAGAAGTAAATTTTTTTCTGATTTCTTTTGCGTTCGTAGATGAGTTTCTAGATGCGGTAGGTTGTAGCTGACAAAGCTGTTAGGGCTCAGATCTCCATGGCGCTGAGTGCATTTCATGAGTATTTGTGTTTTCAACATCTACACTTCCTCGCAAGTACAATGATGCAGTAATTGCACATCTCATGATAGTGTCCTTCTTTTCAATGAACGGTTGTACTTTATCCAACAAATAATCGTAGGTTGCACTATCCATTCTTAAAAAATTTTTGAAATCTCCAGGTGCAGAGACGTGAAGTTCACTTAATAAATTTGAATGAGAAAACTCAGGACGTTGTAAGTACCACTCCTTTGACCACAATTTTCTTTTCTTTCTTTTTGGGAAAACCACTTACTCATCATCCTCACACAATTCGTTTAAAACAATAAAAGACAACATGGGATTGTAAGTCATTTTCTGACAAGAGTGTGAACGCAACAGAACGGATCGGCAAATGAAGTTGGCAACAACAAGTTGACCGTCTGTGGGCAACCAGGTTGTCAACGAGGTTGACAACCGAGTTGGTCGTCTATGGCCCGCTTAAAGGACAAACTGATATAGATACATAGATGTATAGATTCATAGATACATAAATACATAGATACGTTGATATATAGATACATAAATACATAGATACTTAGAATTTTTTCTGAAAAAACCACTCGAGGACATGCATAGGTCGAGCCTACAGGTGTGCACGCCTCAGTTTTTAGAGGTTTAACACTAGTTTGACTTACTTGGACAAAAATAAAAAATTTACTTTTTTGAGCAAACTTAATGACAGAAGTACGTATAGGACAAACTTAAAAAATTCAATAAAACCGAAAGTTACTCATTTAATTTTCTTTTTTAATAAGCTTTAATAATAATTTAAAATTTTTTCTTTATCTTTTACCGTTCTCGAGATATTAAGATCACGTGATTGACCTGAAGGTCATAGGTCATCGGAGTTTGCTACTTTAAGGCTACCTATACCGACTATCCTGGTTCAGAATCTGGTGAGAGCTAAGATGTATCTTTTACCGTTCTTCCGCTGTAGCATGCGTACAGACGGACAGACAGACAAGGCCGTTTTGAGAGACTTCTACTTTTACAATAAATTCGATGGACGATGAATCAACTCTGTGGTAGTTCATATTTATATTAAAAATAGATAATAAGAAAAACAACTTGTCTAAAAACCACAAAATGAAAATAACTTTATTCGACTAGCTTCGCCTTTTACAGCATTATCAAGACTGAATCACAGCACACCCTCTGTGTGCTGTGGACTGAATACATAATTGCAAAGACATCGTTTGAAAATATAAGTATTTCTGTTCCTAGGGGTGGTAAAATATAATCGATGGGTCCAAATTATCAGAGATTTAACAGTGGGGAGTGGTTTAAGTTTCACTGGTTATTGAGAAGAATGTAAGTATGGGATTTTTGGAGTTTGTTTATTTCCATGGCTTCCAGGAAGTTCATTTTCATACCTTTTTCACAGTAATGAAGAATTTTTGGTTTGAAAGAGGATGAGATATTATGTCCTTTTGACTCTAGATGTTCCCTAAATGCTGATTGTCCGTTTTTTAAATGTTCTTTTAGCCTGGTTTCAAAACATCTCCCGGTCTGGCCTATATATGTTGAATTAGAATCTTCACAGTCCATTCTATAAATTCCTGTCTTCTTCATTGGATCGACTTTTGACATTTTGTTATTAAAAATCATTCTATCCAATCTGCTGTGACTCGAAAAAGCAGTATTCAAATGATTTTTAATATTGATAATGCTGTAAAAGGTGAAACTAGTCGAATAAAGTTATTTTCATTTTGTGGTTTTTAGACAAGTTGTTTTTCTTATTATTTATTTCTACTTTTACGTTTAGAAGTCTAAAACCGTATCGTTCAGGATACTAATAGAAGTTATAGAAAATGGAAAAGGGGTGTTACAAACAATAAGAGCCCAAAAAAAGCTGTATTTATCAAAGATAATTTTCATGAGCAATTTACAAATTTCTTTGTCTTCAGCATTAATTAAAGCAAATAAAAGTTGTCAAACTAGAAGAAGTCACTTTTTCCATCAAGAACATTTATTGTATCAAATGAAGATAGACTGTAACCTACTTTAGCTATGCATATTAAGATAATTAATATATTTAAATGAAAAATTATATACTTCTTTCAATCTGCTACAGTTTTTACATTAAGAAAATAAAAATACACTGTTTTTGATATACTTAACCTAAAAAAATTAACTTCACATAACTATAAATGTCGATCTCACCAATAAAATAATAAAATCAGAATTTGAACTATGCAAACTAAAAATAATTTGATTCCTAGACCTATGGAATGTTAATAACACTCGGCTAACTACTGATACATCTTACCATAATAATAATGAGAAAAACTTTATCATAGCAAGCTGCATTAGAAGAGCAAGTTTTCGTAACGTATCCAGATTTGTTTTTAAATTCAAACCAGTCTTTATCCCTTTGTATCACCAACTTACCTTCATCTTGTAAACAAGATTTATTTCCTTCCCTGTTGTTCAAGCCCCTGACCGATTCGTACCTATCCCATCCAAGACGACATGAAAAACTATCTACCTACCAACTTTTTTTGACCAAACTGTTTCATTCTTACATAATTATCATCATCTGATATTAGTTTCTCTTTAACTCCTACGCTTGATTATTTGAGGATGTGAAAAACATGAAACTATAGTCACATTTTATAATATGTTATTATACTTTTCTATATATTATACTTTCTATATTATTATACTTTCTATATTATTATACTTTCTACATTATATACTTCTATATTATTATACTTTCTACAGGCCACCTTTGGGTAATTTTGAAACATTTATAAATATATTTGAACAGGTCCTACAATATATAAATTCTATAAAGTATAATGTCATTATAAATGGGGACTTTAATATTAATTTTTTGTCAGATGATGAAAGGGTGCATATGTTGTCTGACATATTAATCTCATATGGATTTGATACACTGATACATTCCCCAACTCGTGGCTATTCATGTCTGGACAATGTTTTTTCCAATGTTTCAGGTTCTAGTGCTTATACACTAGATCTTGATATTTCCGATCATTTAGTTACAGTGTCAGAGACACCCTTGAACAAAAATCCACCAGATATTTCAGTGTACAGGACAAGACCGATAACAGAGCAGGGCCTTTTTCTTCTGTATGAACTTGTTAACTCTATAGGCTGGGATTTTGTTGATTCTTGTTTGATTTCAACGGAAGATAAGTTTAGTATGTTCATGCATTTTTTAAAGAGCAATATTGATCTGGCTTTCCCTGAGGTTGAATTTAATAAAAATAAAAAAGGTATAAATATTAACTGGTTTAATGATTAATAAGTTACGGCAAAAGAGAGAGTTGCTGCACTTGGTTTCTTCTGCATGCAAACAGAGCACAGAGTTAGCAAATTTAAAAAAAGATATTAAAAAATCTTACCAAGAGGATCTTAAACAAGCAAAAAATACTGCCTATGATAACTATTTAAAGAATCATAATTTTAGCCCAAAATCTATATGGGATTTAGTAAAAGAAAATTCAAATATAGTAAAACAAAATAAATTTAATAATGAGGCACCTTTCGCACCAAATGAGTTTAATAACTACTTTGCTACTATAGCTTCAGAAATCATCCAAAAATTACCTGATTCAAAAAAAACACCGGAAAGTTATACACATAATTTTATATCAAAAATAAAAATACCACATTTGGATTTTGAATTTGAAAAAATTACAATAAATGAAGTCAGGGATATAATACGAAATTTAAACAATAAACATAGCAAAGACCTTTATGGACTACATACAAAAATTGTCAAAACTATTATTAACTTAATTGTATATCCTCTTACTAAACTTTTAAACCTCTGTATTGATGAGTCAATCTTTCCATCAGTATTAAAAATATCGCGTGTTGTCCCTATTTATAAGAAAGGCGAGCCGGATGAACTATCAAATTATCGACCTATATCTATCCTACCCCTATTTTCGGGAATATTCGAAAAAGCACTCAAAAATCGTATAGCGAACTATTTTGAAAGCTTCAAACTTTTTAGTAACAGACAATTTGGCTTCAGGAGCGGACATTCAACAACCAGTGCAATTAACAAATTTATAGAAATTGTAAATGAGGGTATAGAGAACGGCGAATATAGTGGGGCCCTGTTCTGTGATCTGAGCAAGGCCTTCGATCGTGTCTCGTTTAATATTCTTCTACAAAAACTTGAGTTATATAAGTTTTCTCCTCAAAGCACAATGTTAATAAAATCGTATCTCAGTGGAAGGTCCCAAGTGGTAAACATAGGTGACAAATATTCATCATCTTGTGAAATGTGGGAAAAACCCCTGCTATTCCATTTCCGCACGCGTTTGCGTGCGGTAATGGAATAGCAGGGATTTTTTCCGCACGCTTTTATTAAAGAATAAACTGAATAATGATATGTCTCTATGCACCGAACGCCACCGACGACGTTACTATGGAAACGACATGTGAATTAACATAATATGTCATTAGTATTCAAGTAATTTCATACTTGAATATATCAAATCGAATTTCATCAGTGTGTTAAAATCTCCATTAAAATAAGCGCTTGTAGACAAAATATTGTTCCTAACTCGTGCGGAAAGAGTCTTTCCCGCACTCAACTGCTTACCCGAACTCCGCTTCGCGTCGTTCGGGTAACGGCAGCTCTTTCCGCACTTGTTAGGAAAATAACTATACCGAACTGCTGTTGCGTGCGGTAATGTAAATTACCACCAAATGGATTATTACATCAAAATGAAACAAAGTATGGTTTTAATTTTTATAATTGTTGTTAATATTTACATTTTTTCTATCCTGTAGCTTGACGTTTTAAAACTGCTCTCAGTTTTTGGTACTGGGCAATATTAATATTATTTTTAACAGACAAAGTTGATTGAAGCATGGAATAATGTGCCCACAACGTCGAAGATTTCATTGTTTTAGTCAATTCAGCAACATACGCCACCAGTACATTCTCAGAAAAGGATACACTGTTGTTTTTTCTACAAAAATTCATGAAGCGTTGGTACGCAAGTTCATACTTCTCTCTGGATTTCGCCGGAAGTAAATTAAGTGAAGCCCCGTTCGCGGCTTCTACTAGTTCAGGAGCCGTGCAAGACAACAAATAATCACTATCAGTGTTCATGTTTACTAATTCTTTTTTAATTCCTTATAAAATACAACGAATCAAACAAAACCAGCTTTAAAATTATTTTACTTTTGTCATAACAGAGTTATTTCCATGGTTACTACTTCTATATTTCAATATGAACATAGAGAAACCTATTTAAACTTACTTGATTACATCTTGGATGAAATATTTTTCAATTAATAAATTTTTTAAATGTAAATCAACGATCGGAGAAAAAATAGTATGTATAATTCGTGGGAAAAGCATATTCCCAAACTCCTGTGTTACCAGATTAATAATTATCACAGTCGTTTGGGAATATTATGCTTTTCCCACTAATTATACAATATACTATTACTCAATTTAACCCAGTTTTCTCGTAATTTTATACTGTTTCTTGCGAGAAAAATATAACGTGATACTTGCCGAGACCACCCCCTCCCCCACGTGAGATTGAGTGAGATTTCTCTCGACTACCCCCTCCCCCTTAAACACCTCGTAATTAACGAATGCCCCATACGATGCAGACACGAGATTATATGAGAATTTTGACATAACTTTTAGAACGCCAAAATGAAGGCATAAACAGAAATTCAGCTTATTTAGTCTCATTCCCAAGTTGATTGCTTCTTACTAGGTACTTCAAGGAGATGAGTGTTTCTTGAAGTTACATTACTTTTCGGCCATTTTTAGAGATGGCAAAGAAAGTGGCAAGATAGTGATTCATTCAAATTAGAATTTCTTGATTGTTCGCTGTCTCATTTTCTGCAAGTCACCGTTAAGGAAGTCAATCTTGTTTCCCCTTCTTCTATCTGATTCATCAGTCCTTCAAAGCTTTTCCCGAAAAAAGATACACCCATTGTGCAGTCATCTGAAAATCCTGAATATCTTATGTACATATTAAATTCAGAGGTTCTCATGAATGCGCATTATAAACATTATAGGTGAAAGAATATTATAGAAACTCCTGAAATTTTCCTCTAATCGCTTTAGTATTCAGTTTGGCGCTTATTTTTCTTCATTTCTATCAAACTTAACGTAGCTTCATTTTTTCGTTCGTACAGTTTTTATATTGATTTACTTATTCTAGTTTACTTTATTAAGGTATAACTGCAATTCAAATCAATTATTTTCAAAGTTATGGATAATGTAATTGAAACTTGATTAAAATTTACATGAGTTATGCTGAGTTATTGAATAACTTTCATGAAAACATTTTTGAAATTAAATTTTTTCCATTAAAAAATAGAAGTAATCTTGGATTGATACAGTCGATACGTGATGTAAATAAATAAATATATTGAACCAGTATTCAATCAAAACAATTTACACATTTAAAATACAAATGAGAAACTTTGTTTTTATCACTATTTTAATTCAATTATTTGCGACTATATTTTTATGATTGAATAAATATAGTGATAAATAAAATTTTATCGCAGCGAGCTGCATTAGAAGAGCAGGTTTTCATAACGTATCCAGTTTAAAAAATATAATCATCAAATTATGATTTTTTTTCCAAATTAAAAAAAAATGCGCCCTCTAATGTGTAAACAATATTTATTTACTCCCCGGGGAAACAACCCCCAACCAATTCGTACCAAAATAATCACATCCAAGGTATCATACGAAAGTACGTACTTACAAACTTTCAACCCTATTTCTATAAAATTGCGCCCTTTACCGTGTAAACAAGATTTATTTCTTCCTCCGGGAGATCAATCCTCCAATTAATTCATATAGAAGTGAATAGCATCCAAGATATCGTACGAACTACCTACCTACAAAGTTTCAACGCTATGGTACCAAAATTGCGCCTTCTATGGTGTAAACAAGATTTATTTCCCTAGGGGTTCAACCCCATAATATACTCGCATTAAAACCTATCCCATTCAATATCATACCAGATTACCTACTTACAAACTTTCAATCCTATTGCTTCAAAATTACGCACTGTCTCATGCAAACAAAATTTATTTCTTCCCCCATGGGGTCAACCAATTCGAACGAAAACCAATCCCATCCAAGATACTTTTCGAAAAAACCTATCTACAAACTTTTAACCTTATTACTCCAAAATTGCGACTTTTATCATGTGAATAAGATTTATTTCTTTCCCCAGGGAGTCAACCCCCCAACCAATTCGAATCAAAAATCCCATCGAAGATATTATACGGAACTACCTATTTACAAACTTTCAACCCTATTGCTTCAAAATTGCGCCCGTTATCGTGTAAACAACGCTAAAATACATAAGCACATACATACGAACATATATTTATATATATATATATATATATATATATATATATATATATATATATATATATATATATATATATATATATATATATATATATATTAAGGTATGAGGAAAGTAACGGATTACTGATAAAAAACAAGGCAATAGAATAATAGATGAGATTTCCCAAAATACTAGTGGTAGCCAATAAAACGATGTAGCGTGCTACTAATATCTTATTCAATCATCAAGCTTTCGTCTACCTATTGCAGACTTCATCAGGAAGCTGAAAAATTATATTTTTATGAGAACATTTCCCTTATACAAGTCAGAAAAAAAACTTTGAAATTAATACTTAGTATTATAAGTGTTATTTTTTTTTATTTTTTTTATTTAAAAAAAAAAGAGAATTCAAGATTGCTCTAGCGAGCAAGCAGCTAGTTTTTAATACAACCAGTATATATATATATATATATATATATATATATATATATATATATATACAGTGCTTTCATGATGAAAGGAACAAATTCATTAAAAAATTAGGTTTCTATTTCATGTTAAAATCCTCGGACAGGTCGATTAGTATTTTTATTTGGGCAATTTTCGCAATAAAAATGTTGTATACAGGGTGTCTCATTCAAGAGCTATGGCTTTGTCATTAGTTTTTTTAAAGGTAATAACCTGTATATTATTTCACTTTACAATTCTACGATAAATTCTTATCACTTTTTGTGAACATACCATATGCCTCAACTTGATGGATTCCCAGATTATAACGGAGATAGTGGAGCACCTGGAGATTTAAAATGTGGATTAAAAGTACAAAAAAAAATTTAGGTAAACATTGTCATTAAATCTGAAGAATGAAATTTCACATGTACCATCTGAATTCATTCACTGGTGCTGTATAGTCCGCAGTTTTCACGTTTTTAACGCTCCAGGCACTACACTACTTCATTGTTTAAGAAAATGCAATTACTTGAGAGAGAACGTATTGAAGTACTTATGATGATTGGTTTTGGAGATAGGGTGCGTTCACAAGAAGAAGTCTGCAATCTATTCAATGAAAATCATCCTGATCGTCCGCCAATTACTAGATCGACAGTCAGCAAAATTGAATCAAAATTCAGGAGATACGGCCACGTTAGAGATTTACCTAAAGGAAGACCACCGAGAGTATCTGAAGAAACAGTGCTGAACGTTCTACTAGAAACCCAAGATAACCCTCATACATCCATTACTACAATTTTCAATAATTTCAATTTATCAGTAGGGTCCGTGCATAAAATACTTAAGGTAAATAAGTATCATCCCTATAAAATTAAGCTGGTACATGAATTATTAGAAGACGATTTTGACCGCAGAGTACAGTTTTGCGAGCAGATTCTTGAAATTCATAATCAACATCTAAATTTCATTACAAACATAATTTTTTCTGATAAAGCCACCTTTACTTTAAATGGCCACGTCAACAGACAAAACTGTAGGTATTGGGCGACCGAGAATCCTCATTGGATGCAAGAATGCCACACACAGCGGCCTCAAAAAATTAATACATGGGCAGCGATTGTTCGAAATCGTGTAGTTGGTCCCTATTTTTTTGAAGGAACACTAAACGGAGAGGACTACTTGAACTTTCTCCAGTTCGAACTCATTCCGGCTTTAGCTGTTTTGTTTCCTAACCCACAAGATCCTGACATACCTAATAACGAGATATGGTTTCAACAAGATGGGGCACCTCCTCACTATTCAATCGCTGTTCGACAATTTCTTGATGCAACTTTTCCCAACAGATGGATAGGACGGAGAGGTCCGATTGAGTGGCCGCCAAGATCACTGTTGGATTTTTTCTTATGGGGTTATTTGAAGTCTAAAGTTTATTTGAATAGACCAAATAATATTGATGATCTAAAAGAGAGAATCAGGCAGGAAATAAGACTTATCAGTCCAGAAGTAATTGAAAATGTGCAACGGGAAACATTGAATCGACTTCAAAAATGTCTCGAAGTAAACGGACAACAGATTGAACATATGTAAAAATTAAATTAGTAATTACATTTGTGTGTTTTCATATCGTACCTCTCATTACCCACTATCTCCGTTTCTGGCAATCCATCGAGTTGAGGCATATGGTATGTTCACAAAAAGTGATAAGAATTTATCGTAGAATTGTAAAGTGAAATAATATACAGGGTATTACCTTTAAAAAAACTAATGACAAAGCCATAGCTCTTGAATGAGACACCCTGTATACAAAATTTTCATTGCGAAAAATGCTCAAATAAAAATACTTATCGAACTGTCCGAGGATTTTAACATGAAAAAGAAACCTATTTTATTAATGAATTTGTTCCTTTCATCATGAAAGCACTGTATATAAATATATATATATATATATATATTTATATATATATATATATATATATATATATATATATATATATATATATATATATATATATATGGAATTGAGTTTTTGGTGCCAAGCATCATGAAAAGTCATGAAACGAAAAAGTATCTTGGTCCTAGGTCCAGCTTTGCTAATCGCACCCATTTTAATAAGCAGGTTTTCAAAGTGAAAACCTGCAAAAAAAAACAACTAAATTGTTTCTCATTTGTATTTTAAAAATGTATTATCACAAAGTAACTGACAAATCCATATAAATTCACAAGTTTATCACATAAAATACGCATGAGGTACCTTGAAACTTCGCATGCTGAGTGCAAAATGATGACATTTCTCTGATATATACAATACAAGAAATAAATAAATAACAATTGTGTAGAAAAGGTATAAAGAAAGATGGTTGCAAATAATTAGTAGGGGATGAAATTCCATTCCAATTTGCTAGTCAGGTAGTTTCGTAATTTTGAAAAGATTAAGTAGGGGGCTTGTGATATGATCAATTTTGCTTTTCAATAAGATGAGAGACCTGAATATGTATTTATTAGTCTGTAATGATTCTAGGAAATTTAGTTCAATTTTCCTACTTTCAGCATTTAATATTCTAAAGTCAAAATTGAATGTGTGATTTTCTTGGATTAAGTGGTTTGCATAATGTGAATCCCACTTCTGATCAACAAAGCTCCGTTTGTGTTCTGAAATTCTGGTCTGAAAGCTTCTGAAAGTTCTACCAATGTGAAACTTATCACAATCACCACAAATTTTGTATACCTACTCCTGATTTATGGTTTTTGCGAACTTTTGATTTGTTATTAATAAATCAAAAGTTTTTATTCCCCTCTGACTAATTATTTGTAACCATCTTTGTATTTACCCTTTCTACACAATTTGTTATTTCTTCATTTCTTGTATTGAATATATCGAAGAAATGTATTAATTTTGCAGGGAACATGCGTCATGCGTATTTTATCGAATAAACGTGTAAATTGTTTTATTTTTCGCTTGTATATTATATGTTTATTTTACCTTAGATACGGTTGCTATAAATACACTCATTACGCCCTAGGGCGTTATGAGCGGACATTATGGATCATAACGCCCGCTCATTGTACGAGGAGAAATGAAGCAACTTCCATTGATTAAATACTTCATAATCCTTGTCGTATACGACTCTGGATTTCTCCGGCAATTAATTATTCGCAGCTTTGGCTGCATTTTCTATAATATTCTTGGGTAAATTCATTTTCATTTCCATTAATTCTATGAGACTACACAAAGAAAGCAGCAATGACATTCACTAAATATGATGACAAAAATATTCACAAACGTCAAAATATCAACAAATGACATGCCTACTATGAGAACGAAAATGGAAAGTATAGGAGCAATGAACCGATTTTAAAATCGATTTTACATTATTGTAACGGACTTTTCGTGTCGGTTTCTCCTGAATTATAAAGAAGGTATCTTTTAGTTATATACAAGTTTATTTACAGTAAATTATTAACAGAAATCAAATATTTGTACAGTATGACCCAGCGCGCATCGGCTTCTGCTCTGGTCTCGTTTCGCTGCGTCGAGTATCCTGCTGCGTCGACCGCACCTCCAGTGCGCAGGCAGTCCTTTATCAGTCGAGGATGGAGCGAAGTGTAGCGATGTGCTGGATCTCTGCGTTCTTAGGTCCGCGATTCTGCTTGACGTGATTCCGGGGACCGGGGTCGGTTTCATCGCCGCCAGCTGGTCAACCTCGTTGACCACTGGGAGCTAGTCAGCTCCCGGTCTATATGAATTCTCCTACAATCAATACTTGTCGGACGGAACGGAAATAGATTGGTCAATACCCAATCTAAGAATATTACCGGCAATCAATACTTGTCGGACGGAACGGGAATAGATTGGTCAATACCCAACCTACGAGGATTTCCGACAATCAATACTTGTCGGACGGAACGGGAGTTAGACTGGTCAATACCCAGTCTAGGAGAGAGTTCCTAGGAGTCAGTACCTCCCAAGAACTGCCTTCTGCTTTTTTTTTTTTAAATCGAGGTGAAAACTTCAAAAGCGATACCGGTTGCGAACCCGGCCTGTGTGGGATTCAATAATTGATATATATATAAAATATATATCAACATTGCCTACCCACTAAAAACACCTCTGTTCTTTCGGTTTCCGGGCATTAGCCTACTAAACCTCCAGTCTCACACTTAGATTAGGACTCTCGTGCTGCGGTCAGCACTAGAACCTGTTCCCTTCCTTGTGTCTATATTTCAAGACCCAAGTGTATATCTCTCTGCGTCGCGTCGCATTAATTTTGAAATCAAGTAAACATACCTGACGACTGCCCGTGGCATTCTCTGTCGACTGGAAGTATGTTCGCTTCATCCCAGGTTGGTTCGATCTTGATCAATGCTTATCACTCCGACCTCGAGATCCAACATCCATTTTCACACTCGTCGTCTGCAACGGCAATTACTCCGACATCGAGATCCAATATCCATCTTCACTCTCGTCGTCTGAAACGAGCATCATTCGTGCTCATCACTCCGACCTCGAGATCCAACTTCCATTTTCACACTCGTCGTCTGCAACGGCAATTACTCCGACATCGAGATCCAATATCCATCTTCACTCTCGTCGTCTGAAACGAGCATCATTCGTGCTCATCACTCCGACCTCGAGATCCAACTTCCATTTTCACACTCGTCGTCTGCAACGGCAATTACTCCGACATCGAGATCCAATATCCATCTTCACTCTCGTCGTCTGCAACGAGCATCATTCGTCTTCGAACCTGACGATCCGCTTCCATCCCACCGTGCCGTCCTCTGTTGGGCGCTTCTCCTTACTAGCGAACCGATGAAGAACGTGTCTGATGGACAATCTCTCAGCCCATCTAGGTCCTTCTTCACTCCTCGTCGTCTTCAGTTTCAGTCACTTGCCGTCGAATTCACCGCTTTCCCAGAGCGATGCTGCTTCCTCGGTGGTCTGGTCTCGAATGTGTGCCTTCTGCATTTTCGGTGCTCGGGTTATATAGGCAGTGGCTTGCCCCTCCAGTGGAATAACCGGCTTACCCCTCCAGTGAAATAACCAGCTTGCGCACAACTAACGTTGATACACGAGCAACAACGTTACATTATAATAAAATAATTTTTTCGTGAAAAATAAAATCTTGTGCGTTACTAACGCTATATAACGCACTTGGTACATAAATAACTATTTATAGACCATTGGTTCCATATCGAAATAATTTATACGAAATTGAATTTTGTAGAATATACTCTTTTCTGTACGGGGTGGGCAAATTTCGATGTTTTTATAGTGTATCTATTTGGATAGCGATTGGAATATATCTCAGATGCAGTATCACAACTGTTATTATTTTGAATAAAGCTTTCTCTATTATCTTATTTCTCGTAATTTTCGTACGACATCCTGACTTTTACGATTTAATCAATTAATTTATATTATGACAGAAATAAATGGACACACTCTATTATAGATGACAACCGCCTACTTGGAATACGTATGAGAAACGCAAGAAGTAATGTAGTCAAATATTATTTTCGCTATTAAAGACTTACACATCGAAAACGACCTGACATATACATTGTTACAAAGGGGAAAAAATTCCGTTCCAACCAAATCACAGACAACTATAATTCCCATTTAAAAATTACATCTTCAAGCCATAACTCGAACTTGCACTTTTTTTTCAAATTTTTTGACTCCACTGGATTATACAGAAAAAAGTGCCTTGAGAATGTGAAAGTTATTATCTCGTAACTTCACAAATAACCATGATAATTCACACTTGTCTGAAACTCAAAAAATCGCACTTTTGTTCATAACTCGAAAACAAAAGATTGTAGCGAATTTTGGTTTTCGCCAGTGAATTTGTCTCGAAAAAAGAGATCGAGAATGCTCCCTCCATTTTTTTGTATCTCCTATAGTTACCGAGACACCCCATACAAACATCGAAATTTGCCCACCCTGTACATATCACAAATCCTACATTCTTTAATACGTAAACAAAAATCGAGACATCAGTGTTATAAATATCAGAGTGTCAGAAAAGGTGGTACGATTAATTACTCAAGCCTTTCTGAAATTTCAACAAAATTCGAAGAATTCGTTAGGGATCAATATATTCTTTGCTACAGCTTGTTTTTAGCAGGTTTTCACTTTGAAAACCTGCTTATATTTTAAAATGGGTGCGATTAGCGAATTTGGAACTACGACCAGGATAGTTTTTCATTTCATGAGTTTTTATGATGCTTGGCACCAAAAACTCAATTTTATATATATATATATATATATATATATATATATATATATATATATATATATATATATATATATATATATATATATATATATATATATATATATAGTTGATGGAATCCGTCGTTACTACGTGATAATTTAACATGATGAACAAAACTAAATTTGAATTTACTACGTTTATTATCACAAAATATTTTGAAAAATATAACACTGCGATTGCAATTTCGGTCACTAGACCATCATCGGGCAGATTGAGTTGGGGGTCAACCCCCCAACCAATTCGAACCAAAACTAATCCCATCCAAGATATCATGCGATACTACCTATTTACGAACTTTCAACCCTATTGCTTCAAAATTGCGACCGTTATCGTATAAACAAGATTTATTTTCCCTCCAAGGGGGTCAACCCCTCAACCAATTCGAACCAAAAACAATCCCATCCAAGATATCACACAAAAATACCTAGATACAAACTTTCAACTTCATTGCTACAAAATTAGGCCTTTTGTCGTGGAAAAAAGATTTATTTTCCCCCCAGGGGGGTCAATCCCTCAACCAATTCGAACCAAAACCAATCCCATCCAAGATATCTTGCGATACTACCTATTTACAAACTTTCAACCCTATTGCTTCAAAATTGCGACCTTTAGCGTGTAAACAAGATATATTTTCCCCCAGGGGGGTCAACTCCTCAACCAATTCGAACCAAAAACAATCCCATCTAATATATCATACGAAACTATCTATTTACAAACTTTCAACCCTATTGCTCCAAAATTGCGCCCGTTATCGTGTAAACAACGCTAAAATATATAAGCACATACATACATACGAACATATATACATATATACATATATACATATATACATATATATATATATATATATATATATATATATATATATATATATATATATATATATATATATATATATATATGATGAACAAAACTAAATTTGAATTCACTGAGTTTATTATCACAAAATATTTTGAAAAATATAACACTGCGATTGCAATTTTGGTCACTAGACCATCATCGGGCAGATTGAGTTGAGAACTGAATACAGAATTATAGATTTGCGCTTACGGGTGGGAAAAAATTATTGCAGGTACCTAAATAGACAAGAGGAACATATTTCAAGAAGGGCTAATCGAGTGAATTTCCCAAATTGGTACAATACAATGTTCTTAGAAAAGTCGTTATTGTTTGCATACACTAAATATAGGAGAATATATCAGGTCAATCTGGTCGTTCAGCAAGGTATCTTTTGCATTATGATTGAGTTTAAAAATTTCTAATGATTCTGAGTAAGTAAGTAAGGTAATTTGTGCATGATTTTAAAATTATCTATTTGTGGAAATGGGTGGTGGGTTTCACGGCAATGATTTGAAAACGTTGAATCCGTTTTATTTTTCAAAAAAGATTGTTGGTGTTCTTTAAATCTTGTCTTGAACGATCGACCAGTCTGACCTATATATACTCCTTTACATACAGGACACCAGGAAAACCACCACCCATTTCCACAAATAGATAATTTTAAAATCATGCACAAATTACCGAAAGGAACCAAACTTACTTACTCAGAATCATTAGAAATTTCAAACTCAATCATAATGCAAAAGATACCTTGCTGAACGACCAGATTGACCTGATATATTCTCCTATATTTAGTGTATTTAAACAATAACGACTTTTCTAAGAACATTGTATTGTACCAATTTGGGAAATTCACTCGATTAGCCCTTCTTGAAATATGTTCCTCTTGTCTATTTAGGTACCTGCAATAATTCTTTCCCACCCGCAAATCTATAATTCTGTATTCAGTTCTCAACTCAATCTGCCCGATGATGGTCTAGTGACCGAAATTGCAATCGCAGTGTTATATTTTTCAAAATATTTTGTGATAATAAACTGCTTATGCATTTTAGCGTTGTTTACACGATAACGGGCGCAATTTTGGAGCAATAGGGTTGAAAGTTTGTAAATAGATAGTTTCGTATGGTATATTAGATGGGATTGTTTTTGGTTCGAATTGGTTGAGGAGTTGACCCCCCTGGGGGAAAATAAATCTTGTTTACACGATAAAGGTCGGAATTTTGAAGCAATAGGGTTGAAAATTTGTAAATAGGTAGTATCGCAAGATATCTTGGATGGGATTGTTTTTGGTTCGAATTGGTTGAGGGATTGACCCCCCTGGGGGAAAATAAATCTTGTTTCCACGACAAAAGGCCTAATTTTGTAGCAATGAAGTTGAAAGTTTGTATCTAGGTATTTTTGTATGATATCTTCGATGGGATTGTTTTTGGTTCGAACTGGTTGAGGGGTGACCCCCTTGGAGGAAAATTAAATCTTGTTTATACGATAACGGTCGCAATTTTGAAGCAATAGGGTTGAAAGTTCGTAAATAGGTAGTTTCGCATGATATCTTGGACGGGATTAGTTTTGGTTCGAATTGGTTGGGGGGTTGACCCCCTGGGGGAAGAAATACATCTTGTTTACATGATAAAGGGCGAAACTTTGGAGCAATAGGGTTGAAAGTTTGTATCTAGGTAGTTTTGGATGATATTTTGAATGGAATTAGTTTTTGTTCGAATTGGTTTGGGTGTTGATCCCCTGGGGGAAGAAATAAATATTGTTTACATTATAAAGGCCGCAATTTTGGAGTAATAGGGTTAAAAGTTTGTAGGTAGGTATTTTCGAAAGATATCTTGAACGGGATGGGTTTTGGTTCGAATTAGTTGTGGGGTTGATCCCTTGGGGGAAGAAATAAATCTTGTTTACATGATAAAGGACGTAATTTTGGAGCAATATAATTGAAAGTTTGTGAATAGGTAGTTTCATATGGTATATTGAATGGGATAGGTTTTAATGTGAATTAGTTGGAGGGTTGACCCCCCAGGGAAATAAATCTTGTTTACACGATA
>JARQZK010001502.1:372500-509734 GCA_030704885.1 Cynegetis impunctata | reverse complement strand
AAGGTAAGAATGATAAGCCAAACATATACAATAACCATTTTTTCTCTCTCTCCGAGCAAGTTTACATAGTTACATACCCTGAATAAGGAAATAACTCTTTTCTGTTGCTTACATGATTTATTATTATGATTTGTCTATGGTCTGGCAGTAAAACTATTTGAAATAAAATATTCATCATAAAAACATCAGAAAAGGAGATATATCGAAAAAATAAATGTCCCTACGAGAGAATATGATGTTCATCATTAATATAGGAATTCAATAAAAAACAGAACTATTGCAATAGAGATTTTTCTTATTTAAAAAAATCTAAACTCAATCTCTTGACAGACTTTTGAGTTATATCTCTGATATTGCTATTACTAAGAAATCACTTTATCGTGTATTTTCTGTGACTTTTTTCATTAAATTGTAGCAACATCTATATTGAATGAATGGAAATTTATTAAAATTTTCCATTTTTTCATTGAGTAAATGAAGTTTCATCAAGGTAATAACCTTTAATTCATGAAGTTGTCTATGATACGTGTTTAATTTTTTTTTCTGTATGATTTTCAATCACCATATGTATTTCTCAGTACTTAATATTGACTTATACAGACCTGCAATACAAAAACACAATTTAATTTGCGCGGATCAGTGGCAGATTTACCAGCAGTCTGAGTAGGCTGAAGCCTAGGGCGGCATATTATAGGGGCGGCAAATTTTGGGTCAAAATTTTTAAATTTCCCCAAAAAAAATTTCCAAAATTGGAAAGTTATTGTTTTTATTATCTCAGAAAAATGCCCAAAAAATATTTCTGGTGTAACCTCACCTTATCATTAGATTGTAAAAATAATCTAGGAACTGACACATCGATCCCCTAGTTCACAATCATACTAATTACAGAAATAAATTGGTGTAATTAGGACGATAGTGCACAAATCATAAAGTCACAATTTCATTGTCAAAAAAATTTTAATTAATATGATTGTGAACTAGGTTCTCGAATTGTAGAGGTCGGTAGGGCGGCAAAATTTGAATAGCCTACTTGCGGAAAATATCTTAATCCGCCACTGCTGCGGATGCAGAAGGTTGGAACTATATAATGATGCATACAAAATTTTTTTATTCAAAATAGAGGTATTTACAAAGTGTCCCGAAATTAACGGCCCAAACGAAAGGAGGTGATATAGGAGGTCATTTCCAATCAATATAAGAATATATACTATAATCTAATTGTCGATTGTGTTCAACTTATTGCTTTTTTGTGTTTTTCCTAAAATTCCTTAATGCCTTCAGTAGGAAATTAGCAGGCAGGATATCATTATTTATTTGCTCACTATTTGTTGCGAGTGTGGCCCGAAAGAGCGTACCTTTCCATTAGTCAGAAACAAACAAATAGATAAGCTTTTGTAATACCTACTTGCTTATTTTTGTGATATATTGGTTTTGTACCAGCATCACTTCAAACGCAGATGATTTCTATGTAAAACTTAAACATTTCGAAAAATTACTTTGCTAACTACTGAGAGCAACAAACATGGTCAAAATTCATACTCATGCAAAAGTACACTCTTCAAAGTCACACTCGCAACAGACATCAACTAAATAAATAATGATAAAGTTTAAAAACCCATCAACAATCGAATAATAATATATGTATATGGTTATTTTGATTGGAATTTACTGCCTTTATCACCTCCTTTAGTTTGAACATGCGCTCTTGGATTATCTTTTATAGATTCTACCCTTGACAGTATTATTATCTTCATTGCATATCAAACGCAAAAATAAAATAAACACAAGCAAAACTTGATTATACTATGTATGTTCATTATCACAAATTATTTAAAAAAATATAATTATACTGCTATTGCAATTCCGGAGCATCAGGCAGATTGAGTTTAGATTTAGCTAAACTAACTTTTCAGGCTTGAAATAAATATTTAATCTTCGAAAACTAACCGGCTCCTCCGCCATTTTGTTGGGAAATTTTTCTAGAATAACTTTTCTTCGGTAGCCCTGCCTCTTATATTGAGATAAACAATGAAATCATCCGAATCCATATGACAAGTAGAAATAAATGAAATATCATTTCTTTCCTATCATCTCCACAAATCTAAGAGAAAAATAACGTTCATTTTTATTCCAGTTATATATTATCCTCATTAGACCTGAAAGAAACGTGAGGCAGAGTATGATGCCAATGAGATATAGCGCGATTACCAAAAGTTCTGCTACTACTGGATCTCATGGTGGTAGTATGATGGCAGCCCTAATGGTAACCGCAGCCACTTGCGATTCAAAGCAGCAAGTCCAAAAATGTATGCAACGTCCTATTGAACTAGATGAAAGAGATGGTGAGTAATTTGAAAGTGAACACCTACACGCCACTATTATTTGATAATCAACTTCACCAAAGTGGCTAATCAACTTCATTTCTTGACTTTGATTTTATACGTCGACGTATGAAATCCATAATGATTGAATGATATTGAAACATGAAAACTTCAAATCGAAACGAAAAGAGATGCAATAGGCAGACACTGTTATAGTCCTGTAGTTATAAATGACAAAACAGATCCAGATGTGTTCTAAAGCGCCCTGTAAACGATCAAATTTGTTTGGCAAACTTCACGTGTGCTTCAAGCAATGGCATAAACGATCAAACCAAAGATCAAACAAATTTGTCAAATTCTTCCTTAGTTACGGTTTTCTCGTTGACTCCAATTTTTCATCAAACACTTCAAACACGTGAATTGCTTGAAAAACGCATCAAACAAAGCCATAGACTATCAAATAATTTGAAAAACAAGTTTGATTGTTTACAGGGAGCTATAGACTCCCATGAAGCCATGATTTTCAACCCTTCAGTAGGGTTTCGGAGCGCAAAAAACCTTCAGAAACTGCTTTTTGTAGCTCTATGTCTGAACACCTTCCTGAATGAGACGGCTGGATTTCGAATAATTTGTTCATAATTAATTTCCACATCATTTGCCACTGATTCGAAAAATACCTTTCCGTCACTTCTTTTACCCAAATTTTGATCCCTAATTTAATTCCACTCATTTAGTCCGTCGCTAAATATACCAAAATGTTACCTGAAAAAATAACTACACACATAATATTTATATATATATATATATATATATATATATATATATATATATATATATATATATATATATATAGTATATATATATATATATATATATTATATATATATATATATGTATATATATATATAGTATATATATATAATATATATATATATATATATTATATATATGATATATATATATATAATATGTCCACGGATGGGGTTTACAAGAGGACAAATGGACTAAAAATTGAAGGATATGAAAAAAACTCACTCTTAAAAAACATTTTGGCTTGTCTAGAAAATACGATTCATCATAAAAAACTTTAATTTTTTTTATACAGGATGGGTACAAACTGCAAAAATGTTATTTTACTTAAGAGTAAACATACCTTATTTTGAAAGTCACTCTTAATAAACGTTTGTACTTGATGAAGTAATTATAATAATAATAATACGAACATTTTTATTAACATGAAAAGAATACGATAACGATTTCATAATTCAAAAACTCCACCGCCATACTCGACACATTTTTCTAATTGCTTCACAAATAAGTGAAAGATTTTCTGATTTCTTCCTGAGGTATCGATTGGACAGCCTGGATAATTCTGCACTTCAATATCACTTGGTACTGCGGTAGCAAAAACAATTTGTTTTAAACGGCCCCAAAAAACATATCGGCCAAGGTTGAGTCGGGGCTTCTTGGGGGCCATAAAACTGGACCATTCCTGCCAATCCACCTTGGATCAAATCTGCGGTCAAGCCATTCTCTAACCTCACGAGCGGAATGGGCTAGACAACCATCTTGCTGAAAATACATATTTTGTCGAAAATTTAATGGTAGATTTTCGAGTTCATCATTAAAAAATGTATCCAGCATTTCTAAATATGATAATCTATTGCTCGTGTTATCAAAAAAATATGGCCCTATGATGCCATGAATGGATATCGCGCACCACACGTTCACTTTTTTGAAATATTGTCTTCTCGATATAATTCTGAATTGGTAGAAAATGTACTTTCATCAGAAAACATGATATATTTATAAAATATAATATTTCCACTTAAAAATTTTTCTCCTATCAACAAGCAAAAATCAAGTCGTTTCGCGTCATCTCCCTCTTCCAATCCTTGATTAAAGTGCGGTTTATACGGATACAATTTATTTGCTTTAAGAATCTTCTGAATTTGACTTTTTTTCACAACTTCCAACTGAGTAGTGTCAATATTATTTACACTAGGTTCATCTGTCAGAGGTGTTCCAGAGAATAATTTTTGGGAAATAATTTTTACATTGGTAAACCTTTAAATGAATTGTTCTACTTCGGTTTGTTGTGTAGAAATCACATTCATTAAGAGTGACCTCTTTTCATAACTTCCAAAATAAGGTATGTTTACTCTTACGCAAAATAACTTTTTTGTAGTTATTACCCACCCTGTATAAAAAAATTGAAGTTTCTTATGATGAATCGTATTTTCTAGAGAAGGAAAAACATTTATTAAGAGTGACTTTTTTTCGTAACTTTCAAAATAAGGTATGCTTACTCTTAAGCAAAATAACATTTTTACAGTTTTTACCCACCCTGTATAAAAAAATTAAAGTTTCTTATGATGAATCGTATTTTCTAGACAAGCAAAAACGTTTATTAAGAGTGATTTTTTTTCGTATCTTTCAATTTTTAGTCCATTTGTCCTCTTGTAAACCCCATCCGTGGACATACTGTATATGTATATATATATATATATATATATATATATATATATATATATATATATATATATATATATATATATATATATATATATATATATATATATATATATATATATATATATATATATATATATATATATATATATATAATATATATATATATATATATATATATATATATACCGGGTGTCCACGGTAGATGGCTCGCCCCTATAACTTTTTTGTTTTCGGAGATAATTAAATGAAGTTTGGAGGATCTATTCAATGCATAAAACTGCATTTTTTGACAAGTTACTCAACTCCGTGCAAAATACGAATTCACCGGAAGTGACATAAACATGAACGATATTTTTTTTGACGCTGAGCATATCATTTCACTGTTGTCTCTGTAATGTACATAAATAGTAAACACTCGAATCACATATTTCTACAGGGTGGGTAAATATCGATGTTTGTATGGGGTAACTCTGTAATTATAAGAGATACAAACAAATGGAAGTCGCATTTTTTGGTTTTTAGACACATGTGAATATCATGGTTGTTTATAAAGTTACCAGATAATAACTTTTACATTCTGAATGCACTTTTTACTGTTCAACCCAGACGCGTCGAGAAAAGTTGTATTTTTTCAATTCGGAATCATAGTTTTTTTTTTTTTTTATCTGGTGGGACTTACTGTTTAACGCCGGTTCCGAACGGCCAATGGGCTTGTAAACGAAGTACATTACCCAACAATTTATCTTTATAATTAGAACCACTAAATTCCTGACATACACAACACCCAAGAGCAAGGTGGGACTCGAACCCACATCCTCGGCTTATAAGCGGTATACCTTACCGCTGGTCTACCGAGGCCTCAGGAATCATAGTTGGTTATGGTTGGGTTGGAACGGATTTTTCTTCCCCTTTCAAAGCATGTGTCATTTGTCGGGTAGCCTTTGGATCTGTTAGTCTATAATAGCGAAAATAATATTTAACTAGATAGACCAGGGTAAAAGCCTTTAAAAATGATAAAAAGCAAAAAAAAATAAAACTTAGTAGGACGAAACTCATTGGAAAAGGAGGAGAATATAATAAAAATGAAAGAAAAAATAATTTACGGGCGATCTTAGGTCGGGAAGGGAAAGGGGGTGAGTTTTTAATAAAAATAACTACAATTTTTGTATTTACATTTTTTTCACATAACCTCAAAATTTATGTTAAAAATTCAAAAAACCAGGTTTTGGGTTTTTTATTTTTATCTTTTACAGAAAAAAATTTTTTTTTTACGAAATTTGGTGAGAACTTACCTCTTCATGTCTCAAATACACTGTAATTCATTTGATTTTAAATATTCATTTTTTCACCTTATTTTGACTCAACATCGAAAAAGCACCCTAATTTTCAATCGAAAATTCTCCTGTCAAAATATCAGCTTTTTTCAAAAAGTTGGTGTTCTTTATGTTCGCTAAAATCTCTACTTTTCGATGGTGTATACATTACTATAGTAAATGTTCTCAGAAAATGCAAAAAATCGAAAAAAATTCGAAGTCGAAATTTTAATTTGACAGAAAAATGAAACGGTGGAAGAGATCATGAATAAATATTTGCGCTATGTAGCAAAACATTACGCAGCTAGCAGCTATATTATTTGTGATGGGTACCTCGAAATTAAAAAATCAATTACTGTCACAACAGTACCAGCAGTTAAGCCATCTAAAAGAGGAGAAAGTAGTCGTATAAAAACCTCGAAAAATATTCCAGAGTTCGATTATCAAAACCATACAAAAATACCATTTTTACAAGAAAAATTCTTATCTAACGAGAAAAACAGGGACAAAATAACAAAAACGTTAATGGAAGGATTACAGTCACAAGGATTTTCCTGTAAAAAATTAGAAGAAGATGCTGATATTTTGATAATCGAACTCTGGAATATTATCTGAGGTTTTTCTACGACTACGTTCTCCTCTTTTTAGTTGAATTAACTGCTGGCACTGCTGTGACAGTAACTGATTTTTTAATTTCGAAGTACCCATCAAAAACAATATCGCTGCTTGCTGCGTAATGTTTTCCTACATAGCGCAAATATTTATTCATGATCTTTTCCACTTTTTCATTTTTCTGCCAAATTAAAATTTCGAATTCGAGTTTTTTCCGATTTTTTGCATTTTCTGAGAATATTTACGACAGTAACGTATACACCATCGGAAAGTAGAGATTTCAAAGAACATAAAACACACCAACTTTTTGAACAAAGCTGATATTTTGACAGGAGAATTTTCAATTGAAAATTAGGGTGCTTTTTCGATGTTGAGTCAAAATAAGGTGGAAAAAAAAATATTTCAAATCAAATAAATTTCAGTGTATTTGGAACATAAAAAGGTAAGTTTTCACCGAATTTCGTTGAAAATTTTTTTTTCTGTAGAAGATGAAAATAAATACCAAAACCTTGGTTTTTTGAATTTTTCACATAATTAGTAAGGTTACGTGAAAAAAGTGAGAATACAGAAGTTGTAGATCTTCATTACCTACAACTTTGCCATTTGACTTTTTTCCATAGGAATTATAGTTTTGCCGGAAATCGAGATAAACCGTTTTTTACCCTTAAAAACTCACCCCCATCCCTTTCCCGAACTCAGATCGCCCGTAAATTATTTTTCCTTTCATATTTATTATATTCTCCTCCTTTTCTAATGGGTTTCAACCTACTATTATTTTTTTTGGTTCCAAAAATTATCGACCCTGCTCTAAGATTACTCATTGCATTTTTTTTATATTTATTCCAAGTAGTTAAGGCGGGTGTCATATATGACAACCGTTTGTTCCAGTTGTAATATTAATCAACTCATATAAATCGTAAAAGTGAGGATGTACGAAAATTTCGAGAAATATGATATGTTAGAAAGCTTTATTCCAAGTATTAACAATTGTAATATTGTATATGAGATATATTTAAATTTCTTTCAAGAAAGAAGACAACCTAATAAAGCTATTTTCACGAGGTTTAAAAAGATTTTGTTTATTTCGGATCATCCAACAAGCTCACTTACACATCATTTCTCGTAATTTTTACGATAAATAAGTTAATAGTCCAGTTACCAGCCGTTTTCCCGTGGAATTTTGAGAATCAAGGTCGATTTCCTTGAAAATTGGGATTTAAATAGTATTTATAACCTTCTTCGAAATCTATAATGTGCCCAAGTGTGCTTTTGCCTTAGGGGTGAAATCTACCCCTCCTAGGGGATGAAAAAGATTTAAATCAAAATAACATCAGAAATTAATAAACTGACTAATTCTAAGCTTTTTTGTACTTTAAAGTTTTTCTGTAAAGTTGATAATTTTCGAGTTATTAACGATTGAAACTGTGCAATTTTCATTGAAAAAGCGCATGTTGTTAAACAGTTTTCTACGAATAACTCAAAAAATTTTCATTTTATCGAAAAAATCTTCTGGAACAAAAATGTAGCTAACAATAGAGAAAAGATATTCGTTTTCGAATGACCTTTGTGAACCCAACACAGTCTGAGTTATTACTCGTTGAAGAATGGTTATTTTTCGGGAAATTCCAAATTGAAAACTTTAAACCTTAAATAATTCGAAAATAGTGAAATTTTTTGGTAAAACTCAAGAGTCTCTTTTTGAAGTACAAAAAAAAACCTTCAAAATTATATCTTATACAAAAGTCTTTTCATAAGAATTGACTGACTTATAACACATCAATATGATCCATGTGATTTGACAAGTTTAGAATGCTTAATTTATAAAAAATTGTTGATTGAATTGAAAATCGCATTTCCATAATTTTGAAAAAAAATGCATTTTTCTGAAATAAACCAAAAATTGTTCATGGTATGAAAAACTGTTTCTCTTATTAATTAAAAGGTTTTCATTACTAATAATTTTGATATATTTTTGATCTTTGTATCATGAAAATTAAACGAGATATGTTGGATCAAAGTTTGCATTCGCGTATTAATTGTGGCTCATCCAAGCCCTTTGAGATCAACCCTTTTCAAACGAAAGGTTGAAAAAAGTTTTAATCAACATGGTGTCAAAGACCTTGAAATTCCTTACGAAATGCTTTTTTTGAAAATATTATAGCTCAAAAAATGAGGGAGTAATCGTCGAAAAAACAACTTTTTAAATTTTTAATTTCAGAGCAAAATTCCGCTTCACTGACATATTCTTCTGAAAGTTTAGAAATTGAATATTCAAACAGTGCAGATTTGATACTATTTTCTCACAGTTTCACTGGATGTGACTCAACTTCTGTTTTCTTCAATAAAGGTAAACAAAAATTTATCGACATTTTAGAACTACGTTCCGACGTAAGAGAAAAGGCAAAGATTTTTTATAATAGTTCTTCAACGCTTGAAGATATTTTAGAAGCTAGCAGATACTATACCGAAATGTTGTTTGGACTTACTAAAGACACTATACCTTAAATACATTGAAACGTGTAACAAACTTGTCTGAATACCTCGAACAAATCAGAAATAACTCATTTATTAATTTAACCACTAAAAAAAAAAGGTGCTTAGATTTTCATCTCTTGTCCCATTAGTTGGTGCTTTCAATGAGCACATAATATGGCTGGGTAACAGAAATATTGATTATTTTGATTGGGGTTGGGTTAAAATTGACGAAATTTTGCATCCAATCAAAAACCAAAATGAATCTGAGGAGCTTTTACAAATGATATTTTGTAGTTGCAAAAAGGGATGCGGTTCAGCCTGCGGTTACCGACGAGTAGGCCTCTTTTGCAATGCAATGGGCAGAAACTGCAGTGAAGACACTTGTCTAAACAGGACAACAGTTTTAGACCAAGAGGAAGATGTGGATACCGAGAGCGACGAGGAAACGAAAAACGATATTCAGTGCAAATAAATTTTTATCATTTTCTCTCATTATTACTGTGAAAAAAAACCGCAATATTCATATTTTTGGTCACAAGGGGTGGCTTTTATAAGGGTTGTGTTTAAAAAACGACAAGAGTTATTTCACTGATGAAATATTCTCGACTCAATATTAATGCACTTTTGAATCATTTCTTATTGTGAAAAAATCGTTGAGATTATATTTCAATAATTCATATTCTCAGGAGAAGACTTAAAAGGGTTGAAGCGTCTCGGCAAATGATAATTTAATTTAAATAGAGTATAATGATTCAATACGACGCAAATTTCAATTAATTCAAGTGATAAATACCTTTGAAACTAGTTTTAGAAATTTCTACCATCAGGGGATGATTTGAAGGGGTTGCATTTGTCTGATTAATCGTATACTTGTTTGAGTGTATCAAGAGATCTACAAATAATTCATTTAAAATTTATTTTAACTAAATACATGCTAAAATCTACGATTTTTTAGTGTTTTGCAATAAGGGGTAGTTTTCACCCCTAAAAAATAAAAAGCACATTTCGGCAGAATATAGATTTTGAAGAAGAGGGTAAGTAGAGCTTATATCCAAATTTTTATCAAAATCGGTGGATTCTCAAAATTCCACAGTTTCACAGTTTTTTTCCGCTGGTGACTGGACTATAATTGATATTATAACCGAAACAAACGGATAAATCCTGTCATAGATGACACCCACCTACAGGGAATAAATATAAAAAAAGCAAAAAGTAATCTAGTAAAATATTATTTTCGTTATTAAAGGCTGACACATCAAAATTGACCCAACATATGATACATGATTAGAAAGGGAAAAAAATCCGTTCCAACCAAACCATAACCAACTATGATTCCAAGTAGACAAAATACTACTTAAGACCATAACTCGAAATTGCACCAAATTTTTCAAAGTTTTTGTACGCCACTGGATTATACAGAAACAAGTCCCATAAGAATGTAAAGGTTACAACTTTCGTCGTAACTTTACAATAGGTCATGATATTCACATGTGTCTAAAAGTAGAAAAATTGACTATAGCAAACTTTTGTTTTCACCAGTAAATTTGTCTCAAAAAAAAAGGAATCGAGAATGCTACCTCCATTTTTTTTGTAACTTTTATAGTTAGGTACCGAGTTACCCTATACAAACATCGAAAATGAAATTTGCCCACGCTGTACATTAAACTTATGTAAACAGTATATATTTGTATCAAGTTATACAATTTTTTTAACTTACTTTTACACATACTTCCTGTAGTTTCCATTTAAGGAATCTTCATTGCAAAAAAGATTAATTATAACTCATACATGATTCAAAAAACAAAAACGAATATATAAATTGTTCATATAATTTTATAATATATTGAACTTTTATAGTTGTGCTCGCAGAACCTCATAACAATCAATATATTTAAAAATTTATCCGGTTTGTACCGTTTAAAAAGCCGGAAAAGAGAATGTCAAGTGTTGTGTTGTGAGTATTTTGTTTTCTATAACTTGTCGATTGTTACGTGACGATTTCTAAAAGTCAATTCCTACCGCCAACCGTGTGAAGGAACTTCGTTCCAAAAAACGGATTTATATAAATTTTGTCTTTATTATATACTTAATATATGAAAACCTTCCTTCCTCAACAGATAGTGGCACAGACTACTCAAAACCGAAACCTGAAATGAAGAATAACTGGTGCCAAACTGATGGTTTACCATCAATACAACTACTCGACAAAACAGAACTGCACAATGTGAAAGTGAATAATAACTTCAACGTAGAAAATGGCTCGAATACTTACCTGCCTGGGGTGCAAATTAAGGATATTCCATTATAGCAGGAACAGATAAAAAGAACAAGAAGTTTAAAATAAGTGTAAGTATAGTACTATTAGAATGTAAAAATTTTAAGTATAACATACATAAATTAAAATTATTAGTACTACCAAACAAACTCGTCTCAAATTATCAGAAAAATAAAACGATATTCAGAAAATATTTCGGATAATAAATTAATTTTTATAAGGATTAACAAAAAGACTATCAACAACTTTAGAAAACTGATTCTAACTGTCAAGTGACATTAAATTTTACCAGGTCATTCTAATAATTACTTATTAGTTATTTATGTATCAAGTGCGTTATATAGATCCTTATGCCCTGAGGGAAACATTCGGCTCGAGGGCCTCTGGCCAGAGGGATGAATGTTGCCCGATGGGCATAAGGATCTAGTAACGCACGCGGTGCATACAAGATTTTATTTTTCACGAAAAAATTATTATATTATGATGAAAAAGCGATTTTAAAATCGTTTCATTGCTCCTATCCATTTTCCTTCTAATAGTAGGCATGTCATTTGTTGATATTTTGACGTTTGTGAATATTTTTGTCATCATATTCAGTGAATGTCATGCTGCTTTCTTTGTGTAGTCTTATAGAAATAATGAAAATGAAAATGAATTTACCCAAGAATATCATAGAAAATGCAGCTAAAGCTGCGAATAATTAATTGCCGGAGAAATCCAGAGTCTGATACGATAAGGATTATGAAGTATTTAATCAATGAAATTTGTTTCATTTCTCCTAGTACAATAAGCGGGCGTTTTGAATCCATTATGCCCGCAAATGCGGGCATAATGGCCTAGGGCATAATGAGTGTGTTTATAGCAACAAGTGAAAAATAAATTATTTTTATTTTTCACTTGTATATAATATGTTTATTTCACCTTGGATACGGTTGCTATAAACACACTCATTATGCCCTAGGCCATTATGCCCGCATTTGCGGGCATAATGGATTCAAAACGCCCGCTTATTGTACTAGGAGAAATTAAGCAAATTTCATCGATTAAATACTTCATAATCCTTGTCGTATACGACTCTGGATTTCTCTGGCAATGAATTATTCGCAGCTTTGGCTGCATTTTCTATGATATTCTTGGGTAAATTCATTTTCATTTTCATTATTTCTATAAGACTACACAAAGAAAGCAGCATGACATTCACTGAATATGATGACAAAAATATTCACAAACGTCAAACTATCAACAAATGACATGCCTACTATGAGAAGGAAAATGGATAGGAGCAATGAAACGATTTTAAAATCGCTTTTTCATCATAATATAATAATTTTTTCGTGAAAAATAAAATCTTGTATGCACCGCGTGCGTTACTAGATCCTTATGCCCATCGGGCCAGAGGCCCTCGGGCCGAATGTTTCCCTCAGGGCATAAGGATCTATATAACGCACTTGGTACATGAATAACTATTATGGCCACCTATATCAACAAAACCTACAACTGCCCAAGACGATTATTACCTCACTGTAAATATTTAGTCATTTTTGAAAGCGTGCTAGTTGAAACAAATATAATGATCAGAGTAAATAGATTTATTAGAATAAATAAACTTTTTCTTTTGAGTTATTCTACACGAGTGTCAATTTCTATTGCTTTTTGTGTGAAGTGAAATTTTTTACATCCATAAAAAAAAATTTACGCTGATTTTTCAAATTCACGTAGTTAATCAAGTACACACCGACCAGTATGAATATCTCAGAAATCATAAATTGTGAAAAATAAATTACATATCACTTATGCTTACGTTGATAGAGGAAACCGTAAAACCTTGCAAATTGGAATATATTAAAAAATTTTGGTGGCATGGTAGCACATTCAACATATTTTTGAGGAATAAACTCATTCTATGATGTATTCTAAAATATTTCGTTACTAATAGTTTATATTTTTCAGAGTTTTACTAAGTCTATGGATCATTTACCGTATGTAATGTTCAACATGTAAAGACTACATGGTTAAAACATCGCCACCAAGTCATCAAAGTACATACCATTGGGTCCAAGAATCTCTCTTGAATTTATGAAAACAAAAATAAATGAAATAAGTATTTTCGAAATTCAAAAATAGACAACAAAAACAAATCACTTACAAGAAAAACAAAATTTATTTAAAAATTATAAAGAAATGTCCATTAGAATTTTATTTTACTAAAAACACACACTAAAGGATATAACTTCAATCGATGACGAGCCCTATCGGTTGATGTTGCCTTAACGAAGCATTTTGAGCCCTGGAAATGAAAGAGATAGTTGAATATAGCAACTGTACATAGTGCCTAACTGTTTAACATAATAGTAAAACTTCTCAAAAGCTCCAGTTCCATTATTGATGTGTATAAATTCATTCTATCCATCATTGATGAAAGATAAAAATTTATTAATTCATAAATTAATAAATTAAAAACATAAATTGACACCTTGTACTTTTGCACAATACCTATCTTTTATTTCGAAAATATTAAACAATATTTCAAAACTATACGTAATTTTTTTTATTTGCAACATAATTAATTTCAATAACTGCTCAATCAATATAACAATGATAGAAACTATTAAGCAACATGAAAATGTAAGGAAAACGTTTCCAAGAAAGTAAAATAGAATTATATCTATATCGAAAATATAATAATAAGATGTATGTTATCATGGGAATAATATAATGTCCCCAAAAGTTGTAAATATTCAAGAAGGTATGTAGAATTAATATTTTGTTATTTTTACAAGATGTTATGTATCATGGTACTTTACATTTATCCAAAAAAAAAACAGTATATGTATGAATAAATTATTGTTATTTACATTTATGCATTTATTCCATCCAAAATCCAACCTAATTTCAATTTTAAAATAGTTCTAAATGATTTTAAAAATGTAATTAATAAAAGTGAACCTAAAATATGATGAAATTAAAAGTACTTAGGGAATGTAACAAAAGGTAATGAACAGAATGAAATAGGACTCATTCCCCATGTTTAGTATAATAAGGAATTAGTCCTAAAACAAGGTTCCACCACAAAAAAAAAAGAAAATTATATACATTCTTGATTCCTACTACAATGTCTGTATACACCAAAATAAAAATACAATGGCCTACTTACCTGATCTGGCTTGAGCCAGTATACTTTGTATGCTAGGCATTAAGAAGCAACAATTATTTCTTTAATAATCTAATCTACTGTAAAATATTGTTCGCCTTTGTTAGATCACATTTAACTCAAAAATCTAATTACTTGTCTTGAGTACAAACTATATTACTAAATGCGAGATTTGGAAAAGTAAAAGTACCGTTCAAGTTCCCATAAATTTAATTTTATTATAAATTAACAAATACTAGAATTATGAATAACTATAAACTTAAATATATCTCTTCATAATAAATAACACTGAACATACCAGAGACAGTTTACGACTTTTGCCAGAATTTACCGCTGTGTTTACCTTTTATTTTCAATGCCTTCTTTCCTTTATCACTTGAGGCAGCGGCTTCCCGGTTATCAGAATTCATAGTTTCATCAGTACCATCTGACCTCTCTTGAAGTTGAGCTTTAAGAGTCTTTTTTATATTCACTATCTGAAACAGGAATATTAAATGTCAAAAAGTAGCTGATGGAAAACATTTCTACTTTATTGAAAAGTTAGACGAATAAACATAATTTTATTTGATAAACAAAAACAAAACTTGAATTTACTATGTTTATTATCACAAAAATACTTTGAAAAATATAACACTGCGATTGCAATTTCGGTCACTAGACCATCATCGGGTAGATTGAGTTAAGAACTGAATACATAATTATAGATTTGCGTTCACGGGTGGGAAAGAATTATTGCAGGTACCTAAATAGACAAGAGGAACACCGGTGCACACGAATTGCGGTCGATTTTGCGAGAGTGACTGAATTGCGGTCAAAATTTTTGTGCCTACCTGAGGAGTCCTTATCTCCAACCGAACTGCGGTTAGAAACTTATTCAGGGACAAGAGGGTAAATTGAAAGTAAAAATGTAAATTCTAATTTTTATAAAGATATATATATATATATATATCTTTATAAAAATTAGAATATATATATATATAATATACAAAACATATAGAAATTATGCAATACTACAGACGTACATCTACATGCATATACATCATAAAACTACTTCACTATAGTTATTAATGTAACAAGGCCGATATGTAGCAAATAACGGATGAGGTTGGATATTGTATTGTTAGTTATAATCCTCGGCTGCGCCTCGGATTATAACTAACAGAATCCATTTTGCGTATCGGCCGTGTGTCGTTAAAAATTTTTCGTAATCCCGTTGAAAGATTATATTTTGATTCCGAAGAAAGAAAAAACCCCGTACCTCGCAATTCTAAAGAAAAATCCCAACGTCGTGCATTCTGTTGTCATGGAACAGTTTGACAGTTTTATAAACAACGTCAGTTTTTTGTGTTCTCAAGTTCGCTTAAACGACGACCATGGATGAAATTGAGGAACAAAATCAAATTCCTTTAGAAATATTGGGAGAATCATGTGCAGTGCAGCGAGTGTTGATTAACTGCCGAAAATAACTCAAGAGCGATATCAAAAAGAATATGAAAATTTCGAAATGTGGCGTAAAAGCAAGAATGTAAAGGTGGTTAATGAAGATGTATTATTAGCCTATGCGAAATGAAAATCAGAGGTTTATTCTCCCAACTCGCTGTGGACCAAGATTTCAATGTTGTTATTGTAAGCAGAATGATGTTTTGAAATAAATATTTGAACAAGTGATTTCATAACGGCCACCGGCCGTTATGAAATTAGCGGCCGTTAACACTGACTTTTCAATTGTCATCTGAATACCGTTAAATCAAAATAACAGTATGGGATTACGAAAAACTTATAACTAACACATTTTACAAAATTATACCTACTAATATCTTTTTTTATTGTACTGACATATTTTGTTGTTAATAAACTCTTGTTTTGCCCGTTCGCTCAACATATATTGGAATTCCATACTGTCTCTATAAATTTAAGAGACAAACTAAATTACTTTGAATTTATACGTCACCCCTTCCCTTTGAGACAGATTATCATTTTCCTTTTCTTTGAATTTTTGTCAACAACATCGTTAGGCCAAGTATTACCATATTTCTGGTTAACCGCCTAATACATCATATGTATAGAGATTTAACCATTCAAGACCCCCCGGGACGTAGGGCTTGGCCGCAATTCAGTCGTCGAAAAAAACCACCTAAATACCCTTCTACCTGCTTCAAATTTCGACCGCAATTCGTGTGTCTCCAGGAACACATTTCAAGAAGGTCTAATAGATGTGGATTTCCCAAACTGGTACAATAAAATGTTCTTCGAAAAGTCGTTATTGTTTGAAAACACTAAATATAGGAGAATATATCAGGTCAATCTGGTCGTTCAGCAAGATATCTTTTACATTATGATTGAGTTTAAAAATTTCTAATGATTCTAAGTAAGTAAGTTTGGTTCCTTTTGGTAATTTGTGCATGATTTGAAAATTATTTATTTGTGGAAATGGGTGATGGTTTTCACGGCAATGATTTGAAAACGTTGAATTCATTTTATTTATCAAAAAAAATTGTTGGTGTTCTTTAAATCTTGTCTTGAACGATCGACCAGTCTGACCTATATATACTCCTTTACATACAGGACAAATCAACCTATAAACTCTTGAACTTTCAAGTTTTGAAGTGATATCTTTGGCATTGAATAAAAATCCTGAGAGTTTCGTCTTAGGTTTGAAAGCACTTTTAATATAACATTTAGGTATGACATTAGCAACTTTTTCTGTTAGAGGACTAAAATATGTTAAAGATGTGAATTTTTCCGATTTTTCTAATTTCAATTGAGAATATATGCTATCAAACTTGTATGAAAACCATTATTTGAAGCAATTATTTTTATAGTCGAAATTTCTTTTGCTAAATTTGTTTAAAGAACACCAACAATCTTTCTTGAAAAATAAAACGGATTCAACGTTTTCAAATCATTGCCGTGAAAACCACCACCCGTTTCCACAAATAGATAACTTGCAAATTATGCACAAATTACCGAAAGAAGCAAAACTTACTTAGAATCATTAGAAATTTTTAAACTCAATCATAATGCAAAAGATATCTTGCTGAACGACCAGATTGACTTAATATATTCTCCTATATTTAGTTTATTCAAACAATAATGATTTTTCTAAGAATATTTTATTGTACCAATTTGGGAAATCCACTTCTATTAGCCCTTCTTGAAATCTGTTCCTCTTGTCTATTTAGGTACCTGCAACTAGCGAGAGGCTCCATCGCCCATTAAATAGATCCGTGAAAAATATAGATCGATAAAAATATAGTTTCTCGAACGCCGAGGAGTGCTAAGCCCGTCCCTGCCTCTGTCGAACGGTACGCGACGCGTCAAGTGCTGAGCACGTCCCTGCCTCTGTCGAACGGGCGCACAATCTACTCGCTGTCAATCTCAGTTCGTGCGTAATCGGTACGACGTCATTGGGCCTCGCCGTGCCGAAACTTCTCGATAGAACTCAACCTGTCCAACTATCGGCTCCCAAGGCGGTCACGTGAATTCGAGTCAATGTGACGCGAAAATAGTTCTTAAGCGTCGGGAATGCCGCCGTTTTAGCGGATTTCGGAGAAACGTCAAACTTCAAACGTTCGATATCGAAAATCGGCGTCTCGGATCGAGGCGAGACGTAGCCTAAGCACTACGGGAAGGACGTGGGCGATCGACGGGGCCCTTCGGGCCCCGCGATTCGAGGCCGATCTCCTTATCTCGGCTTCATAAGTTTGCCAAAATGAGGCCTTCGGCCGCCTGCATCTTGGGAAGTCGAATTTGGCAAACCCATTATTTATTTAGTATTATATACTAGTGAGCGGCCCGATTCGAGAAAATATAAATCACCGAACCCCGATATGTGTCACGCCACTGTCCGCCGCATAGCTGTCACATACCTAGCCGTCGTAGGGAGTCAGCTGATTCCGTACGCGGGAACTCGTTACTACGACGCGATTGGGCCTCGCGCGACCGGTAACTTTCGAAACGAATGAAAGCCCTCCAATTACTCGTTCGAAAGCCGGTCACGTGAATTCGAGACCATGTGAAGCGAAAATAGTTCTTAAGCGTCCGGAATGCAGCCGTTTTCGCGAATTTCGGAGAAACGTCAAACTTTAAACGTTCGATATCGAAAATCGGCGTCTCGGATCGAGGCGAGACGTAGCCTAAGCACTACGGAAAGGACGCGGGCGATCGACGGGGCTCTTCGGGCACCGCGATTCGGGGCCGATCTCCTTATCTCGGCTTCATAAGTTTGCCAAAATGCGGCCTTTGGCCGCCTGCATTTTGGGAACTCGCATTTGGCGAAGCAATTATTTATTTAGTATTATATATAATTCTTTCCCACCCGTAAGCGCAAATCTATAATTATGTATTCAGTTCTTAACTCAATCTGCCCAATGATGGTCTAGTGACCATCATCAGTGAAATTGCAATCGCAGTGTAATATTGTTCAAAGTATTTTTGTGATATAAACGTGGTAAATTCAAGTTTTGTTTTTTTTCATCATGTTAAATTATCACGTAGTATGACGGATTCCATCAACTATATATAATTTTATTCACCTCTTGCTCAATTTCTGATTTTCTCTGCATTGTTCTATTTTTTTCGGAATTAGCTCTTTGTATTTGGGTTTCGACGCAACTCAATACTCCCTCACAAGCACTGCACCAATCTTGAAGACAATTAACTATCACATTTATATCTCCTGTGTGAATATCGCGACCAATTGCAGAGTCAACCTCCAATTGTGAATTTTTTTGGTCCAATTTTCCATGAATAATATCTGAAAGAATGGAAGTTTCATATCGAATAATAAATGTAAATTACAAATTATTTTAGCAAATATTTATTTAATTATCATTGACTATTCCCTACAAAATATCCTATATTGTTAAAACTTGTTATTATTCATATAAAAATCAAGGAATAAGCATACAAAATGCCAAAAAAATTTTTAAAAGCATCTGTCGACCCTTAATTGAATATGCACACCCAATACATGTTAACTGTAGAACTCCAGCAATGAAAGATCTCAAAGTGGCAGGGACAACAGCACTAAGGATTATTACAAGAATCAGACACCCCAACAATACTTTACACAACTCGACAAACCAAATGTTGTATTCAAGAACCAGGATTGAACCGATTGATTCTAGATTTAATGTTCTCAACAAAAAGTTTTTCAACATACTTAAAGCGCTAGATGACATAGCTGACCTCTATCAAAATGAAGAACATTATACAACATCCAGAAGATATCCTACACAGACTCTATTTAAAATACTAGAAAATTTGTAATGTATTTTTTTTTCTTTTTTTTATGTTTAAATTAAATTAGTAAATGCTGTTATAGGCTGAAGGACCTCAGGTCGATGGCCATTAATAAACGTTTCTCTCTCTCTCTCTTTCTGTTATTATAATTCAAAATTTTAATGATTTTTTACTAGTCAAAAAAACTTATTTCCCTTTTCAGGTAAACACTGAATAGAATCTTCAACAGATTCTTTCAATTTGTTAGATTACCCATTACCAAAACTACAAAACTCAAACCCATTATTCAGAATGGTAATTGCTTCTTGACTGAAAGAATGAAATGTTGTATTTTCATTGATGATAATCAATTCTAAGGAAGTTCCAGTTAATATGTTGAGTTTTGTGTTTATGTCAACACTTTATGCTATAAATATCTCCAATTGAAAAACAGACTGCCGAAATTCAAAATTATATTAATCAAAGGCAAATCTGATTTCCAAATTCAATTTTTAAAGACTAGAATAACATTTTTATGACTTATACGCTAAATAAAGCACTTTTAAAAGAAAAATTTCATATGACAAATCAAAACATATTATGTGATAGTTATAAAGTACAGATAGATACATATTGAATATTTAACGATAGTCTTGTAATATAGCATGCCTTATAATACAGTAAGCGAAATTAGGATAGCATGAAACTTCAGTTCTAAAACATGTTGTATGTTCTTGTTAATTTAGATTAGAGTTTATAATAACCTGGATCGGGAGATTAATTGTACTTCAGGTGTATTGAACCACCTATTTGGTTTGAAAAGTTTACAAACGTATGTATATATAAGTACTGTTTGGCCAGAGAAGTTGAAATAAATAAGAAAAGTCAAGCTGGAAGCCTGGCGATATATATGTCCTGATCCTTGAAATGGGTGATGTTTCCTGCGATTGATTATTTATTGATGATGCCACAGTCGTCATAACCATAGTAATTAACTATCAATATAAGTAGGGAGCAAGAAGAAATTTAGCAAATTACACCTTCTAGAGCAGCGATACTCAAACTGCGGCCCGCCAGGTTTTTGAAAGTGGCCCACCCGTTTTAACTCCAAATTCTAATAACCTATTAACAATTTAAATTTCCGAGGAAATAATAGGCGCAGTTTTTTTCTTCACGTCAAAAAATAATGCTGTTTTTAAAGCAAAATGATAAAAATTATCCTGAACTGCAAACTAAGAACGCCACCATTTGTTTGCTTTTCTATGCGACATAACTGAAAAACTCACAGCCTTAATCGAAGCTTGCAAGGCGAAAACAAAATTATTTCACAAATGGCAAATACAATATTTGCTTTCATAGAAAAACTAAGTATTTATTACGAAGAAATTCAAAACAAAGTACTTCAAAATTTTCAAACACTTACAAGTGTTACACAGGACTGTATTGAAAACTGTTTGATAATTTCAAATTATATATCTGCACTATCAGACGAATTTAAAGGGAGATTTAAGAAAAATTAAAAATTTGCTACCGCTTGTAGAAAAATTATGTTACCTAGAGGTGATAAGTATTTCACTATTGGCTTCAGTTTTGGATTGTAATTATGCAGACTTGTTTGACGAGTTCATTGAAATGAAGAATGATACAAAGTTATTTTTAAAGAGACGAGAAAGAAGATGGAGTAGGTCCGCCGAATTTTGGACAATAGTGCCCGAACAATTTAAGACTGTGAAAAAATGTGATCCAATTCTGCTTACGTTGTTTTGCATCGACATATCTTTGCGAATCATCTTATTCTAAAATGAAATATGCAAAGAACGGATATAGAAACCGACTTATGGATTCTCATTTCGATGACATTAAAATGTTCCCAATATAATAAATAAACAATTAAACGTAATAGGTTTTTTACCAACACCTAAATAAGAGATGTGATTTATGTAGGTAGCGGCCCGCACGACACAACTAAAATCTGATAGTGGCCCAAGAAAAAAAAAGTTTGAGTATGGCTGTATCTAGAGTATATAGTACTTATAAGATTAATTAGATTGAAACAGCGATCCATTATTCTTAAGTAGTTTGCCGTGTTTCTATTATTCACCATTATTGGGATGGAAAATTATACATCGCCAAAAACTAATCTTCAGTACCAATTGCAATATTTGTAGCGCAGGATGGGAATTTATCTAGTTACGCCTCAATGCAGTAAAATTTATCAAATCTAATTTTTTTCAGTTGATCCAGCAAAAATACAGTTGTTATATCGAAAAATATTTAATTTATTATTCCAGTGTTATTGAACTTTCAAAATACCTGAATGATCTGCACAGTAATCTACAAAGAACCATAACGATGGTATTGTAGTATGTGCTAATAAATTTAGATTTGAATATTGATTGCCACCATTTGACATTTTATATGTCCGGTATAACACTTACCAAATCAGTTTTAGAAGTAGATAGAACTTCATTTGAAATTTCATTTCAAATGAATATCGTTTCCAAAATTCAAGTGCCATGAAATGGAAATGTTTATTGGCGACATGAATTTAGATATCCTAGATAAAGTAAACACTATGCTAATCAACATCTTCCAATAATGATTATTGGTTATACAAGAGTTTCTGACACTATTTGTTTATTAGAAAATATTTGAACATTAAATATTCAATGGACTCATATAAATATATATATATATATATATATATATATATATATATATATATATATATATATATATAAATATATATATATATATATATATTATATATATATATATATATATATATATATATATATATATATATATATATATATATATATATATATATATATATATATATATATATATATATATATATATATAAATATATGTATATATATATATATATTAAATTCAGATTTAACAGACCATTTATCTATTATTCTAGATGTAAGAGGTGAATATAAAGAGCAAATTACATACTTAAGATCAAATTGTGCAAAATATTAAGCTTTGATAAATAAAGCAATCTTCTTACTTTCGAAACATATAGCTCAGATACTGAACTGCAAGATATTAATGAACCTACAAATAACTTTTGTGAAATCAATAATTTTCTAATTGAATCATCAACTAAATGTAAATTTATCTATTCAAAAAATGTCAAAAGGAAGAAGCCCTGGATAACTAGCAGCATAATAAATTCTACTAAAAATCATCATACAATGAAAATTAGCTCTCAATTTCAGTCTGCAGGATGAAGTGGTTTATAAAAATTTTAGGAACAGTTTACAGAAATTGATTTCAAAAATTAAGTATAACTATTACAAACAGCAACTAGAAAATAATTTGAAAGATAAAAAAATTTACAAGATAATTTCTGAAGCTACTAATGAAGATATTAATAAATTAAGATTAAGATGTTAAATCATCAAAGATAATAACTCTGTCTCATTCTCAGGTGAACTTGAAATGGCCAACTTCTACAATAATTATTTTAGTCAAATTGGCATTGAAATATTGAAAAATCTAAGAAAACCGAAAGTCAGTTACCTACTGAATCGCCATATTGACAAGAATCTATTTTTCACACCTGTAACAGATTCAGAAATTATACTTTACATAAATTCACTCAAGAATGGTTGTTCTATTGGTGTTGATGGTATTAGTTCAGGGATTCTTAAGATGAATCATCTAAAATTCGTAGCTCCTTTAAATACCTAATCAATTCAAACCTGCTTTAGTAACTCCTGTATCCAATTTTAGACCGATTAGTGTAATGAGCTATATTGGATTTTCTCAGAGTCTATGTACTACTGACGCCATATGTAATCTTGTGAGAAAAGTGACTGATCACCTGCATAATAACAAAAAATGCTTTGTGATCTTTTTGAAGTTTTCCAAGGCATGTAACACTGTAAAACACAAAATTCCTTAAGATATATTAAGCAATCTTTGATTTCTTTCTTTAGGAAGTTTAATGTTTTCAGCAAATATCAACATGGTTTTGTGGCACAAAAATCCACTGAAAGCGCCATTTTTCAACTCCTGAGTGAGATTTTAAAAGCCTTGGAGGATGGATGCATTCCACTTGGTATGTTTCTAGACTTGTCTAAAGCGTTTGACAGTGTTGATCATGAAAAATTATTGGAGAAATTGGAGGCTTATGGCGTTAGAGATAATCAACTTATATTAATTAGTTATCTCAGTAATCGGAAGCAGAGAGTTGAATTGGTGCGGGATGGAGCGACTTGTATATCCGATGATGTTACTGTTACAAGAGGTGTTCCTCAGGGGAGTGTCCTTGGACCGCTTTTGTTCTTGATTTATATTAACGATTTGCCGGAAGTGGTTGGTGATCTGGCTTGTAGGTTCTCTTTGTGTGCGGACGATACTAACATCATAGTTTCCGACGATGATTTGGCCACTGTTATTAATAGGGCTGAAGATGCTTTTGAGTCTATAACTTCCTGGTGTGGTGATAACAGTTTAAAGTTAAACATTACCAAAACTGACTTTATCTTTTTCCATACCGATCACTCTCGTCGTTCATTTCCATTGTCAATAAGGATTCTTGATAATGATATTACAACTAGTGAGTCTATTAAGTTTTTGGGTGTCCATGTTGATGTTAACTTGAAGTGGCGTCAACATATTGATTACTTGAATGGGAGACTGCTGTCTGTCTTGTATTCGATTAACGTTTTGAAGCATCAAGTTGGCTTAGATGTATTAAAAACAATTTACTCTGCAAATTTTGAATCGTTGTTGTCATATGGAATAATATTCTGGGGCAACAGCCCACATACTAATTCCCTATTTATTACTCAAAAAATGACATTGAGGTCGATGTTAAGACTACCTTTTCGGGAATCATGTAGAGGTTTATTTAAAAAGCATAATAGTTTGACTGTACCTGGCTTGTTTGTTTTTAGATCTTTGCTATTCATTTATAAACATAAAGAACTGTTTTCTGGCTTCAAGAATCAGAATAACACAAGACAAATGATTCCTTATCAACTGCCAGAGCTATCACTCACACTTACTCAAAAAAGCACAATGTACACTTGTATGAAATTATATAATGCTCCCAAAACATTTCTGAGCTATTGATAGTGTGAGTCTGTATGTAGCAAGAGTTCGTAAGTTTATCCTGGATGTAGAGCCTTATCATCTAAATGAATATTATAATTACTGTTCCATCCAGCATTAAACTGTGGTTTCGTCTGACATGTTTCAATTTTATCATTTGTACCTGATCTATCTGTGATAATTTTTGAAATAAATATTATTATTATTATTATTATTAATTATGGGTTGTGTCGCACAGTATTGAAGGTCTATGCAAGTTGTCGGAGTCCACAAATAGTAGAAGTACATATAAATTCGCTTTTAACAGCGAACATTCCAATTGATCGAATTATATATTATGCTGATAATACTATCACTGTCATAGATGGATCTAGATGGTTGGATGTTGAGACTGTCAAACTCACTGCTAACATTGAGAAAACATGCTATATTGCTCTTTCATCTACTTCCGCAAATAGACCAAATTATAATATATTAAAATTGAAGGATATGGATGAAATTATACAAGAGGTTGATTAATTGAAATATTTGGATGTTGTAATATATAAGCATTTGAAATAGGATATACAAGTCATCAATCAGAGCTCCAAAATATGTAAGCGAATTCATAAATTTCAGTGGTTCATCAGATTATGAGTGAGAGACTATTGATAATGGTTAATAATGCGCAACCATGAATGGTTGTTCAGATATGGTTTAATAATTTAGGGTGAGATTATTCTTCGTTTAAACACTTTAAGGTTACCCAAAATAAGTGTCTCAGAGTAATCTATAAAAAGCATAAATGTTTCAATACAGACTCTATTTATTCTAAAAATAGTCTGAATGTCCGTAGTCTATACCTATGTATTATATTTATGTTCATGGGTGTGTCAAAAAATAATGCAATTCAATTATGTCGATCATTATTTGGTACATCCATTATTTAAATACTGAGGCCAAACTCAATGATCTAACACTACTTTTGATTTAAAATCCATCAATTAAGTTGCTCCTAAATTGTATAAAATGGGTAATTCTAGTTGTATTCTCACTCACCTGCATATATTGCTTCTATAATCAAATCTTCCAGGTCTCTAACATTGGTTAAATCCAATTCCTTGAGGAGAACTTTGTATGGTAAACACTAAAATATCAAATATTTCACATGAATACAAAATAAACATATTTCATTATTTGAAACCTTAGACTTTGTTGCAAGAGTAACTAAAGTTAAATGCTGCAATTTTTTTCTTTGAATAGGAGTCAATTCCAAGTAATCCTCCCTTTTATCTGCATACTGCTTATATGTTCCATAGGCAAATAAGTTGAGAGTATTATATATTTTAGCATTTGGACCAGTTCTGAGCTGTAAGGAAATAATGTAGTAGAATAAAATTAATAAATCTAAATGATAGTTTGTTGCGTACTTCTATTATGTTTGGCATGTCCAACAACTCTCCAAATACATAAACACCAGCAGATTCCAATGCTTGTTTCACTAATTCATTACAAGCCGCCCCTTTTGTCGATTTCGCCAATAATACAAACTGCTCCAATGGATTACCCATATGTGAACCTTTCTCAATCATATTATAGCATAAATACCAAGTATTAACTATATTAAATGGTATAAATGTAATCAATACTTAAAGCAACTCTTACTTACTATTCGCTGTACTATTTTGAAGGTTCCTAGTTCCTACTTAGCACTTTTCAATTCTACTAGAAATTTTCAAATGTCAGGTTTCTTGTTTCTGCTGGATTGCCTATATTTATCAACTGCCAGTATCAAGTTTAGTTAGATTTTAAATTAATTGACTAATCTTAAGTCGGCAGTAACAAGTAATCAACAAAACATTGAACTATAATAAGTACTAACTAGTAACTACTAATAGTACTATAACCAAAATTCTATATTACACCAGAGAGTATAAATATTTTTGTCCGCTTTTTTTTTCAGTCTTGGTAATCTGCTTAATATTTAAGACCCCTTGAGAAACACCTATTTTTAGTATTTTTATAAGTGAAGTTTAGTGAAGTGAAAGCAACGCAAATTAAAATATTCAAAGCAAGGGATGAACAATAAACTACCCATCGATTTTCTTTCTGTTCGGGAGTGAAAGTGTAACGCTTCTTTCAAGAGCAACTGATTTTCAGTGCACTTAAACTAGTGATACTCAAACGAATGTAACAATATCCACAATCTACTTTAGATTATTTCGTTGTTCGGTTAGTGTGAAGTAAAACTTTTTTCTATATCGTTTATGTTTTGGTCAAGGTTTGAATGTTAATTTAATTCCAACAAATATACTCTATTTGAATGTATTTCATACTTGCTCTTGACTAGGTATCACATTTAAGAAATACAATTTGTGAACGAATATTCCATTATGGTATAATATCAAAGTGTAGACGAATGCTATCTTTCCATGCAAATGAAAGAACCTAAATTATGAAGGACAGTTCAAAGGGAAAATGATTTGCATACTGTTATCAATTCAGGTTCGAATAGATATATATATATATATATATATATATATATATATATATATATATATATATATATATATATATATATATATATATATATATATATATATATATATATATATATATATACAATTCAGGTTCGAATAGATAACTCCAATGAATAAATTTAATAAATGAATATTTCTTTATTCATAAACATTAAAATCAACGACAACCACACTTTCAAAATGTCACTTTTCAAAACTCTTCACCTCGCTCCTTTCCGAACATGGTAATTAACTGTAAATTGAATTACACTATGACCATTTGTTTCTCCTTATATGAACAATATTTCAGGAAGTTTTATTCCACGAATACAGAGAGCTGTTTTACCATCGATCTCAGAAAGTTCTAGAAAACGAGAGGCGACCATTGTGTTTTTGCAACAATATGATTTTTCATAATGAAATAATATTAATAGCTATTTTCAAAAATATTTGAATTATATTGTATGCTACGCGTTTAGAAATACTGCTTTTTCTATTGACTATTTATCAGCTTCTGAGGTTCTGAGGAAGAAGTATTAGTTCGAAACGTGCCTCATGCATTATAATTAATTGAAATTAAATTAAAATTAATGTGAAAATTGTTGTCAATACTGTTTCATTATAATGAATAACTGCGTAAAAATTTGCTCAGCTATTTTTCAGTGTGCATACTTTTTATTCTTGTGGTTTTGTCATTTCCCTTGGTTAAAATTTTTACATGAAAAGAGTTTTGCTTCGTAGATTTAAACAATAAGAAAATATGGCTAAGCCTTAGTAACAGTGACTTTAGTGCTCGAAAATGTATGGACCAGACGTAATTCGACAAACTGAGTCTAAGCGTAGTGGTTTCAACCTAAGTAATCGAAGGCTTCGGGACTACACCATATTATTTTTTCAATTTCAAGTTTATGAGAAGAATACGTGTATTTCACTTTCTCCGTTTATTTGAAATTGGCTTAATAGCCTTTTTAGCGACAGTTGCTTTTTCCGTTCGGACAGAAACCTTTCTTGACGGGTGATAAGAGTAAGTGCGTAGTACAGTTCTCCATTAATATGAAAAATTCAACTTTCGCACCTTACGTTTCCCAAAGTTAAGAAGTTGTCAGTTTATTCAAATCAAAAAACAACTGCCTTTCCAGTCCCCCATACTACTGTCACTACTGATTAATTTTCCGACACTGGTAAATGGGGAACTTTGAAATTACGTACCTTTGAGTAGGTACTTACGTTCGTCAATGCTGAAAATGTAGTCAATCGACTCTCAAAAAAACAGCGATTGACGATAGAGTATTACGAGTTCACCCAAGTGCACTGAAAATCAGGTGATTTTAAAAGTTATGTAAATTACACCACAAATAAACAAAAATTGAACTATATTTGACATTTCACATTGACAAGATGACAAGTTTTCTCCATTTTTTGTCTGTGTATACGTCAATAAAAGGGTTAATTTGTTTTGCTACTCCTATGTAATAGTATATAAAATTCAAAAAATAATTTACCAAAATGATTCGGCAGTGGAAAGTCATTAAGAGAAGGTAGTATTCCTCGTGCATGTATGTCTGGTATGAGCTCATCTGCAGACCGCTGGTCAGTATACTCTGCTGCTCAAAACCTATCAGCAGTTTTAAACAACCCTAATTTAGGAAAACAGTCGAACTTTTTCATTAGAACATGGGGTGATGCGTTCATAGAAAAGACTGAAACGGAAAAGAGTCCTTATTTACCTGAAATTAAGTATTCACATTTTGAAAAGTACCTGATACAATATGGAAAACGTATCAAGCGCCATAAAAGACTATTACAGTATAAAACTACTGACAGAACTATTGACAGCACTGCCAAAGGGGAAGATAATGAAAAGGTTGATCTGAAGGAAATTCCTGAAGTATTCCTCAAACCAGATTTTGAATTGGTTGATTCTGGTATTTTTTCAACATTATTCAGAAATGGAGAAAAGTGTTCCAAAAATTCTACATCTGAACTTATTGAAGACTTGAGTAGGTACCTGGATATTGTAGAAATGCAAATTGCCAAACATGTTTCCCAGAAATCTGATGCATTTTTTCATACAATGACATCTCATGATACTATAATGGAGAAGATGAAAAATACATGTAAAGAAGTTCATAAACTCAGGGGTAAACTACAAAAAGTGGATCAGCTTGTAACAAAGGACCCATTGTATCTTATTGGCTTAAGAAGAAATTGTGTGAATCATATAAATGTGTTCAATAAACTAAAGCTAATGTCTACAGTGATGCAGACACAACCCAACATTCAACTATTGTTAAGTTCATCTGACTATGTTAGTGCCTTGGAATTAATAGCAAACACTCAAAAGGTATTAGCTAACGAATTAGCTGGGGTTACAAGTCTACGATATTTACCACAACAGCTAAAGGAAATGTTGAAATTAATAGATAAAATGTTGCATACTGAATTTGAAAGATATGCTGCTGCAGACCTTCATAGACCTATAGAAAGTTGTAAAAGTTTATTAGAAACAGGTGAGTAAATCTACAAATGTGAAGAAAATCCTTATTTCAACAAAAAAATATATATATATATATATATATATATATATATATATATATATATATATATATATATATATATATATATATATATATATTATATATATTATATATATATAATAATAATAATAATAATAATAATAATAATAATTTATTCGTTTCAAAAATTATCACAACATAGTAATGAAAAAAAGAAACAAGTCAGGTATCTTTAGTCGAGCACAAATGAAAAAATTCATCCAAATCATATGGCTCGCTTTCTAAAATGAACTTATAAATTCTTCGTTTAAAGAGGCTTGTGCTGTCAATGCTATGAAACCTTTTTGGTAGTGCATTAAATAGTTTTAGACACATGTATAGACTTCCGTGCATTGTTAGGGATAGAGAAAATCTAGGTAGTATATATGGAAACACTCTCCTTGTAGTATTATTGTTCTGAAATCTACCAAAAATACTTTTGTGTTTGTGGAAGAAGAGTAAGGAGCGCAATACATACAACCCAGTTAAAGTTAAGATGTTGAAACTTTTGAAATATCCTCTGCACGATTGTCTGAACCTCAAGTTGAGTATCGATCGTAATGCCAGTTTTTGAGTCAGAAAGAGACACCGGGTGAGGGAGCTGCTGCCCCAGAATATTATGCCATAGGTTAATAAGGACTGAAAGTTAGCGAAGTAAATAATTCGTAAAACATCGGTTGCAACATGATGCTTTAAGGCGGTTATAGAATAAAGTACAGAGCAGAGCCTTTTGTTCAGATATTCTATGTGAGTGTGCCACTTGAGATGGGAATCAATGTGAACCCCCAGGAATTTTACTGATTTCTGAATTTGCACCTCAGTATTCTGTAACCATATGCTATCAGGATAGGCAAGACGAGAAACATCAGTATGAAAAAAAGCTACTTCCGTCTTATTAAGATTCAACTGTAGGGAATTGTTATCGCACCACGTACCAGCCAACGTAAGGGCCCCATCCGTCAGTCGCACAGCAAGATCTAAGTCCGGCGCAGTTGTGATGATATTCGAATCGTCCGCATAAATCGCAAGACTATAAATTGCTTCATTAAATAGATTGGGAATATCATTGATATAGATTAGAAATAGGATGGGACCAAGAATGCTTCCCTGGGGAACACCTTTGACTGTAGGAATCTCTACCGAAGTAAATGTCTCCCCCTGCGCAATTATCTCAACCCTCTGAGTTCTGCCTGTGATATAGCTTTTAATAAGCTTTAATTGATTATTACGAATCCCGTAACATTTCAACTTTTTCAGTAACTTACAGTGATCAACAGAATCAAACGCCCTGGAGAGGTCTAGAAACATCCCGAGGGGAATTTCCTTCCTCTCCAAAGCAGTATAAATCGTGTTCAGTAAGGAAAAAATTGCTGTTTCTGTACTTCTGTCTTTTATAAAGCCATGTTGGTGTCTGCTGAATATTTCAAACTTTTTAAAGAAGGAAAGTAAACGGGAAGAAAGTAGCTTTTCAAATATTTTGGAGAATGATGTTAAGAGACTAATGGGGCGATAATTACCAAGATCTTGAGTAGATCCTTTTTTATGAATGGGTTTAACTACTGCTAATTTAAGTTCAGTCGGAAAAATACCCTCCACAAAAGAGTTGTTAATGATGAAGCGGAGAGGTTCTGCTATAGTATGAATACTCTTTTTAATTATAGTCACCGGGACCTGATCATGCCCAAATGATGGAGAGTTTTTCATATTTTTTACTATTGACAATATTTCTGAAACAGTAATCTCAAAGACATACATTGACTTTTCATTGCGCGTTATGTCCTCAATATTAGAGTCATGCAGGGAACATGAGTCGATGTTAGAGGTAGGATTGACAAAAAATGTGTTGAAGATATCGGCAACAACTTTTGGATGGCCTTGAGGAAGCTTGGGTCTTAATGAGGGGCGTTTGTCAGTAAGACTTTTTATAAGTGACCAGGTAGTCCTGGATTTATTGCTGGAATTTTTTATAAGACGTCCAAAATGAGCTTTCTTTAATAAGGCTAAGGTTTTATCATATTCTTTTTTAAGAGACTTGTATTGTAATAAATATCTCGGATTGGCTTTAGAGATAATGTACATAATATCCAAGTTTTTTTTCAATTTAATAGCGTCAGGATCCGATTTGAAATGTCTATGGCTATTGGCTGTGTGATTACATCTTTCAATTAAAGGAAAGCAATCTTGAAAGATAGACTGAAATCGGTTGGAAAAATAGAACCAGATGCTATCTACATCTGATGTATCCATCTGATATAGTTGAGACCAATCAAGTGCAGATAATCTGTTTATAAAAATGTTGATGTTAGAAACACTGAAAGAACGGAATTTTAGAATTTTGGAAAGTTTTACTTGCACTTGCCCCGAAATTTGGAATCTGAAGCAGAGAGCATCATGATCTGAGAGATGAGGCCGCATAACAGTGACTCGACCATCTCTAATATTACTAAATATATTGTCTATACAGGTAGCTGACGAGGAAGTTGTGCGAGTAGGCTCTCGACAAAGGATACTCAAACCATATGACAGAAGAATTGTTTCAAGCATCTGAACTTCCCTTTTTTCTGGCTTTAAGATGTCAATATTGAAATCACCCACTATAATAACTTTAGCTCTCAAGTCCCCACTCAGCAATTCAAGAAGCAGCACAAGCCTCTCAAAAAAGAGATTGAAATCAGAGAGTTGAGAGGTACTTGACCTGTAAATACAAATAATTATAAATCTATCATCACAGTTAAATTTAAGCTCAATTGCAGAACATTCAAATGAATACAGTAAACTCAAATTATTGAGATCATTACGAATAATATAGTTTTCTACATGATCACAAATGAAGATAGCACTACCTCCGTGATTATTTATTGACCGGCAGAAACTAGAAGCAAGCCTATAACCTTGGATGGGGAATCTTGACAGCTGGTTTGTACTTAACCAGTGTTCAGTTATCGCTAGTACATCGATCTTGTGTTCAAGAGCAAATTGTTCCAGCCCTAGGTGGGAAGTTGATAATGACTGAATATTCAGGAGAGTCAGGTTTATTTCGGTACATGTTTTTGTTGTTGGATTTCCAAATTGACCTTCGTCTCTAAAAAATGCTGACCGATTCTGAAGTTGAAGCGTGAGTAAGCAACACCTGCTGGCCAAAATTTAGCATCATATACCTTGTCCTTATGTTGATATTCAACTCCTACAAGAAAGCACTTGTTGTCCTTGGATATATTCTTAGTTTTTAGTTCTTTAATTTATATATATATATATATATATATATATATATATATATATATATATATATATATATATATATATATATATATATATATATATATATATGAGGAAGTTTGGTACAAAGAGAATCACAGCATATCCTCTAAGCTAGTAGTATATATTTATTTTTTGCAGATCATTTAGTTAGCTTGGTATCTGGTTTACTGAGGCAAAATCATACACAATTTTTAGAAATATATAAACAAGAATCAATAACAGCAGCTCAAACTCTACTAAAACAATTCATGGCTGAAGCCCTAGCAGATGTTGAAGATGATCAAGAGCAATGCTTGAGAGGTTCTGGAGAAGTAACATTGTCTATGGATTCAACACATTGGATGAAAGCCTTAACAGCTGCCAGTGAAGCATTAAGTAAGTTGCAGTTTTTTATTGCAAATAATGACATCTTTTATCAATGTTTTTTTCTAGAAAAGCTTTTGCAGAGAATTTCAACAGTTTTAGAGGTCATTAGAGAGACCGCTGATGCAAGTGTAGTAACATCCTCATCCGTCAAAATGAATAATGGCTTCATTGACAAATTTCTTAGTTTTGAAGAACATAAAAATATAAGAAGAAAGTTGCAAGAAATGATGTTATCAATTTGTGATTACTGCAATGAAAGATTAGCTTCTATAGTAGGCACTCAATCAGATCAGAGGCCTTTGTCTTCATATCAGATACTTCAGTTGTCCAAAACCATTGACACATTCACCAAGTTTTGTGAGGATATATCAGGTGAAACTTTATAAAATACTATAAATTAGAAAAATAATTTTTATCATGAAATATGTATAAGAATGCGTGAGCAGCAGAGCTCCGTCACTAATGTCATATTTATCGCGAAGTGCATCGCACCTAGATGCAATTCGAACGGAATAAATTACAGTTTAAAAGATCTAAAAAATTCGCTTTAAATGCATTAAATTTCGCTCACACTCTCAAGGTAGACACATTCATCTGACTCATATAAAATATTTCACCACCAATGTTGTTCCAAATAGGTTGATTATCTTTTCACATATTAGTAAAAATGGTTGATTTAATAAAGTAATTATTTTCAATGGAACAAATGTTTCTTTGGGTATAACAAATATAACGTACTTATCATTTATGTTGATGAAATTTGAAAAAATTTGATACTCACTGTATCGGTATACTAATAAAGAAAAAATTTGAAGATAAATTTCTAAAATATTTATTAACATTACTTGTGCTAAATAGAATTATGATAGATTAGGATTCCTACAATAACTCAATTTCAAAAAAATAATGTTATTCTTGTTCTTTTTCTATTTGAATTGAAATAATACATTCCTCATATCAAGGATACAAGAAAAATAAAATATACTCAAACAAAAATTTATCGTTTGGGACAAATAACCTGCTTTCTTAGTTTAAATTAGGTAGCATAGTTGAACTTGTATTTTTTGAATCTGATTCAAACACAACAAATTTCCAGCAGGAAGACAAAGTCCTGCTTTACGAGCAGCTTTTAAGATTCAAGCAGGCAACTATATCAACAAATTTCATTTGCAACGTAAAAACAAACTAACCATCCTCTTAGATGCTGAAAGATGGAAACCAGCTGAAATACCCATAGAATTTCAAAGTCTAGTTGACAAAATTGCATCAAATAGTGTCATAGCAGAGCTGCCTTCGTCAATAAAAGAAGAAAATGAGAAAGAGTTTAATACTGACAATCGTGTATCAAATTCACTGGTTGTGGAAAATCAACATTTTGTTACCATAGGTGAGGTTGAAATATTTTTTCTGGAAATAAGTGATTCATTGAATATTATGTATTAGACATTCGAGCTTTATAATGGTAATTTCTGCTAAGATTGTATGTTTCATTTAAATATATATATATATATATATATATATATATATATATATATATATATATATATATATATATATATATATATATATATATATATATATATATATACCTATATATATACAGGGTGTTTCTGAATTGATGCGAAAGATTTCAATGGGTGATTCTTCAGCAAAAATTAAGGGGGGTCTTTCATATAATTTTTTGTTCAACACTCTTTTCCCTCCAAGTTACAGCCCTTTGAAATTAGGCGAAAAAAAATTGTTTTTATTCAATACGTCCACTTAGGAAAAAACTAGAGGAATGAAATTTGGCAGATAACTGCTGCTAATAAAATGACAGTTTTTGAGTGTTTTTGTTACACTAAAATGTTAGCACAAGGGCTGAAAAAAACAACCCCTATAATATTTTGCATCAGAACTTTTTAATGCGCTTATACTTTCCTATTTAAAAAATATATTTGAAAAGACAGACTGAATCTGCAACTTTTTTATATCGTGACTTTTTATCATAAAGTTGTTAGTTTGATCACAAAAAAATAAAATAGTGCTCAGGCTGTTCCCATAAATTCACAGAGAGGTTATCATTTATTTAAAACAAAACAAGTAAGCTGCTGTCAAATGAAGTCATATGACAAATAGTTTTATTGTCCTGATTTTTTCTAATTTCTAGACAGTTTTATAATGACTTCAAACATTTTTCACAAATAAATAAAACTATTGAAAGAATGGCATTTTTTTATTTAGTTGAAGAATATTGCAAATTAGAGCGGATTGAACAATAATTGTACTACTAATAACAATTAACAAATTATTTGACATTTGACAGCAGCTTACTTGTTTTTTTTTAATAAATGATAACCTCTGTGAATTTATGGGAAAATAGTCTGAGCACTATTTTATTTTTTTGTGATCAAACTAACAACTTTATGATTAAAAGTCAAGACATAAAAAAGTTGCAGATCGAGTCTGTCTTTTAGAATATATTTTTTAAAAAGGAAAATATAGGCGCATTAAAAAGTTCTGATGCAAAATATTATAGGAGTTGGTTTTTTTCAGCCCCTTGTGATTACATTTAAGGGTAACAAAAACACTCAAAAACTGCCATTTGATTAGCAGCAGTTATCTGCCAAATTTCATTCTTCCAAATTTTTCCAAAGTGGATGTATTGAATAAAAACAATTTTTTTCACCTAATTTCAAAGGGCTGTAACTTGGAGGGAAAAGGATGTTGAACAAAAAGTTATATGAAAGACCCCCCTTAATTTTTGCTAAAGAATCACCCATTGAAATTTTTCGCATCCATTTAGAAACACCCTGTATACTAGCTGACATTGCAAACGTTGTTCTGACATTTAAATTATTTTTATCTTTCTATCTATTCATCTATCTGCCGATGTATCTCTATCTAAGTATCCATCTTTCTATCTATCAATCTATCTGACCAGGCAAACGATCTTTAAACTATTAAAATGGCTATCAAAAAATATGGGTTGATGATAGAAGGGTGAAAATTTAGAGTTGAATGTATTTTTCAATGCAACATCATAAAAAATCGGCCAAGTGCGAATCGGACTCGCGCACGAAGGGTTCCGTACCATTGACATAATGTATAGAATAGTGCTGGCCTCTATTAGGGGTATATCAAACGCAAAACTTACTACACGATTTAATGAGGATACCATGCAAATCATTAAGCATTCATCTTCCAGATGAAGTGCCGTTGAGTTCGATGGCCAGTTCTGGATTATCTTGTCGAATTTGGTACAGTATATCAGCTAGCTGAATTTAATATAGGGCAAAAAGCGGCAAAAAAATCATTTTTGTTGTATGAGAGGCCACCTAAATATATTTTTTAAATTTTATTATTAAAGTTATATATACAATTAATTATTTTGGGAATATTTCAAGTGCCATTTATTGATATCGAGCAAGAATAGGCAAAAAATGGCGTTTTTTTGTATGAGAGACCCCCTTAAATATTTATTTTATTTTAATTTTATTATTTATTATTAAAGAAAAAATACAATTGTGTATTTTGTTAATATTGCAAGTACCTGTTGCCATTATTGATATCGGTCAAAAAAGGCAAAAAAAAAAATGGCGTTTGTTGTATGAGGGCCCCCTGAAATATTTATTTTATTTTGTTTTTAGTATTTAGCGGCAACAGAAATACATAGTTTGTGAAAATTTCAACTGTCTAGATATTGCGGTTCTTGATATACAGCCTGGAGACAGACAGACGGACGGACAGACAGCGAAGCTTTAGTAATAGGGTTCCGTTTTTACCCTTTGGGTAAGGAATCCTAAAAAATAAAAATAAAAAATTTTTTACAAAAAATTTATGAAAATCTTTGGGGTGGACCACCCTTATCACTTAGGGGTATGAAAAATATATTATGAACTATTCTCAGACCGACTATTATTATTTTCGATTGCCATCTTGCAACCCTATTGCGGATCATGAATAAAATTTAGAAAAAAATGAAAATCGCGATGGAAAAATAGGGGTTGATCGTAGAAGGGTAAAAAATTGAGAGTAATATGAATTTTTTCAAATCTGTGTCATGGCAAAATAAAAATAAAAATCTTGCCAAAAAATTTATAAAATTTCATAAAAATCGGTCAAGCCGTTTCGGAGGAGTATGGTAACTAACAGTGTGACAACGAAAATTTTATATATAAGATTCTTTCCCAACATGCATCGACTAACTTTTGACAGCTACTATTTTATTAATTGTTCGCTGTAAATTCCTTTTTTGTCGCAACAGTCTCAACAAGTGGCGGTCTATGTAATTAACAGACAGCGAACAGTAAATTTTTATCACCATTTTTCATCATCACCACTTTTGTCAGCAATATTTGACGTTCATTTTATTTGCTGGTATTGAAAAATCTGTTTTTTACCGGCTTTTAGGAGACTGTATAGCAGGGGTGCTCAAACGGTCGATCGCGGAAACTTTGATAGTCGATCGCGAGGGTATGGTAACACCGCCAAAGACCCTCCTTCCCCCTACTGAGAACGTGTCAGCACAGTGTTTTGAAGTGCAAAATAAATCATATTCTTGCAAATGTACTTGTTTCTTTTTTAGTAACATTGAGTTGGTCGATCGCTTTTCACCTAAATATTTTGTAGTAGATCACCAGCACTCTAAGTCTGAGCACCCCTGCTGTATAGGTTGTTCGCTATCTTCATAATCAAACATGCTCTTCATTTTGGCTACCCTTTTATTATTGAAGTCTTTAGGGAGATCATAACTTGAAAATAGCAAATGAATTTTTTCAATAAAACCAGACAATGTTTTTACTACTACATAATAATTTTGCTACTTCTACTAACAGCATATTCCAGCTATGACAACCGCCGTATAAAACATGTTCTAGAATTTATACATAATATTCTAGTTTTGACTCAATCATTCACGATTTACCATATTGAAAACCTAAGCAATTTTCTAGCTCTCCCAGTATTGTATTAGTTAAGTATTCTTCAGTCGTCTCAGTGACACCAATAAATCCAATAAAGTTTTCTTCTATTTTGTCTAATGATTTATTACAAAATCTTAAGATAGCTGACATTTGTTCAATTCTATATATATATATATATATATATATATATATATATATATATATATTTATATATATATATATATATATATATATATATATATATATATATATATTTAGTTTTGGTTTTTCTTTGACCTGATATATATTTTTTTCGTAATATTTTCTTGGTGTTAGGTCACATTAAATGATGCATTTCAGTTGTCGTGCAAATGATTGTTTATTATTGACGTTTCGACCATTTTATGGCCTTTTTCAAAATCTATAAACCTTAACGTAGATAATCAACAAATTGAATTGAAACACAGAGAACAAAACATTCTTATCACATATACTTATCACAGTCTGTGATAAGTATATGTGATGAACAAAACATTCTTATGCGAATTAAAAAATTTTAGACACATATATCGTGTATTTTTTTGGGACAGGTTCAGTGTTCTCAGAGGATATAGATCTGCTGCTGTTTTTCTTGTGTTGTTCTTATTTTTAAACTCTTCGAAATATTGTTGATTTTTATAGAGAAAAACAAGGCAGTCATAAATATAAAGACCAACGATCGTTAACAGGTCATTCTGTTTGAATAATCCTCTACATGAGTCTCTATATCGTAGATGCAGCATTGTTCTCAACTCTAATTTCTGAGTGATGAAGATTCTTCTGGCATGTCCACTGCCTCCCCAGAAAATCAATCCATATGATAGCACTGATTGGAAGTTTGCATGGTAAATTATTTTTAGAACATCAAGATTTACATGATGTTTTAGAACATTAAGACTGTAGATTATTGAGCATAGTTTCTTGTTAAGCTCATAAACATGCTTATTCCATTTGAGTTGAGAGTCTAGATGAAGCCCAAGGAACTTAGTAGAGTCCTTTTATCAAAAGTTATGTTTCCATGGCAGAAATTGTCTGGAATATCAATATTTGATCTATTGGTGGTGAAAACAACACACTCGGTTTTTTGTTTGTTTAGTACCAATTTGTTGTCTTCACACCAAATCTCTGCCATATTCATAGCATCATTTGTGTCTTGTATTACATTGCTCATGTCACCTGCCCTTACCAATAGGTTAGAATCATCCGCATATATGACACTATCACAAACCTCAGACACAAAATTGGGAAAATCATTTATATAAATGATAAACAGTAAGGGTCCGAGTATGCTTCCCTGGGGAACACCCAGATTAATGGTTTTTTCTGAAGAAGTAATATTATTTCCATCAATTGTTATCATTACTCTTTGCCTTCTATTTGTCAGATAACTTTTTAAGAGCTTCAGGTAATTGTCTCTTATCCCATATAATTCTAGTTTCTTAAGTAGTATCTGATGGTCGACACAGTCAAAAGCCCTAGACATGTCTAAAAATATAGACATGGGAATCTCTGCATTTTGTAGTGCTTTCGGAATCCCTTGAATTAGTTCATATATTGCAGTTACCGTACTTTTGTTAGAAATAAATCCATGCTGACTTTTACTAAATATTTTGAATTTGTTGAAAAATTTTATCATTCGGGTAGCCAGTATTTTTTCTATTATCTTTGAGAATGATGACAGGATACTGATGGGTCGATAACTATCTAGCTTGTCGTTGTCACCCTTTTTAAAAATTGGTTTTATTATAGATAGTTTTAGTGAGTCAGGAAATAAACCTGTTCTAAAAACATGATTAATTATAAAACATAGTGGTTTTACATATGCCTGTACTGATTTTTTTGTTACGTCCATAGAAATATTATCGTGACCAAAAGATCCTCCATTTTTAATATTCTTTACAGTGGTTATTAGCTCATTTTCTGTCACCTCAAATAAGAAAATTGATTTATCATTTCTTTTTATTTTATCTAGGTGTAAATTCCCTTTCAAGTCTTTACAGAGTTCTGGTGCTATCTTTGCAAAAAACTCATTGAAATCCTTCACTAGCCTTTCTACGTTTGTTTTTGGTGATTGTTCTCGGTTTTATTTTTCTTTTGTTAGTAAGATTGTTTACAATATTCCATGATTCTTTTGTCTTATTACTAGCCTCATTCATTTTTTTAGCGTAGTGTTGTTTCATGTGCCAGATAGCCTTGTCATAAGCCCTTTTTGTATTTTTGTATTGTTCAGCATAATCAGAGTTTATTAAAGAGACTGTAAATAGAATATCCAACTGTTTCTTTATTTCTGCTACTTGTAGTGTAGTTGGAGGAGTAGAAGGTTTTATATTTTTAAAACCAGTTTGTTTTGTAATTGTTTTAAAAAATTTTTTCCACATGTTGTTTACATCATCTTCAGGTAGTACATATATATCATTCCATTCTGATTTATGTAATGATTCATCAAAATCTTCTATAGACCTTGTGTATTTACGAAATTGGTATTTTTCAGAAATTTGTGTTATCGCTCGGGGAAGGGTACACTGATAGAATTGCGCCAAGTGGTCTGAAATATGTCCCTGTATTACCTCTGATTTGCCATTATCTAAGTTGGTTAATATACTGTCTAGGAGTATTGAGGTTGTAGATGTTATTCTTGTTGGTTCAGTTATTGTAATTTTGACATTAAAACTATCCAGGCTTGATAGGAATGTTAAAGTATTGTTATGATTTACATCCATGATATATATATATATATATATATATATATATATATATATATATATATATATAAATATAAATATATATATATATACTAACAATTACCGTCTAAGGTAGATGTAGATATTTCGATGCTTCGCGAACTTTTATAACTAGCTCCGCTAGGAGGTTTGTTTGATTAGTTTCAAATAAATGTCCTAGTTTCACGTGTATCAGCCGGCTCCAGCGCGAGGCCACTTGGTCCGCGAGGCCGTAGGCGGTCGCCCACGCCTTATATATATATATATATATATATATATATATATATATATATATATATATATATATATATATATATATATATATATATATATATATATATATGATATATTTATATATATATATATATATATATATATATATATATATATATATGTATGTATGTGTATATATAATTGTTATTATATATAATATGATAATGATGTAATTGAATTGTTTTAGCCTTTGTCGTGTTATTACTTATTATCTTTTATGGGCAATAACAGGCCATCACGAATTTCGTGATGAAGACTTGTTAATAAAATCAGTTCCGCGCCTGTTTAGGCAATAAATATTCATTTTGAATATCCATTGCCTAAAAAATGTAGTAAAACATAGTTTTCTGTTTTTTTACTCTACAAAAGTTTTAAAATTTATAAAATTAATTTCAAACTTTCAAAAGTTTTGAGAAAGCCACTAATTTCTAATTCGATTTTCAACCTCTAAAGGCGTGAGAGAGAGAGAGAGAGAGAGAGAGAGAGAGAGAGAGATAATATTTATTGGAAACTTCCAGAAGGCTATCGACCTAAGTCTTCCAGCCAGTTACAATTATTTTATAGTTATATTTTCATTTCTTTCGCATAGTGCGAGTTTATTTTTGTATTATAGTGCACATAGGTGATCGAACAGAGGGGTGGCCGGCCGCCTCCTCCTCGGTGGATTATCCCTTTTGTTCTGGGTAGTGGTTGGATGATATTTCTGTTATTTATAAGAGAGATGAATTTTTTGCTGAGGCTATTCATTCTTTCGATTATAGGCTCTATTTGTATGGCTTCATGCAGCAATTCATTGGATGTGTTATGAAGATGGTTGTTTGTGTTTCGTAGTTTTGTTATTTTGTGAAGGCTGGTTCTTTCCCCTATTTCTATGTTCTTCAATATTGCCTTGCTTCTATTCAAAAATAGTGAGTGTCCGTATTCCAATAGAGGCCTACATATCATTTTGTAGATTTTGCTCGCAGTGCCAATGCTTATTCCTTCTTTTTTGTAGGTTAGTGACCTGAAGTGTTTTGCTCTGGTTATTGTGGCTTGTTTCTTTGACTTTGTTTCGGCTTTGAAGTTGAGCTTATTGTCTATTTGAATTCCTAGATATTTGCCTTTGCTTGTGGGATGTAGAGTTACATTGTTAAGCTTGAAAGTTGGAGAATTTATGCTTATCTTGTGGTTGAATATGATGAAATTCGATTCAGCTGGGTTAGGAAGAATTCTCCATTTCCGCATGCATGCTGTGATTTTGTTTGTCAGCTCTTGAAGTTTGTTAACAGATTCCTTCCTTGAACCACCGTGCGATATTAGGGCCGTGTCATCTGCGAATTGTAATATGCAGGTTTTTTTGTTTATTTGTCCGATATTTTCGGGGATATGACTGTATATGTCCGCACAGAAGAGGTTGTAGAGGCATGGTGAAAGAGGGGAGCCTTGAAGTAGGCCTTGTTTTGGAGTAAATTCTTCTGAGTGATCTCCCTTGACTTTCACTTGGATGGCCTGAAAATTCTAAAACAAAAAAGTTTTAAAAAATTTCGTTTGAAAAGTGTGAGTGGTTATAAAAGCATGAATATCTTTCAAGTGGCTCAAGATAAACAGACGATTGAAAAAACAAATTACTCAGAAGACATGCGATTATAACACCATCTATTTTTTTTCTGCCTGAGCTACCCGATATTGCCCGCAAAAAGATGTAAACTTGGACGAAGAAAACATGTCGCTATTCAAACACCCTGTACAATAAGTTTAATCATTTTTTTTGATCATCTCAAAGAACGGAGCTACAATTTGGTGAAAAATTTATTGAAATCGGATCACCGCCTGAGAAAATATTCAGTCAAAACCTAGAAAATATTTAAGCTATGCGTTCAATTGGCGGCGCAGAGTATTTCGCAAGTAGCACGACTTCAATGACAAAAATTGGAATTTTCAGACTTTTGAAAGAAAAAAACCACAAATGTTATACCGTTTTCGAAAGAGCATTAAATAGGCTAGTTTTTAAGATCATTTGCTGATTCTGTCTGGTACAATATTTTTTCACAGTAAATAGTCAAACTTTACTTAAAGTTTTCGGATTTAAATTAAATTGAAACACTTGATTTTTTTTTTGGGGTTAGGGAGCTAGTTTTTAATGAAATGATAGGTCGATTGTCTCAACCATATATTGATGATAGCACAAGAAAAAAAAACATGAGTTAGAACTTATTTATATTCAAAACAGGCGAGAAAATGACCAAAAAGTATACATTTCTGAAAAAACATAAGAGTGGCAATATCTCGAAAACCAGAAAACTTTTACTAAGGTCATGTTGATGTTATCTGATTGGCCTGAAGCCAATCTACCTCCAGTGTCACTCTGGCGTGTTATTTACGGGACACCCTGTATATATATATATATATATATATATATATATATATATATATATATATTAATATATATAAATATATAAATATATATATATATATATATATATATATATATATATATATATATATATATCTTTATGTAATGTTTTAAAAGGAGTAATTAGGAATTTTAATATCAGTTTGATTTGATGTCAATAAAATTTATGCCAAAATATCAAACTTTCCCTGATTACATCTCATAAAGATTCATTTTGAGTTTAACTATGACTTTCTTGCAGGAACAGTACTCATTTTGTTGAGGATAGTATGTGAATATTGTGTATGTGCTTACGAACTGACTTTACTTGCTCCTGTAATTGGTAAAAACCTTGCTGAACTTCTGAGGATGTTCAATTCAAGATCTTGCCAGCTTGTATTAGGAGCTGGTGCCTTAAAAACAGCAGGACTGAAAACTATAACAAGTACCAACCTAGCCCTCACTTCACGGTATGAATAACTTTGTAAATAAATAACAAAATAAATTGAAAACCATATTATTTATGAATAAATATTATAATCATCAATCGACTAAGTAGGAAGAGTTGAAAAAATTTAGTTGATTACCATAGAAGTAAATAATTATAAAGAACATAGAATGTATCTATTCCACATAGAGAATTAGTGAAACAGTATATTAAATTTCATGTAAATTTCACTCAGAGGAATTGGTTTTAGATCTCTTCAACTGGTTCTTTGGATGATCCCCTTTATCAGAACACATTTCAATGAAGTATCTAATGATCCCTTGATGTCTTTAAACAGTGTAGAAAAAGATATAGGACATCATATACAGCAACTTGAAACTAAAATTCTTAGTATAATGGATACTTTGCTTTCCGATCAGCTCACTGAATGGGATGCCAAACCCCCTGTTCCATCCAAAGCATTCAGGAATATATCCAGGCATATAATTAAGTTGCATGAAGCAGTCAGTTCAGTGCTGCCCCCTTATCAAGTGAGTCTTTTTGATCAGATGAAAGAAGTTATATAATTAACTGAAAAAACATATATATTTGAATCAACAAAGTGCAATTATTTTTTCTAGGTAGCTTATCTTTATGAAGTTGTACATAAAAATTTCAAATTTGCCCTACGTGAACAGTTGGTGAAGCTAAATATACAAAACAATGGAGGGCCCCAGCATGGACTTGTAACTACAGAAATAACGTTCTACTTACAAACAATGTCTATGCTCAGTATTCTTCCTGCAGAAATGCTGGATAATAAATTTATGGAGGATATTTGGCAGAGATAATAAAGTAAGAATTTTGGCATCTTCATGGGAATGAAAAGGAAAAAAGATTTTTTGTTGTGATCAGATTATTGCTTTTCGTGATATAATAAATAGTAATATATTGTAAATGTGAATAAAATGGATTTATATATTTCAAGATTTCAAGTATTCTCCCTTCCCAAGATTTTTTTTTTTGTATTAACGATAAAATACCTGTTTTATCAAATCAATAGTAATGATGAATGAAATGAGTAATAAAACACATACACTTGTCTAAAAATCTCAAACTATAAATTTTAATGTTTGACTAGTTTTGCCTTTTACAGCATTGTCAAGAACTAACTGTATACATCGAAACTCAAACGTTAAAATTATTTGCTCGTTGATCATAAAATTGTAATTCAATCGTTGGGTTTAGGTCTAACTGGTCTTTTAGTTTTAGTAAATTGTAATTGGGGGATTTATGAAGTTTATTTATTTTCATGGCTTCTAGGAAGTCTAATTTTATACCCTTTTGACAGTTATGTAGAATTTTCGGCCTAAAAGTAGAAGAAATGTTCTGTCCTTTTTTTAAAGTTTTATTTGTAGGTGTTCGAAAAATGTAGATTGTACGGTTTTCAAATGTTCTTTTAATCTTGCTTCAAACCTACTTCCGTTCTGGCCAATGTAAGAAGTATTACATTCTTTACAGTCTACTCTGCTCATCTAGTAATAATATTAATGAATATTTTGCTATAGAAAGAATTTAAATATCGGAAAAATAATGTCTCTTAAATTTGCAACATGAATTAAAGAACTTAGCAGCAAGAAGTATGAAGAATTTTAAAGATTTGCATAGCATAGTTAAAATTTTTTTCATTTTATAACTTGTATACTGACATTTATGAAGTTCAACATTACAAATTTTTGAAAAATAAAAAATTATGTTTTCTGCTTATTGAACCACTCTAAGACAACTAATTTGTTCCTTGTACATTTCTCAAATAGATTGAACTATATTGTCATCGTAAGTAAAGTTTTACAGCTACTATTTTTCCGAGACTCTGAGTAGATCTCTCAGCATTCTCTTAGTGGATAAATGTTCTAATGAAATTGCATGATGTGAATACTTCATGTTTTGAGTATAAAACAAGTTTTATTTATACTTTTGATCTATTATAAATATTCGTATAACTACAACAAAAAATATTAAAAGATTGTGAAAAGTAGTTGGATATCTCACAGTTAATGAAAGTAACCTGGGAATTAAGCATGTTATATTTAACAGGAAGATAGATAATTTATTCGCGGTAACATACAAATTTAGTATTTTCACATGTCACAAAGATAGAGTAAAATTACATATTTCAACACTCATTATTGCACACAGTACAAGTAAAAATCAAAACGCTGTTTCAAGACATGTCACAAATCATCCAAACAGAATATTTACAAAATCTAATTCAAGTGGAAATTTCATTAGATTTTAAAAATCACTTTCACTAGGTTAAGCACACATATTAATAAGGGTAATTTATAAAATAAAACTCATCTCTTTAATCATTAAAAAATACATTTTATTTGTACAATATACAAATATTCAACTGTAGAAACGATTTTCCTTCTAATTTCTTAGATTTAGCCATGTATTTTTGATAAAAATGCTATGGTCTTTTGGGAATCTTCAAAAAAGGTTTTTATCAAAACTTTAAGTTCATTGATTTTCAAATTAGATTTCAAAAAACTTTCCTTTGAAGACCAATTTGTTTCTATTTCGACCAAATTTGAATTCAATATAAAAGATATAGATGTGAACTTTTCCCAGCAATGAACAAAATTTTTCAAATCTGACCCCAAGAAATAGAGAGGCGCATTATTTGTAACAAAAATGAATATTTCTGATAATTTCAGTCTGGTATCATCAGTTTCAAAATTTTGTAATTTCAATATATATGTTATGAAAAAATCACATATAGTATTAAACAAAAGTCCCATACTTTTGTTATATACTACAGGAGACAAAATATTGCACCAAGCCTCTTTCAGATATTTAATTTGCAAAAAATATTTTCTTAGAGACTTTTTCGATAAATCCCAAGGTTCTTCTGTGCACTCAATATCATTACTGAAAATATTTCTCAATTTATTTTTTTCTGTATTCAAAAAGCTTTTTAGAGATTCATCTGCAATAGTAAGAAGCTGATATGCTTCATTTTTAAAAAGTGGAATATTAACATCATTTTGGAAAATAACAGAATAGAATATATTCAATTCCTCCAATTCATGAGCAATGTATTTGCAATTATTATGAAAGAGTGCCACTTGCTCAGCCATCATTTCTTCTTGGTATTTTCTACCATTTTTCATATAGTAATCTAATATACTGAACACAGTTTGAAAGTATCTTCTACGTCTTATACTTGGGAAGTCCTTCATTTCCATCAACATTTTTTCAATTAGCTGAAGAAGCTCTTGGGCAATACTAGATATAGAGAAAGAAGGAAAATCTGATATACTGCTATCTTTCAGAAATCTTGTCCCAAATTGTGTGATTTCAGTGAATTTCTGATCCATCAACATTTTAGCATGATTTAAAAATTTATCACATTGTTTATTCACATGAACTTGTTCTAGATTCCTAGCATACTCCAAGATAGAACTGTCAGACATAATTCCTAGAAATTTCAATTCATGTAAGAGTTTTTCTGTGTCTTCTATTAATTTCAAATAGTCTAACTGATCCCCTTCATCTGGAGGATGTATTTTTTGAAAGCAGTAACCAATCAGTAAAGGAGAAAACTTATCCTTCAGTTGATTTCCAATATATTCAAGCAATGTTACATTAGCTGATTCACATAATATTATATTTAAATAGTTCTGAAGAAAATAAGTCACCTTATATAACTTCTTAAATACTTCATTATAGTTTTGTTTAGAATGTCTTTTAATAACTTGTATAGTCAATTCAGATTCAGTTTTTGTGACCTGTACTATACAAGTAATAATAGGAACAAAAATAAATTCCCATAAAAAGTCAGACAGTTTATCCAACATTCTTATATGGTTATCATATTGATAGAGATGCTGGATCAAATGATTTACCTCTAAATTGTTCTCAAATTTTAAGAAACTAGTATTTCCTTCATCCTTCAGAGAAATAATAAATGAAGCACTTATAAGTTCACCGAAATCAAAAAACATAGAAGATTTCTGCAGATGTATAGTCTTTCGAAAATATTTGGATGTAATTGCAAATTTAGTATTTTTCATGTCATTCTCCACATCCTTCAAGATTTGCAAAGATTCCCAATAATTCTGAGCAGAATAATACAATTTCATATCAAGAATTTTTAAATGGATAGAACATAAATCATTTATCTCTAGTAAAATTATGTCTATCTCTTGTACATATTCATTAAGATTATTTAACACATCTTTGCACACTGGCTCCTTCTTGATTCCATGCTGCAAACTAAGCTTAATTAGATTAAGTTCTTCTTGTGAATATTTTAGTTTGTCAGAATAATGAGGCATTTCAGTCGGTTTTCGCAGATAGTGAACATAAATTTCATCCAAATATTTCAATATTTCAGCCTTCCAGATATACATTTCGCATTTCAACTCGGGAACTCGTTGCTTCAATTTTTGCATTTCCATTTCTTCTGCTGAAGCTATTATCTCTCTCAAAAAACTCATTTTAACAGTTTTATGTAATATTGGATAGAATAAATTGTCAAAATTTAATTCTACCTACCAAAACATCTTTGAAATTGAATACAAAACGCAAAACATTCAAATAACAAATAACGAGTAACGTTCTTTTATTTCTTTTTCTTTTGGCTATCACTCTATTTCTTCAAAGACTTCGTAAACATAAACACGGACTACTAGCCCAGTCAAATTAGCCAAAATAATGGCACACAGGAGAAATGAATTGCGAAAAGTTGAAATTTGGCACAATTGTTCAATGGAGTACCCAGTACCCTGTTCCCTGTACAAAATACCGAAAGTCCCCGATTGTGCGGGGTGTGCGATGGAAGTCCTCTTTTTTCAGTTTTTCCTAAATATCTCAAGAAATATTGAACTTAGAGTAAAATTGACAGATAAAAAACTAAAGTAGAGTAAATTCTCTACAAAAATTTATGTCTTGTATGTTATCCTATTTCGTTGTACACAGAAACACTCAAGATCTTGTTAGCACGTATCCATCCCTCATGTTAAACTCGACCAAAGCTCGATGATCCCGGTACAAAATCTGACGCAATAATAATTTACTCACAGACTTTCCTGTGTAATCCATTTCTACATGTAGACCAGGGTAGAATCCTCTAAAAATGATAAAGAGTGAAAAAAAATCTTGATTTCCGGCAAAACTACAAGTCTATGGAAAAAAGTCATATGGCAAAGTTGTAGTTAATAAAAGATCTATAAATTTTGTATTTACACTTTTTCACATAACCTCAAAATTTATGTGAAAAGTTCAAAGAACCAAGTTTTTGGTTTCATATTTTTTTTTTTTTTGGTGAGAACTTACCTTTTTATGTCCCAAATACACTGTAATTTATTTGATTTGAAATTTTCATTTTTTCACTTCATTTTGACTTAATATCGGAAAAAAAAACCCTAATTTTCAATCGAAAATTCTCCCGTCAGAACATCAGCTTTTTTCAAAAATTTAGTGTGCTTTCTGTTCATTGAAATCTCTACTTTTTGATGGTGTGAAAAGAAATACATTACTATAGTAAATGTTAACAAACAAATAAGTTAATAAAGTTAATATTTAATAATACATCTACAATATCTTGAGAAAGTTGTAGAGTCTTCTTTAAATTATATGCGTAGATGCCTATTTATTGCTATTTTAAAATAACTTATATACCTGAGTAACCTACGGAAAATTTTAGCCCATTTCATAGCGAATTGGTGAAAGGGGCTAGGAGGGTCTGGGCCTTACTACATACCTGTTATTTCGTAGCTGCTGTAAAATTTACTATAGTAATGTGTTTTTTTCACACCATCGGAAAGTAGAGATTTTAACGAACAGAAAGCACACCAACTTTTTGAAAAAAGCTGATATTTTGACGGGAGAATTGTCGATTGAAAATTAGGGTTTTTTTCCGATATTAAGTCAAAATAAAGTTAAAAAATGAAAATTTTAAATCAAATAAATTACAGTGTATTTGGGACATAAAAAGGTAAGTTCTCACCAAATTTCGTGAAAAAAAAAGTTTGTTTGTGAAAATAAAAAACCAAAAACTTGGTTCTTTGAATTTTTCACATAAATTTCGAGGTTATGTGAAAAAAGGCTGAATACAGAAGTTGTAGATTTTTTTATTACCTACAACTTTGTCATTTGACGGTTTTCTATAGGGCTTGTAGTTTTGCCGGAAATCGAGATAAACCGTTTTTCGCCCTTAAAAACTCACCCCCTTCCCCTTCCCGACCTCAGATCGCCCGTAATTTATTTTTTCTTTCATTTTCAATATATTCTCCTTCTTTTCCAATGGGTTTCATCCTACTATTATTTTTTTTGGTTTCAAAAATTATCGACCCTGGTCTAATGAGGTTAATATGAGGTAAACTTTGTGTTGTATACTTTGCAATATAAATAAGTAAATTATGTGTCAATTGTATATAATATTCTCATTCAAAGAAATTTCCTTTTGTTTTGACCCCATTCTCTCATCCAAACCGTTCGAACTACGAAACAAATGATTAGAACCGTTGTTGTAGAGAATTTTCTCTATTTTAATTTTGTATACAACCAATTTTACTCAAAGCTCCATATTTCTTGAGATATTCAAAAAAAAGGGGGCATTAATGGAATTGGCGGTTATAGTGGGACGGATTTGTAGCAGGGTCGTTGCCCTTTGTTAGTTATGGCAGATTCAATACTTGGCTCACTATGTATTGAATAAAGATAAAAGAAGTTCGTAGGAAACTCGTCGAGCGCTCAACTTACCTGCGTATCAGACAAATTCGCAGGAGGCTCGTTGATCAAGAAGCGCGATTCTGGCTCGTCTCACCGTATCTATCAGCAGCTTAGTTGAACTTATTGAATATAGGTACATCAAAGAGATAATGTAAATCTTTCAAATGTATAAGAGAAGGTTGCTTTTCAACTAGCAGGCTCTAAATTAATACAATCTACTACTAACTGTCCACTAGAATTATATTTTTGATGATGCTCTTCAATACTGTCAAATATTCCGGCTTACAATTATGAAGAAGGCGTGAGCAGTAGAACTCCTACACTAAGATCATATTTTCCCTTCATTTTTGTTCGTTTTTAAATACAAATGCTGAACCCGCTAAATTAATTTGGAGGGGCTGAAGAGATACATAAAGCTTAAATACTTGCAAAAATTTATGAAATTTCTACATAACATTTGTGTAGATAAGAGAAAACTCTTCGAATCCATAATCAACACACACCTCTATTACATCCGAGTACTTAGGTACACTGGCTAATATGTGGGAGGTTCCGGGATCGACTGGTCTGCCATATGAGTTTTTCTCAGAGGTTTCCTCATGACGTAGGCCAGTATCATCTTCTGAACCTTACCCACACTTCCTAACTTCCATAAATATCCTGTCTCACCCATCCTTAATACACTTGTACATACAAGTGTATCCTCGAATCTGGCTGAAAGAGTTCCTCCCCATAATTCAAGCTGCCCGCCTCCCTGACACATACTTCAGGGAGGAATTAAATACGTGGCCTTTATTCTTTAGATTACGTCGTTTCAACCCGCAAACCTTCTATAAATGAGAAACAGGCACCTCTATAAGAGAAAGTCGGTTTTTAGTCATGAACTTAGGTACGCTGGCTAGTATTTGGGAGGTCCTGGATTCGAACCCTGGCGTCGACTGGTCTGCCATGAGTTTTTCTCATGGTGTTAAGTAAGTCACTGCTTGCAAACTAACAAGGCGAATGCTGGGCCAGTATTAATCCTCTGAACCCTACCCACAGTTCCCATGTTCCATATATCCCATCTCACCTGTCCATAATGCACTTGTACATACAAGTGTATCCTCTGATCTGGCCGAAGGAGTTAATTCCAAACTCAAGCTGCCCGCCTCCCTGACACATACTTCAGGGAGAAATGGAACACGTGTGTTTCCCTTTTTTCCCACTCTTGGCTTGTAAGTGCAATAGTCTATTATTTATACGGCGAGAATTTTCTTTCCAAAATATATCGAAATATATCAAAAAAAAGTTTTAATAGTATTGTTATTAAGTGGTAGTATTGATATTGTTAAGGTCGACTTCTCAAGAATGAAGGTAATTAAAATCAAAGCTAGAAACAACAAGTGGGATCGTAACTCTAAAACGTTTTTAAGTGGGATAGAAGCGCCGGGACACACTTGGCGTTTTTTACCGCTGCCGCTCTAAAATAATATGGCGTTTACACACTGGGCGTTAAACATTCTTTAGTCGGTAAACATTACTAACGCCACATCAGTCGATCACAGATCTGACACCATGCAACAAGAGTTTATTTCATTGTCGCTTTGTTATATTATAAATAGTGTTGTGTATAACATGAACAGAGAACAACTTCTTGCATTATTGTTATAGAAGGAGAGGAAGTTGGGGCTCTCTACACTTTGTTTCCTGATTTAAGAAAAGTTTTTCAATTATTTTAGGATGTCAATCACATCATTCGACGAACTGCTAAACCTGCTGAAAAATCATATTCAACGGAAAAATACCGACGAATGTAGTGGCAGTGGGAAGCTGCCGTTGGAGTTAAATAAACCGATCGTTTATTTTACTGCCCAGTGTGTACGTCGCAATACCCTCCTATGCGCCATTACTGGTACGGCGGCGGCGGTAAAAAATCCGATCGGTAAAAAACGAAAAGTGTGTCCCGGTCCTATCACTTATTGACGCTAAGCGCTTCCTCGCTTGCATGTATCATGTATTAGGTACTATAATTATGAATGGCCGGTCAAGTAACCTCTAGAGATCGGTTCAAAAACTGTTGATCGTTCATACCGGAATTTAAATCATAGAAATCGGTGTTTTACGAGTTTTATGACTGTGAAACGTATACGTAAGACGTTTGCGATCCCAAAGAGCACACGTTGTAAAATACGCATGAACGCACATTCAGCGAATGGTCAAAAACAAATATCATTTGCAAAAACGTAAGATGCGCACGACCTTGAAATCTGTGAACGGTCAAGAATAGCGCCCCAGGCGATTTATAGAATTCTATTATTATTAAACTCGGTTTATCATTAAACGTAGTTTAATAATATACGGTGCAAGAGCCTAATAACCATGTATATAAACATTCACAAAATTTTTATTGATATTATAAATATCAATATTTATTTCACTTCCAGGTATTTATAACTTTAATACTTTCACTTTTTAACTAGTTTTCTTTAAATTTTATAATTTTCAGATTAGTTTCACTTTATACCTTCAATGAATTAATATGGTGGATCAACACAATAGAAAATCTCTGGTTAATTAACAATGATCTTACTTCGGAGACAAAATCGGAACTGATCACGGCAATGTAATGCACCTACTAATATAGACTTTTATTTTAACAAAATAGCATTACCTGGCTGGCAATGTTCTAGAACAGCGCTGTCCAACTTCTCTTAGCCAGCAGGCCATTTTTTCTTATCAAATATTTCGCGGGCCGAAAAGGATAGGTAAATGAAAAGTCAGTATATGCCAACTCCAATGTTATTTTATTTATACAAAAAAATAAAGTCAAAGATTTAGTTTGATTGGTTTAGACAATGTTTCTTCCGTATTTGTGGAATTCTGGAATTTCATTGTCTATAAAGTATCTGAAACGAAAAATAAAAGAAGGAAATTTGATTAGTGAATGGCAAGTTCAAAAAGAAAGTAGCTGAAAAAAGTAAATTCGATAAATTAGTACGATTGAATGGAAGTATCTGAAAAAGAATGAAATGGGATTAGTATTAGTAGTAGTAATAATACTATAAAAAAATAATAGTATAAATTATACAATTAATATACACGACGTTTCGGTCAGTTAGGTAACTCTAACCGTTCTCAAGTGTAAACGACAAAGTCAAAGATAATAACATTTTTTCGACAATAAAGTTTATATTTTAGCATAATAAATATTGCGTTATATTTATTGTTGAATTAAAATATCATTTACAAAGTTTACTATAACTCGCGGGCCGTAAAAAAAAGCTTAACGGGCCGGCAGTTGGACAGCGCTGTTCTAGAACATTCTGCATTAAATTTTATCAAATACATTATAATATAAGATATTATTTTACAAGGTAATCTATAGATACCGTTCAATGAAATTAAATATACAATAATTTGGAAATCTATTTTATCACTGATTCTTAGTAAAATTATTAAAAATGAAAAGTTTCTTCATAAAATTTTAAAATTTTTCAGAATCAACACTTGAAATTGACTACTTTATCAATTCTATTGAAATTTTAATTATATTTTTGGAAAATTTGGAATAAAAACATAATTATCTCAACTCAAATATTTTAGTTATTCTCAACTACATAATATTCTGATCAATCTGTACTAAAAATCTTTGTCTACGACTGTACTATAAATCATTCATTATACGTGTGCTTCCTGAAGTACAATTATACCTATTATTCACTAGTGTGTATAATGGTTTATTATACACTGCATGACGTCACACTCAAAACGTATGTCCAAACTTGAGACTATCATTCACATTGTTAGGATAGTATTGTTATTAGATTTTTAGGTTTTATGTAACTAAGATAACTTTTAGGCAAATTATTAAAGTAATATTTAATATAATGCCCAACTTATTGAATATTTACTCTGATGAATTATCTATTTCATTTTTATCAGAGTGAAAGAAAGGAATGGAATCGATGTCAAGTGAAATAGTTGACGTTTACGTGAGTATGCAGTTTTCAGTGAACACAGAAAATGTTATGTCAACGCTTTTGATAACTATTTTTATTGTTGAAAATGCAGATTATTACTAATTTTTTCGAGGAAGTCGTGGAAAATAGCAATCATTTTGTGCTCGTTGAATAATATACTATTACTTTCTATCCATTAATCTAGTTATTATTCACACTTGTAAAATTTCTATCTGTTCAACTTTGTATGCTAACTTGAAATTCTCTTTTATTATATTATTCTTAAACAAGAAGAAGTAGGAAAAAGTCAATCAATTTAAAATTTATATTTACTTTGCTTTGAAGCAGTATCTAACGGGTTTTGACCACAAAATCATAATCGTTAAAGATCGAAGTTTGTTTAAGCGACGGTTGCGTATAATTTTAGAAAAACCGGAGAAATTATTGCAACCCGGGAGATCGGGAGTAAGCATTATTACCGGTGTCTCCCGGGCAATCCAGGAGGGTCACATACGCCAGTAAATTCAACTTTCTGGCTCAGGGCAGTGTTGCCAACCCCAACTTAGTGAAAAACTACATATGTGCTTCACCAAAACTGTAGATTTTAATTCGAAAACAGTAAATGTACAGTTTTTTCTTAATTTATGGTTTCAAACTTCATTTAAAGGTGGTAATCAATAGAACAAACATTGGAAATCAAACTTTTTATCAGAAAAATTATTGAAATTAAAACATATACAGCATTCATTATGATATGACACATGTTACAAGACTATACGCTCTCAATCTGCAAATTTTTTTGATTTTCGATATCTTCATTGTTTTTGAGGTCGTACATAATTTTATTTAACTTTTCGTAATCAATTTCGAAACAATTTTCAATTTCAGATCTCGTATGTAGAGTGCCTTTTATTGAGCTCGTAGAAAGTTTATTTCTTATTTTTGTTTTCAAACAAGCGCTCTACTTTAGCAGTGCGGCAGACACGGAAGTTCTTTGGTAACAGTTCGCGAAACCCTGTTCACTTCGTTATATTGTCCGTGCATATACTTGGAATTATATAATAGTTCGTAGTAGATGACTAGCATTTAAAATTTAAAAAAAACTGTAGATTTGCAGGCCAAAACTGAAAACTGGGAACATTTTGAAAAAACTGTAAATCTACAGTTAAAACTGTAGAGTTGGCTACACTGGCTCAGGGACGTAATATACTATTATACAGCACAGAAATCAGAGATTTGATGTACTCTTCTTTTTTTTAGCTTTACATCGCTTATTATAACCTCATGCACATTAGAATTAAAAAGTTTAATAAATTATTTTTGTCTTAGATTTCTGATTATACCATTGAGTGTTTATCATTGACGTTTTAACGATATTCTCTGTTCCCAAGTTATTTATGTAACAAATGTTATTTTCACTATGGAAATAAATGAAGTTAACCAAAATAGTCAGGAAGGTAGCAAACCATTATCGGCAGAGGAATTCTCCTGCGAATTTCTACCAATAATATACGAAATAATTCGCAGGTTAGAAGTATTTTTATATTCTCGTGAAATATCATACAAACTCAAATTCTAGGGTCGAAAAAGATCATCACGACACTACAACCAAAACCAGGGAGTCCCACGATTGTTCCCAAAAGGTTTTGGATTTGCAAAAGCGATTAGATCAAGCTAGAAGTCAAGTAAGTCTTAATGTTCTAAAATTAATCATAACATAATTCATTAATAACTATTGTGCAAAAATAATGACAAAATGATTACAATGAATAGTTTTCATACTACAAAACGTATGTATTAGTATAGGAATTATCAAATATGATGAAATGCTATAATATTTCACCAACAATTATTAAAAAGTAAGTTTATATTGGACAATATATACTACAAAAGCATGATTATTAATTAATAGTATCTGGAAATCATCTATATAAATTACTTGCTTTATTTTACAAACTATACTATGGATAAACTAGTTAATATCAGATTTTTTATTTAATATCCAATTAATTTTATTGACATACTACTCAAATTATGAATTTCTTGAATAATTCAGAAAAAAAATATTCAATGATACAACCATATGTTTTCCAGTTAATTTTAATTCCTTTCTGATTACTGAATAAAATTTTGAGTAGATCTTGAGGATATCTGAGGCTATAACGGAATATAGATTGAATGGTTATACATTCCAGAAATCTGGTAAAAATTTTTGTTTATTGGGATTACTATTTAATATCTATTACGACACATTAATAAGAAAATCTATAATAATGCAAGGAAACCCATTTTGAGAAAAAAATTAATTTCTTAATTTCAGAAGACTACAAAAGAGTAAATTACATCTGTGGAATAGTTTGAATATGAACATTTTCATTGAAATATTTGACTCCAGATGTGAAAAATTCTTTTTTTCTGTGACGGGAAAAAAGTTTGACATTTTATCTCTGATGACAGGTAAAGAAATATCACTTTTTGAAATTACTTTTTTCCCCGGGAAAAAAGTGAGTACTTTTTTCCCGGATATATATACACATAAGTAAAGGTAGATATTTAATTTTAGAATATTTCACTATAAAAAAGTTACATTTCCTTTATATGAAAAGTACAATTATTAAATGTGCATTGCATGTATGACATGTTCCTTGAACTATTCGGTACAACAATGGAATTTTCTTGTGTCGAAATTATATTCTTCAGTAGGTAACTACAAATCTCCTGCTTACTTCATTCTTTGTTTGCTTGAGTTTCACAATGAATAACTTTTCCGAATCTTCAATATCATCTAATGTTACCTGGCTGATTTCACAAATTCGACAAGCTCCTGCAATTCCAAATACAACAACAACCTTGGCCATTAAATGAACTTTATCGGGAGCATTATTTAAAAAATCACTAATTTATTTACTCGTAAAAATCGCAGCTTTCTTGGGCGTGTAACCTTTACCATTTTGTTTCAGAAATGAATCAGACATTTTTTTTCACTTTATATTATTCAAAATAACTACTAAACAACTACTAAGTTCGCAATTTTTAAATCAAATCAATAGAATTAATTTGACAGATATTTGTTTACTTCAAAGGATTCCTTAGCAACGCAGGTCTAATTGTCGCTGAAAGTACAACAGCCTACCATTTTAAAAATTCAAATTTCGCATCTATAATTTTCTGACTTTAATATATTATAACAATATGTATTGTCAATATTTAATCGTCGTTTTCCCCGTCACAGAAAAAAATGATGTATTATACACGGGAAAAAATATTAGATTTTAGCTCTCGCTTTTTTGTCTCCCGACGCGAAGCAACCTCGAGCTAAAATCTAATACTTTTTTCCCTTGTATAATAAATAACTATTTCTTCATTGATGCATAGGTGAATACAAGATCAATAACTTAAAACTTGAAAAATATATCTCTTTATTTGTATGCAACAATATCGCTTTTATCAATATGAATAATTCATTCTAGTAATTCATCACTTCTTTTTTATCACCATTCTCAATCGACATTACTTCAGTTCCATACATGTACATGTCCAGAATTTGAATAGTGCACTGCGCAATAAATCTAACAAACGGCCTGACATCCCCTAAATTGGCAGCATTTAGAGCATCATAATATTTGTCTCTTTGTTCCTTTAGAACCATAACCGGAGGATAACCTGCACGTATTAAAATCAAATTCATTACTAATCGACTTGTGCGTCCATTTCCATCATTAAATGGGTGAATGTCAACCAATTTGTAATGTGCTAAGGCAGCATATCGAACTGGGTGCATGTTTTGAGCTTCCTCAGAGTTCAACCAATGTTCGTAAGCCTCCATTAGCATAGGGACTTCTTCAGGTGGTGGTGGTACATGTTTTCCAATGAAAACTTTTTCAGTGCGAAACCTACCAGATTTTACTGGGTCTACATGACCTATTGCTCGTCTATGAATACCCAGTATGTCGTTTATGCTTATATAATTTTTTCTAGTTAATAATTTAACATATTTCATTGCCAGTTGAAGTCCTAATACTTCATTATGTTCAATAATACTTTTTCCTGGAACAACTTGGCCAGTTTCTAGTAAATATTTCAACTGATCTATTGTCATAGTGTTTCCTTCAATACCCACTGTGTGATATATATGTAGATAATATGCCTGCTTTTTAATAGTATTATAGGAATCTTTACTGAACATTTCCTTCAATATATCCCTTTTACTATCAATAGTTTTCAACATTTCAGAATCTAATCTATCTACAAGTTGTGCAGTCCTCTTTCTATTCATAAGGGCTGCTGGATGATCTGGAGAGTATGTTAATGCTTTAAAATATAATTCATCAGCAGTTACTATATCTTTGTGAGTTTCCTCCAAAAATTCTCCATACCTGTTCAGTACATCTGCATCTGCTGGTGATATGGCAGCTGCATGTTCGAAAAGTTTCATCGCTTTGTGAATTTTTCCAGATAGTCTAAATGCGATTGCTGCTTGTAAAGTATTGTAAACTTCTGTTTCTGAGACTTCTCCTCCATTATTTTTATCAGAGTCAGCAGAATCCAAATGGGCATTCAAATTCTGCAACACTGTGTCTTCTTCTTGATTATAATCATAGTTACTAAGACTTGTATCATCTGTTGGTATAAAATCATCAAATATTGGAATTTCTCGCCTTATGGAAGGCTTTTTATAATACTTGTAGAAAAAATAGTAATGTTGAAGTAAAGTAAGCAGCACACATAACACAGAAATTATCACAGATGTTATAATTATAATGCCATTCATTTCACAGCACTGGAGCTCATATTTTTTGTAACCCCCTCCAGTTTTTATGTGATATGGTTATCTAAATTGTCAAATAATGTATTCATTCAGTTTTTATGTGATATGGTTATCTAAATTGTCAAATAATGTATTCATTCTATTACCTCCACAGTGTCTGCTCAAATACGTGTATCATAACGTGTACATATTGGTAATGAATCCATCTTGTGGGTGAATAAAGATTGGATGGTGATAATATACGTCATTCTAGCAAACTTTATTTTTGACAAATGATCATAGAATATGAAAATTCTTCCTATTTTGGAATATGTTGTTATTGACTAATACGTTAACCAGTCTATTCATATTTAATAATCATTAATTTCAGGTACACTTATTACGAGGTATAGACTATAACAAAGAACAACAGTTGGCAAACCTTGACGCATTAAAAATCCAATTAAAATTAAAGCAAGAATTACTTCAAAAATATCGTTATATGTACCCTTTTGATTGTATGAGCCAAAAATAAAACACAATATATTCAAAATGGTTCTTAGATTCATAATGAGACTACTTGCTAATAATGAACAGTTAGTCCAAAAATTAAGTGAATCATATCCTATGAGAAGAGCTGCACAAATTATCGTTAGAATGGTATATAGCGGTAAATATTTTATAGAGGAAAGACAGTGGGATAAAAAAATTACACCAGAACAGTTCAGAAATCTTATGGAAAACGTTGCAAAGAATTTCCAAAATCAGATTAAGGAAGCCCAGGAACAAATAAAAAAGAAGATGAAATGATCAATTTTTGAAGATTGTGTTTTTCGTAATAGTTGTAGGTTATGTATATATTGCTATTATATGATATACTTTTAAGATATTAAAGTTATTGACTAATAATGTACTTTTTATTTATTTTCAAATTGATAAAATTAAAATTGATTTATTTCAACTTATTGATTTTAAAATCTTGAATTCCAATGAACATATTTACTCAGGCTGAAGTTATCATCATGTTTGACCAAACTTAATTCCGTATGAAAGAGAAAAACACTCTATCGCAGCGAGCTGCATTAGAAAAGCAGGTTTTAATAACGTATCCAGTTTTAAAAAAATCTATTCATTCAATTATGATTTTTGTTCCAAATCCAAAAAAAAAAATTGCGCCCTCTAATGTGTAAACAATATTTTTTTCATCGGGGGGGTCAACCCCCTCAACCAATTCATACTAATCACATCCAAGATATACGAAACTACGTACTTACAAACTTTCAACCCTATTTCTACGAAATTGCGCCCTTTATCGTATAAACAAGATTTATTTCCTCCTTCGGGGGGTAAACCCCCAACCAATTCATATAAAAATAAATACCATTCAAGATATCATACGAAACTACCTAACTACAAAGTTGCGCCTTTTATCGTGTAAACAAGATTTATTTCCTCCAACCCCCCAACCAATTCGCATCAAATAATCCCAACCAAGATATCATAGAAAACTACCTACTCACAAACTTGCAATCCTATTGCGACATTTATCGTGTTAACAAGATTTATTTCTTCCCCGGGGGGTCAAAAAAACCCCCAACCAATTCGAACCAATCCCATTCAAGATATCATACAAAACTACCTAGATACAAACTTTCAACCCTATTGCTACAAAATTGCGCCTTCTGTGTAAACAAAATTTATTCCCAGCTTTCCAAAGAGAAAACCTGCTAAAAAGGGATTCCTCATATTTAGTTTCGTTAAATATTCAAACTATTAAGTTGACTTGACCAATATGTTATGATCAAAACATTCAGCCAAAACTATAAATACACATATATAAATTATACTAAATAAATATATATATATATATATATATATATATATATATATATATATATATATATATATATATATATATATATATATATATATATATATATATATATATATATATATATATATATATATATATATATATATATATATATATATATATATATATATATATATATATATATATATATATATATATATATATATATATATATATATATATATATATATATATATACCTATATTTAAACCTATATATAATATAGGTAATTGAGGAACGCTCAAAATGTATTAATTGAGTGTTAATAGTCCGCTTACGGAGATTCCTCACGCAGTTTCAATATATATTTCTCACATCGCGCAGATAAAAATGTGATTGCTGAATTGTTCCCTTTTCATTATATTGTTTGTTACTTAATTTGTGCCATGGCTTCAACGTCCAGTCCTACTTCCAAGAGGAAACGTAATGTTCTTACAGTACAAAAAAATTGGAAATCCTGTCGAAGTTAGGTAAGGGCGAAACTAACGCATCTCTAGCACTGTCGGAAATTAATAATCACAGATTTTTAAAAAATCGAAAAAAGGTGTAATATATAATAAATGTATATTTATTCCGTATGAAGAAGAAAAAAACTATTCATCATGTATAGTTTTGTTAAATTTTCCAATAATTATAAGTTGACTTGGCCGATGTATGATAAACTTTGAACTATAATTTTTTTTTTCCGGTCAACTGTTTTTTAGAAGAGATGACCTGAACGGTTATGGAAATGTTAAGGTTTATTAATAAATTCTATCTTTCAATTGCAAATGCCTTTTATTGTTAAAAAATCATCAGAGAAAATATAATACAATCTAGTTATTTTCATAGTCTCTGGTGGGAAAGTAATTTTTTATGATACAAAAACAATGAATATATACTTTAATGAATATTTATTTCAATTTGTATTTTAAAACCACTCAAAAAGGCATTTGAGAAAAAAACAAAATTATAAAATTACGAAAATTTTGTGCTAATAAACTAATGCTGAAAAGTTTTAACACAAAAAATTACGTAAAACAATTTACTCTCACATTCCTTCTTAACTTTGAACTTGAGAACAAACAAAATTTAGATCACACTTCTAATGTCTAGTAGAAATCTAAAATCAAAAAGTATATATCTGAAAACAAATATAGATTTTATCTAGAATAGGTTTCACCTAAGTGTGTGTTTACTTTATTTTTTGTACATGTATTTATTCATACTTCTATGAAAATGACAAATACTAAACTATACATATTAAAAAAAACCAATATTTCTAACTTGTCGAAAGTTAAGAATTATTTACAGTAACCATAATGTGTTCCAACTTTCTCCTCCTAAAGAAAATTGATTCATTATATCAACAAATGTGAATTTTTCGTTTAAATTTTTTGAGCAATCCTATCAAATTAATGATGATAGTTCTACATTCATGAACAAATACGAGTGAATATTTGAGTATATACTGATAAATGTAAAACTTATTTATTGCACATAATACATACTGTTTTAGTGTCATGAAAAACTACTAAGCTTCAGTTTAATTTGGATAGATATAATCAACATCCTGATAATGACAATAGAAGAATCACTGGGTTCATTAAGTCAAGTTTAACTAAAAACTATGATATTAAAACAACTTAGCTCTATCCCAGATCATTTTGAAATCCCTCATTTTAATATTCCCTTCAGTTGCAACTCTGTGCAGTAGCATTATATTTGTTAATTTGTTTATGTTTATTTCTATTTCCTGTATGAGTGGGAGTAGATGATGTGATGATTCTGGTTATATTTCCAACAGCTTTTGTACGACCCTCTCTGAAAACCAAGCGTTGACCTGGGGTGATATATTCTGGATGCTTTATAAATCGAAAATGTATTAAAGCTTTATCTCCAGTTCGTAGACAATCCTTTGACATTGATATGATACTTGCTGTTTGTCTAATACTTCCACAGTGCACTGAAAATTAATTGAATATGAATTTATAATTTTATGAATATATATATATATATATTTATATATATATATATATATATAGATATATATATATATATATATATATATATAAACCACATAACATACCCATGGCTTGATATCTGGAGCTTATGGTAGTGGGATGGTGTAAAATCAAAATTTCCCCTTCGAATTCCCAACAAGCCTGGGGATTCAGAGCTGAAGAAACCATTACCATACCCTTTCTTATTTGAGATCTTTTAATCTAAAAAAAGGAAATATTAATAGTTTATCAACCTAATTGAAGATATATTTACTTTCTTAAGTGCAAAACTTGCAGTTTGTCCAGCTCTAACCTCCTTTACCACCATTCTTTTTCTATGGATGCTTTTTATAGCAATTGGTTGAAAATGACCAAGCAAATCAGGCCCAAGCATCAGAATGTCATTTAGTCGAATAACACCCTTCAATGTAGTTCCAGAAATTACCGTTCCCACACCCTAAAAAGCAAAATATTTCAAATTTTATGACCTAAATAAAATATGTGTAGATATGTTTCCAATATGATGTTAAATTTGATAAAACCTACTTAAAGAAGAAAAAACTTACTGGAACTGAGTAGGTATCATCAATCTGAAATTCAGCTGGTTCATTTTCCTCATATTCCATTTTTGTTGTCAAAAGATTTAGAAAAGTCTTGAGTAAATGAAGATTTTCACCGCTCACATTTGAAACTTGAAATATTGGACATAACCTGAAATTAAAAATAAATTATCAACCAAATAAGTAATTTGAATTTCGAACGTGTGAGTTAATAAGGCTAGAGTATGTATCAACCACACTTTTATCGTTTTCTTATAGAGCAAGTATAATTAATGCATCAACAATAAGAAATGTATTAGCGTTCTTCAGATAATCACTGAGACACAGGTGTGTACTTTCATCTTAGAAACAAGAAAATACATTAAAACTTTAAGGTAGCTTGACAGGGCCAACATCTGAAGCATAACAGCACATTGAAATACCTAGCCATACGCCTGGACCGAACGCTGACTTTTCAGAAACACTGTCAAGAGGTCAAAGGAAAAGTATGCGCAAGAAACAATATCATCCGAAAACTAACAAAAACAAAATGGGAAGCACAACCTCACACACTCCGGCTCTTGCTTTATGCTTTTCTACCGCAAAACATGTTGCGCCTGTATGGTTTAGTTACGCTCATACCAAGCACATTAACGTGGCGCTGAACGAGACAGTGCGTATGGTATCTGGCTGTCTGAAACCGTCCTCGTTAGAGAATATCTACCTAATAGTTGACATTGCCCCACCCACAACCAGGAGGTGAGGTGCTCCAGAGGCTGAGCGTAAAAAGCAAGAAATCGACTATAGACATCCCTTTTATGGGCATCAAATGCAACCGCATAGACTTAAGTCCCAGCAAAGCTTTCTGCGGACGGTAACACCCCTGGAGATTACTCCGAACAAATCTATGGCGGGTGACTGCTACCCGAACACGAGTCGAGGCAAATGAAGAAATGGCCCCTGGATACCATTTACCTCTCCCGGCCTGGAGGACGCTAAACAGGCTGATAATGGGAGTCGCACATTGTAACAGCAACCTAAAAAAGTGGGGCTACAAAGAGGACAATTGTGAATGCGGCGCAATTCAAGAGCACCATCTGGCTATATGCCCAAAAAAGTATCAGTATTTTTGTCATTAATAATTGAGAAAACCACTTCAAAAAAACAACATATTACTTTCTTGTACCTGACTATGTCCTGTAGTGAATGCTTAGAAAACACTTAATTTATATTTTAAAATTCTTTGTCTAAAACCACTTTCAACATTTTTTATCAATCTATATTTCATATATGCCTGATAAATTTTAATTAATTTCCTATTTCAAATCTTTTATATGAAAATATAAAAGATTTCAATGAAAATTTAATTGCCTAAACAATTTCGTCAATAAATTATTGTTATATTCTTCTACGCCCCTTTATTTGACTTCGTTTTGAAAGGAATTCCCATTTGTTCCTGCATTATCTACTCCAATATGTCTCTTATTCCTGCTATATTAACTTTTCTTGTGATAATATACTATCACTTGTCTCTGCTGATTCCATTTGTACGTTGATTTTCTGCTTTTAACACATTTTGCATTCAATTTTTAGATAAAAAGTCATATAAGGATTATTACTTTTAATTATTCCAAATTCAATAAAAATTATTTTCAACTTAAAATTTGTTGTATATTTATTTTTATTCTGGCCCCATTTCAATACTAGCGTCATTTAATATGACATACGCTTGGTAGGCGCACTGGAGTTCATGAAATTTACTGTATTTGAATATATTGTGGATACTGAAACATTACCTTTACTCTATTAATGTTGTAAGCTGGCTCTAAAAACATATTTTGATTGAAAAAAAATTTCAGAAAAGTCTGAAAGCTATTTCGACTCTCATAGTAGAACCTCCAATTTACATTTTTAATATATATATATATATATATATATATATATATATATATATATATATATATATATATATATATATATAAACCTATATATATATATAATAATAATATAATAATAATAATTTTATTCAGCAAACAGGTCTACAACTTTTATCATTGCAATTACTCATCATTATTGAGAGATAAGCTCAGTATGTCCAAGATGGATGCGTGTGAGCTAGTCCCTCAGATGAGATCAATTAAGACACAATCCAAAAACAATTACAAAAACATTTGAAACCCTAAATCTAACTTTGAGAAACACAACTAAAATTCGATCCTTACAAATGTAACAAATTTTATAGAGAAAAGAAATAATGAACCACAGATCCATCTATAGTACATAAATAAAATTTAAATTTTTTTCTAATTAGGCTAATGGAATTTACATTCCGCAGATACAATCTATAGTTTTCCGGTAATGAATTGTAAAATTTCACACTAAGGTAACTGAAATGTCTCTGAGTAGTTGTTTTCCTGAAAAATGGAGTAAGTGAAGCTGCCGCGACCCTGCTACGTGTATGGTATGAAGAAAGTTTTATCGAAATTCACCGTTAGACGTTTCGAGTTGAACCAATCTATGACACTCAACAAATCCACCTGTACTTCTTCCTTGAGGTTATTCCAAGAAGTTCCTTCATAATAGATCAAAGTGTCATCAGCGAAACTGATAATCGTCCCAGCGGAATTGAGATTGAGTAGTTGGTTGATGAAAATACAAAACGATGTAGGTCCCAGTACGGTTCCCTGAGGTATTCCTACCGTAATATTTTGGACCTGACTGTATTCTGGACCTATTTTCATATACAGGGCTATTCAAATTCGAGTATATGCATGGGGATTTCGATAACGGTAAGAGATAGAGGGATGGTTAAATGGGGGCAAAGTTGCATATTTCAGAGGTCAGTTATATGGATAAAAGAAATCTGATCTAGCTCCTCTAGTTCTGGAGTTATATAGGAAAATTCGAAAATTTCGAAATCCTTTTTTTGCCTATATCTTTTTATTTAATGGATTGTTTTCAAAACAATTGCCACTTTGCCATTGCCACTTTTCCTAAGCTATCTATATATCTAAATACAAATTATATACAGGGTGTCGTATAAATTGGGTCACCCTCAACTTTCAATTTTTAAATACGGACCTGTATTTTTTATTGCATTTTTTTGAATGCCAAGAGTCATGTTTTATATTGACGTAGTATTTTCATCTGAATTACAGAGTGTTCTGGAAATATTGAACTATTACCAGTGAAATTTCAACATTTTTTTAAAATTCCAGCTCTAATTAAATAAATATCATAGAATAAGGTATAAAATGCCTAGGATTTGGAAGATAATCAACATTATTCGACGAAAAATGTCTTCTTCAAGAATTCATCCACATTTCAGTTCACGCAACCCATGATCAATATACGAAAATGTGAAATTATTCCCAGTACGTACATGTATGTGCATATAATCAATGCCCAAACAAAATAATCTTCCAATGGCAATCTTCATACTCCAGACACCATTTGTTTCATATTGGCGTTTTATTTTTATATAAATCATAAAGTGGTTTGGGAATATTGAACTAATACTAGTGATATCTCATCATTTTTTAATTCCATAACAACTCTAATTAACCTCAGTAGGTATGAGGAAGATATGTTGTATGTATTCTGCTGAGAACTCACAAACATAATCTGTCACAAACATAACATTGTATTTGATCATATATGTCTTCATATTTTATAACTTATCGCATAAGAACATATTTAGTTATTATCTAGAATTGAAATAAGTCATTATAAGTAATCATAATCGAAATAAATGTTTGAATTGACGATCTTCTCGTTCCAGACATTCACAGATTGGTTTTTTTAAGTTATTATTCGCTCTGAAAAATATCTCTTCGGCGTAGTGATGCCAAAGCGTTCATGATTTTAATTCTTAAATCTTCTATATTTTCAATTTCGTTTTGATATATTCTATTTTTTAGTGTACCCCATAAAAAAAGTCAAGCGGAAAGATGAATGCTCCTACTATTTCTGTAGAAAACGTTAATCATATCTCTTTTCTGCTCTATGGGGAAACCCATTTTCAGTACTAACAGATTTTTCATTAAATACCAACGATAATTTCCAAGAAACTGTCAAAATAATGACAAGTGAGATGAACTAAATATTTATTTTCCAAAGCATACTATGAGAATTCAAATAGTTTAATCATAATAAATTGTTGTATATAGCAACAGAATGCCCATGAATTAGCTGAAAATGTAGATAGTTCGGAAAGTAATTAACAATGAAATATTTCCAAATTGGTGTCTGTAATATGAAGATTACCAGTCGAACATTTTTTTGTTTGGGCAATGATTATATGTACATAAACGTACTAGGAAGAATTTCGCATTTTCGTACATTGATAATGGGTTACGGAAACTGAAATAAGAATGAATTCTTGAAAAGAACATTTTTCGTCGAATAATGTTGATTATCTTCCAAATCCTAGGCATTTTATACCTTATTCTATGATATTTATTTAATTAGAGCTGGAATTTTAAAAAAATGTTGAAATTTTACTGGTAATAGTTCAATATTTCCAGAACACTCTGTAATTCAGATGAAAATACTACGTCAATATAAAACATGACTCTTGGCATTCAAAAAAATACAATAAAAAATACAGGTCCGTATTTGAAAATTGAAAGTTGAGGGTGGCCCAATTTATACGACACCCTGTATATAATTTTTATTCAGATATTTAGATAGCTTAGAAAAAGTGGCCATGGCAAAGTGGCAATTGTTTTGAAAACAATTCATTAAATAAAAAGATATAGGCAAAAAAAGGATTTCGAAATTTTAGAATTTTACTATATAACTCCAGAACTAGAGGAGCTAGATCAGATTTTTTTTATCCATATAACTGACCTCTGAAATATGCAACTTTGCCCCCATTTAACCATCCCTCTATCTCTTACCGTTATTGAAATCCCCATGCATATACTCGAATTTGAATAGCCCTGTATATATATATATATATATATATATATATATATATATATATATATATATATATATATATATATATATATATATATATATATATATATATATATATATATATATATATATTATATATATATATATATATATATATATATATATATATATATATATATATATATATATATATATATATATAGATATACCCTCAGGTGCAAAAAAAACGCAACAAGTTAATATTTGGTAATATTTGAGAACTCATAGTTTTTTTATTTATAGTTCAATTTTGAATTTTTTTCAGAGAACTGTAGATGAAATTATAAGCTTTCACTTGCACATTCAGTCTTTTGTTGAAAACTGGCTTATGAGTCATTATACAGGGTTAATGAGAAGTTTTTTATTGAACCCTAATTTTAAAACATCCTGTGGAATAATTTCATGATCAAATTCTTTCAAAATACCAGTTTTTCTCAAGAACCATTCCTTTTCAACATTTTGTTTTTTGGTTCATGTCTTTAAGTGCACTAGTTTATTTTTAAGAGATAAAAGATCTCCAAACAACAATTTTCTCAATTTTGAGAAATGTTGAATTTTGACAAGATGGCTTTGCTCATTGTGCCATAATCTCAGTTTGACAGCTCAATTTATGAATCCAGCAAAGAGAAAGCAACAATATATCAGTTATAATAATAAGCAAATATTGCAAAATTTGTTTATGCAAATTTATTAAATTCAAATTAGAAATCAAACTTCAAAACAAACCAATTCAACTGTATCCTCAATAACTTGAAGAAACATACTTTTTGCAACAAATTCAGATTAGTATTTTGTATTACCACCTCTAGCTCTTATTACTGCCTGTATACGTCGGTTCATACTTTCAATAAGGTGACGAATAGTATCTTGAGTATTTTGCCATTTCTCCTGAATTACTGAACGAAGCTAGTTTATCGTAGCCGGAGCTACTTCCCGATCTCGGACTCGCCTACCAAGCATGTCCCACACCTGCTCTATGGGGTTGAGATCAGGCGCATATGCTGGCCAGTTTATTTTGTTAACACTTACTTCCACGAGGTATTGTGTGACTCAAATTGCTGTATGTGGCCAAGTAAAAATTACATTTCATAACGTAAACCGTTGATGACAAGTTTATTTCGTTATTTAAAATGAACTAGTGCACTTAAAGGCATGAACCAAAGAACAAAATGTTGGAAAGAAATGGTTCTTAAGAAAAACTGGCATTTCGAAAGAATTTGACAACGAGATCACTCCACAGGATGTTTTAAAATAAGGGCTTAAGAACACACTTCTACTTAACTTCGTATAATGTCCAATAAGCCAGCATTTAGCAAAATACTGAATGTACAAGTTAAAAAAGATAAATTTATCTACAGTTTGGTGAAAAAATTTTGAAAATCGAACTAAAAATGAAAAAACTATGAGACCTCATATTTTGCCAAATATTAACTTGTTGCGTTTTTTTTTGCACCTGAGTATATATATATATATATATATATATATATATATATATATTTTTTTTTTTATATATATATATATATATATATATATAAATCTATTTATATATATATTTATATGTATTATATATATATATATATATATATATATATATATATATGTATATATATATATATATATATATATATATATATATATATATATATATATATATATATATATATATATATATATATATATATATATATATATATACTCACATATGATGTTGACCGTTCTGGTCACGGTCAACAGCATAAGCCGTTTAGTCTGCCAGAGAGCAATGGAGCGAGCGATGCTGGGTATCAGCCTGAGAGATAAAACGCACTAAATTATCGAATGTCATAGAACGGATTGCAAGATTGAGGTGGCGATATGCAGGTCATGTTGCCCGAGATGACGTGAAATGGACCAAGAAAATATTGCAGTGGAGACCCAGAGAGACAAAAAGAAGTGTTGGTAGACACAAGAGCAACATCTTTTGCTCAATTTTCCGCACTTAAAACCATGGTTGGAGATCTTTTAGGTCTCTCACTGCCAAACTGACATTAGGGAAACAACGAGAAAAAACCTCTTCAAAAAATTAGATTTCTTGAAATAAAAAAAATTGAACTAAAATGAAAAAACTATGATAGCTCCAATTTTACCAAATATGAACTTGTGTTTTTTTGCATATGAGTGTAAATAATATATATATTTATATATATATATATATATATATATATATATATATATATATATATATATATATATATATTTTTATATATATATATATATATATATATATATTTATATATATATATATATATATATATATATACTAATATTATAAAGAGAAAATATTTGATTGTTTGCATTGAATAGGCTCCGAAACTACTTCTTTCATTGTTGGGAAGCTACACTTTCCCCGGGTGACAAAGGCTACGTTTGGGATCCTTACTAAAACTCCAATAAAGTAATCTGTAAAAAAATACCTAAAATATTCTTTACATCCCGTGAGATGCGAAAACTATTGATGATAGAATAAAATAATGCACTACGATTTGCAGAACATATAATTATACATACAGTATATGTTTAACTATTATAGTTATGCCACAATAAGTGTTATTTTATTTTAAAAATTTAATTGAAATGCCGCCGCTAGAAAAGGCTCTTTATTTGTATCTTGGTATTAATCCTTGTCAAAATAAATCAATATTTTTATATATATATATATATATATATATATATATATATATATATATATATATATATATATATATATATATATATATATATATATATATATATATATATATATATATACATGTACCTTTTTACTTAGGTATTTTGATTTTTACTAACCTTTCTGAAACAAAATTAGTAGCACTCAAGACAACATCATCCAAGGATTTTACCATAACAGGCACTTTCCGACAACCTGGTGATTTCAGTATCCTGACCAAAATTCTCAGATTATCTTGAAGAACATTTGCTGGGCACATATCAATTTTCGTAACCACGACAAAAACTGGAACTGAAAGTGCTAATGCAAGACCCAAATGTTCTTTAGTCATGCCAATGATACCGGCATTTGCACCAACCTACAAGAAATAAAATGTGTTCACTAAAATTTTAATTGAAGTCCGTTATAATTTCAAACTTGTGTCAATTTTAAAAGATATATGATCATATTTCAATTTAATAAGCATCAAGCTGCATTAGTCCACTAATATTGAAAGTGTATTTACCATCAGCATTCCAAAATCAGGGGCATGTCCTGTCATGCCAAAAACAGTAGTTTTTAGATATTTTTCATGTCCCGCTAAATCAATGAAAGTAATAATTTTACAGCTCTTCTCACATATTTTCACCCAGTCTAGCGTTCCATGTTCTGGTTTATTCACAACTTGTCCTAAAATCAATTACAACATATAATTTGAAACTTTAAATTGAAGCAAATTCATTACTCCTTATTCTACGTTTTTCAAATAATATGCTATATTGAATTAATACTAGTGTTCTTTCGAACTGAACGAAGTGATTTATGTAAGTAAAATCATAGTTGATGGAATCCGTCGTTACTACGTGATAATTTAACATGATGAACAAAACTAAATTTGGATTTACTAAGTTTATTATCACAAAATATTTTAAAAATATAAAACTGCGATTGCAATTTCGGTCACTAGACCATCATCGGGCAGATTGAGTTAAGAACTGAGTACAGAATAATTATAGATTTGCGCTTACGGGTGGGAATGGATTATTGCAGGTACCTAAATATACAAGAGGAACATATTTCAAGAAGGGCTAATCGAGTGAAATTCCCAAATTGGTAATTCAAACAATAATGACTTTTCTAAGAACATTGTATTGTACCAATTTGGGAATTTCACTCGATTAGCCCTTCTTGAAATATGTTCCTCTTGTATATTTAGGTACCTGCAATAATCCATTCCCACCCGTAAGCGCAAATCTATAATTATTCTGTACTCAGTTCTTAACTCAATCTGCCCGATGATGGTCTAGTGACCGAAATTGCAATCGCAGTTTTATATTTTTAAAATATTTTGTGATAATAAACTTAGTAAATCCAAATTTAGTTTTGTTCATTAAGTAAAATCAGTTAGATCAGTTTAAGCGGTCGTTCTTTTGTTTTCAATCAGTTCCCCCCTCCACAACTTAAAAGTGATCGTAAGTGATTATTCTGAATGCAAAATATCTTCTATCAGTTAGATTACATTGGCAAAGTTAACCTCAAAATTTGAAGTTTATATTTTAAATTTTTACACAGATATGATGAAAATGAGCGCATTCTTTCGGGCATTCAGTGAATGAATGTAATCTGATTGCAAAATCACTTTCACTTCAATCAGATAAGTTCAATCAGTTGTATCAGTACGAAAGAACACTAGTAATATAACAAGGAGTAAAAATAAAAACTAAATTGTAAACGAAAGTAATTTTTAACTAAAAATCAATTCATTACAGAGATAAATATGATTCAAAATATATACACCAGAAAATACTATTTCACTAGGAAATGAATTTTACTTTATTCTTAAGCTCACTTCTATTCACTCATGAAACTCTAGAAGATAGGTTACCTAAATAGCTCTACTCAGTATGTTACAGTACCTTCAGTAGTAAAACATTTAATACACATCACGTACAAGGAAATAGAAGAGTTCTTTGATACTCTTCCTTGAGTGAATGTAATAATACTGGTTATGCTATAGTTGAAGCTAGACTGGAACTTTTCAGCTACCTTGAGATCTATTAAAAACTACATGAGAATAATTTTTGTATTTAATTTTTTATCGAAATTGATTCACATCAAATAACTACTTCCAATATCTTGAAATTGAAATAGAGCTGTTTATGTGGATTCCGAGAGTATCCTCTGTATTTCGAAAGAAGGAATGTCAGACATACCTACAGGTCAATATATTAGATAGAAGTATAGGCGAATCAAAATAAGCGCTACGCCGCCTGGTGACAATCAGAATAACTAAAAATCTTGACATAGTTCTTACGTTCTCCTTTGTTTTGTGCTTGTTTTTGTGTGATTTTTTACAAATATTTATTATTTGCAATCATTTTGAAAGCTATGAGTCGTTCGAATCGTTATTGTTCAGTTCCTCAGTGTTCTCCTGGGAAAATAAATGTTCAAATGTGAATTTCCATGCTTTTCCTCCAGCTGGTGATAAATATCGTGTTTGTGTAGAAGGGAAAAAGGAATACTCCTAAAGTCTCTACTTTGTGTGATCTGATAACTACAGATAGTGCTCTAAACAGTTCCACTGGTGTCAATAATATAAAACTATTAGATACAATAGTGAAAGCAGTACAATCTGTTTACAGTGATCAACGGTCACATAGATTAACAATCAAACAGCGTATTGTTTTAGTATTGACAAAATTGAAATGTGACCTTACATATGTGACATTATCTCTTTTATTTGGCATTTCACAAGAATTATGCCAAAAATATATTTATGAAATGCTACCCATTATGAGTAGAGTTCTTAGTTGTGTCATAAGATTCCCAGAATATTCTGAAATACAGAAAAACATGCCAAAATGTTTTGAAAGTTTTCAAAATACTCGAATCATCTTAGACTGTACAGAAATTTTTATACAGAAGCCAAAGTGCCTTTGCTGCAGGATCAGGTTTTACTCTCAGTATAAATCTAATAACACAGTGAAATTCATGACAGGTGTTTCTCCTGGAGGTTTAATTACTTATATTAGTGAACCATATGGGGGAAGAGCATCTGATAAAACTTTTTTCCAACAAAGTGACTTAATTTTAAAGTTAGAAAGCTCATAGGATGCTATTATGGTGGACAAAGGTTTCTTTGTAGATGATATTTGTCAACAGATTAAAATAAAGTTGATCAGGCCATCATTTTTGAAAGACAAAAAACAGTTGACTACAGAAGAAGCATTGTTGAATGCCAAAATAGCAGCTGCTAGAGTACATATTGAACGAGTCAATCAGAGAATTAAGATATTCATCTCATGATCTAACCTAATATTTCTCTCAATTTGGCTACAAAACAAATGATGATATTTTGATTTTTCCTTTTCTAATAATTATTTGTAACCATCTTTGTATTTACCCCTTCTACATAATTTGTCATTTCTTGTTTTCGATATAACAGAGAAATATAGTTAGTTTGCCATTAGCATCTGAAGAAGGTGAAGTTCCACCGAAACGTGCGTCATGCGTTATTTCTTATAATAAATGTGTAAATTGTTATTTTTAACCATTGTTTTAATATAAATGATGATAATCACCTACCGCCTCAATAGCAATGAGAATACATACACAGTAACACACTTGTTCACTAAAGAAGCCTGAAAAGTCTTTATATTTATGGTAAAATTATATTTCAAAAACACAAATAAACACACAACAAATACAACATAAATATTCCAATGTCAATGTTTATAGTTCTACGACTGGCCACATTGGCGCTGCATTCTTATTTTCAGATGCCTATGACACACAAAGTCGAGGATATTATATCACAAAAGCTTGCCAGTAGAGGTCCTACTTATTATACAAAATATTGTTAAAAGTGACTGCGAGGGAAAAGAATGAATCTCTCAATTCCTTATTCTTTTTCCTTCCTCAAGCATCCGAAGAACAAATGAGCACGAAGTTGTTTTTGTTAGCATCCAAAAAATGTACGTATCCAAGTCGTAAAAAGGAAAATAGCTTTCCTTACAAAACTGTAGCTATATTAAAAGAATTACAATCCAGGAGTCCATATTGTGACACTACACATATTTACCAATATGTGTAAAATATTGATTGAAATATAAAGGTAAAAGAATTATATCAGAGCAAAACTTGACATTTGGTAACAAATTGATGGATTTCTACATTTAAAATAATTCAATATATCATTTAGGTCTAAGGCCCACAAGAAAATAAAATTTGAATTAATGCACTAACTGGACTATACATGTTTTCCAGTAACCCAAATAAGCATTGTTGATCACAACGAAACTGACAACTGTACACTGAGGGACAATAACTTAAGAATAATGAAAGTGACATCTCCGTTTTCACCTGGATGTGTTATTGGTGTAGCAATAAATAGACAATAAGTGATTAAGTGACCAACATCCTTCTTATGAACCAGTAGGTAGAAATGGTCAACGAAGTTTGAACAAAATTACCTGTTCATATGTATCTTCGTACAAGTGATGATTGTTTATTCAAATATATTGAATCCTAGTTTAGTAAATCATAGACCAGCAACAAAAATCCATTCAACAGAATTAAAAAATTTAAAATTGACAGACATACGTTTTATCTTAAGCAGCAGCACTGAATCAAATATTCAGCATTGGATGAAAAACATGCAAAAACAAAAATACCATTAAAAGTTCAACTTGTAATGGAACTCTACTGCTTTTACTTCATTAACAATTTTCTTTAACAACCTACTTATTTATTTGCATTACCTATTTTTTTATTTTTATGAATCTACTTCAATAGTATACTATGCGTTGAATGGTAATACCTAATTTTAATATTTGGTTGAATATTAAGAGTATGAGATCTGACACTCTTAGATTGATATAATATGCGTTTTTCCATAGTGTTATTAGTTATGGAAATATTTCATGGAGAGAAGCTCATAACAACAACTTAAATTTATTGTAAAAATTGCAGAATAAGCTCTTGAAATTTACTAATGAAAATCAAAATACTTTTTGGATCGATTAACCTTTGAATTTAAAAAGATGTTTACTTATGAATCGCTCCAATACCACTATTCCACTCTGAGAGGTATGTACATGACATCCCACAGTTGGACAAGAAATAGGAGTTTGCAATTGCCTTACGTGAAAAAAAAACTATTATAAAAACTAAAATGAGCTATGTGATAGATATTTGTGCATTTAATAGATTGTCTAATGTGTTGAACACTCTAAATCATGGAAATTGTGTTTTGAGACATATGCTTAAAGATTGGGTGGAGAACAATTATTAGTGACAGGAGTTCTGAATCTTGATTTTGTATGAATTGCTGAGTTTGTATTTCTGATATTTAGATTGATTTTTATTATTTAGTAATCAAGTTATGCGATGTCCACGTACAATGAACATGTTTTCCTCTGTGGAATTTACTTTATATAAATTGATTGGTTGAACAAAGGAATAAATAAATAAATTATCAAATGCCTTCAACCAATTAAATAGGTTGTGTTAAATTCATATTAATTCAAAAATGTCCAATCTACTCATGCTTGCTCTTCTTGTACCATAAACAATTTTCTAATGGCAATATAATCACATTTTCAACAATGATAGGTCTCTAATGAATTGATAACACTTTCTGTCAAATTGTGTATGAGATTATTTTTAACCTTCTTTGTCAAATCCTAGAATGTCATTTCCTACAGAGCTTGTTCTTCCAGTTTCCATCTCATGCTTGTGCCTGAATAGTTTCTGTCGAGCAGTACCTCTACCATTGTCAAGTTCACCATGAGTCAAAACACCTAACAGTGTAGATTTTCCGGCATCTACGTTTCCCACAACGGCCACACGAATTTCTAAGAAATCTAAAAAATAATATAATGTAAATAAATTTTTTTGCCATGAAAACAGCATTATTTATTTCAGATGTTCGGAATAAAAATTAATAAAGATGACTTTTTGAAACTGCAAACTATCCCATTTTACTTACTATGAATAACACAAATAGATATTTTGTGATTTTTATGACCTAAATAAATACAAAAAAAGAGGAACTTACTTCTAGCATAGATAGCGAAAAACGTGTACGCGTTTCCTGTACTTGATTTTCGAGACAAGTTTAAACGTGAAAACCGCTTTTTGATATTAGTCCAGGCAACGAATGCTCAAAAAAAGGTATAGAGGGAAATGTTAGGAACACAATTTTTGACTTCGTAACTTTGTTTGAACCTAGTTAGGTGGTGAAGCCTTTGAGCCGGGTGAGGGAGGGGGGTTTAAAGATCCAATTTTTCGGTTTTACTTCGATAAGTTTTTCGATATCCTGTATAGTTTTCCCGATATCTGCTGTTGAAAGTATGTATTTTTGGAAAAGAAAAAACACTTTTGCCCCATATTTTTTGCTCTTTTTGATCGCATAACTCTTCAACTATGCACCCAAGAAATAAATGCCGACTAGAGGGTTGTAGGACATTAAATTCCCTTCAATAATATATATTACTTCACTCTTTTATCTATTTTCCTTCAATAGTTAAAACCTATTCGCACAGACTTAAGCGCTGTCTACATATTGACGGCCCGAATGCCGACTTATACACGTTGTTCACCGAAAATCTAACAGAATGCGTTGGTAAGTCTTTCCTTCGTATTTTGACCATACTGTTGGCAAAAATATTTCAAAATATCGACAATCTGCGAGAGCTACATTCACTTTATCACGAAGAACTGCCACGGAAGGAGATGTACTGTAGTCTCTGAAAGCTATTCCTCATCAACTTCAATCACGAAAGGAAGAGAGCAGCAAAGACGCTATCGACCATTTCACTGAAGACAACGATATAAACTTCAAACAAGATAATTTTCTGTCAAACATGTTCAACAAAATCAGGTATACAGAATCAACATGCGCAAGGGTAAGCTTGAGAACAATGGGATCAGGGCCCTTCAAGCTGAAAGTCATGTGAACGTTCTGATCGTGGATACGGCTGTGGAACTGTTCGAAATAACAGCTGTCGCAATTGTGTGTGCAGACGTCGACTGCATAGTCCTATTGATATACTATTATATTATTCTACTATCTTATCTATTTTCGTTCAAATATTGAAGAAATTCGAGTGTTGAGCGTGAAATCTGAAGTTCAGCGACAACTTTCAATTCCTCACCATTCTTAGTCTCGTATTGGCTGAAATATGCACTAGTATATACACATAATGAGATATTATATATATATATATATATATATATATATATATATATATATATATATATATATATATATATATATATATATATATATATATATATATACAAGTTTATTGACATAGAAAAGTGAATAAAAATAAAACATTACAACGGTAGTTAGCATTTAGTCAATTACGTTTTCTCATTTATTCGGAAGGATTTTCATCTTTGTCTTTATTTTCAATTTCTTTTTCCTCGATATCTTCTCAATCGGATCCCTTCAGGGAAAAGGTCAGAGGATCCTCCTGTTCTTGTTCATCCACTTGAGGGACCCCACTCAGGCAGTTTCCCTGACAATTTTGGCATGCTGATGAAAATTTGGGGCTTGCTTTTTTGCGTCCACACTTCGCTCTAGAACAGTCTTTCGTACATCGGCAGAAAATCATTCTCAGGATATCCTCTGGTGTATCTGCTAACTTACTGTGCACTGGAATCAGGCAGTTGTTCTCAATCTTCCACCCCTACATCTGGAGAAGCAGGTAATTCCCCAGCTACAGCTGAACTTGTTTTTGTTTGGAGTGTTTTACAGCTCCTTCGGTGAGAGGAACACAAGAGATATCAGGCTTGATAGTGGCCACTGATTTCAAGAATGAATTGTACCTGTAGGCATTAAGGGAGACCTTTTTCGTTGGAGCCTCATACAACCTCAGGTGCAGATTTCACCTGCCTTTCTTACTTGGGTGGTGATAGAGAAAGGGTCTGAAAGTACCGCTGCTGCTTACTGCATCTCTGGCGTCTTCAAATACAACTTCGCAAATGCGACCTTGCCTTTTCGAAATGCGGAAGATGTTGTATCGCACCCTGTAAAGGCTTGCAGAAACAGCAAATCTTTGAAACATTATTGTTGATGCTTTTGGGACTAGAAGAAGGAATCCCTTATCTTTCTAAGTCCAGGTTTAATGAAAATAATGTCCTTATGCGCATCAGCTTCAGCCATCAAGATGGCTATGAGGTCGATATCTTCACACACAACCCCAACAGCTGTTGTTTCGGACATTTCCACAGCCGTATCCACGATCAGAACGTTCGCATCATTTTCTGCTTGAAGGGTCCTGATCCCATTGTCCTCAAGCTACCCTTAAGCATGTTGATGGTATATACCCGATTTTGTTGGACTTGATCGACATAAAATTTTCTTGTTTGAAGTCGTCTTCAGTGAAATGGATATCAGTAGACTTGCTAGAGTAGAGTCGATTTCGCCTTTGCTGCTCTGTTCTTTTCGTGATTGAAGTTGATGAGGAATAGCCGTCAAAGACTACAGTACATTTCCTTCCGTGGTGTTCTTCTTGATAAAGTGGATGTAGCTCTCGCAGATTGTCGATATCTTGAAATATTTTTGCCAACAGTATGGTCAAAATAGGGAGGAAAGACATACTATTGCATTCTGTTAGATTTTCGGCGAACTACGTGTATAAGTTGGCATTCGGGCCGTCAATACGTAGACAGCGCTTAAGTCTGTGCGAATAGGTTTTAACTATTGAACGAAAATAGATAAAAGAGTGAAGTAATATATATTATTGAAGGGAATTTAATGTCCTACAACCCTCTAGTCGGCATTTATTTCTTGGGTGCATAGTTGAAGAGTTATGCGATCAAAAACAGCAAAAACTGTGGGGCAAAAGTGTTTTTTTCCAAAAATACAGACTTTCAACAGCAGATATCGCGAAAACTATAAGTCTGTGCGAATAGGTTTTAACTATTGAAGGAAAATAGATAAAAGAGTGAAGTAATATAATAATATATAAAAATAATAAATAATAAATATTTTTTGGGTGTATAGTTGAAGAGTTATCCGGTCAAAAAGAGCAAAAAATGTAGGGCAAAAATGTTTCTTTCCAAAATTACAGACTTTCAAGAGCAGATATCGCGAAAACTATAAAAGATATCGAAAAATTTGTTGAAGTAAAACTTGGAGCAAATTTAATCAGCTTTCATTTTGTATACAATGGTCATTTCGCTAGGATGCATAGTTTCTAAAACTTAAGCGAAAAACCGAAAAATGGGACCTTGAAAGCCCCCCCCCCCCCACCGAAGGCTCAAAGGCTACGGGCGGGGACTTTTGATATGTTCACCACCTAACTAGTCTAAACAAAGTTGCAAAGTCAAAAATTGTGTTCCAAACATTTCCCTCTATACTTTTTCGTTGCCTGGACTATATGTCAAGTTGTTTTAGATTAGTTTGAATTTTTATTATAGCCATATCTTTTTTATTACCAAAATTATCGATTTTTCGAAGAGTAATTTTTTTGAAGATCAATTCACCACTGAAAACCAAAATGTCAAATTACATTTAGTTTTTGAGATATAACACAAACTTGATATTTTCTTATGGAAAATGCCATATTTAATTTTTTTTGTTTAAATCTACATAAAATTTCCTTTAGATTGATGTATCACACACAGAGTTCTGACTATTAATTTTTTCAATATTTCACGTTTTTAAAAATTACCATAGTTGACTGCGACTTTTGAACACAAAAGAATATCATTTTTCTAAATCAAGTTACGCCTTCAAAACTGCTTTTAAAACTAAGTTCCATCATAGTGAGCTCTGACAAAAACTCATTGCTTATATCAACCTACAAATATTGGCATGGTAACAAAAAATTACTTACTGCTGTCATTTTATAGCAAAAATGTATTAAAATGTTTCAACATTTCGAAAACTATGATATGCTCAAATGTCTTAAAGGTGCGAATGTAATTATAGCTTTATCATTTCGAATGTATCATGAGCGATATTCAAAGAGGAGGCAAACTTCTGGTAAAATATTTAGCAGACTGAAGCAAAATCTAATATCACATGGTTCATTTAAGAAACCAAGACCAACAACTTATTGAAATCTAATGATAGACAGAGAATTAGAGGAACTGACAGTTTTGGACGAAATAAATCGTTCTCCAAACACTTCCGCCACAGTAATGGAATGGAATACTGAAGTAGAAACAACAGTAAGAAGAATTTTGAAAAAGCATAACATGTCAATAATCTAATTCTTTGTCTATCATTAGATTTTTTTTCAGTGGGCTAAATATTTTACCCAAACTCTCTTTGGATATCGCTCATGAGACATTCGCAATGATAAAGCTATATTTTCATTCAAATTTCACAGTAAAAAATAAGAGTTTTGAGTGATAATTATCACAAATTTCAAAACTTTTATGGGATAGGACAGATCATTTAGAACATACTTTGTCTCTACAGTTTTTTTTGTAACTAATTACATAAACGCGTAAATAGTATCTTCGGTGTGTATATATCGTGTATATATATATATATATATATATATATATATATATATATATATATATATATATATATATATATATATATATATATATTATATATATATATATATATATATATATATATATATTATATATATATATATATATATATGTATATACATATATATATATATATATATATATATATATATATATATAATATATATATATATAATATATATATATATATATATATATATATATATATATATATATATATATATATATATATATATATATATATATATATATATATATATTATATATATATATATATATATATATATAATATATATATATATATATATAATATATATATATATATATATATATAATATATATATATATATATATATATATATATATATATATATATTATATATATATATATATATATATATATATATATATATATATATATATATATATGTTAACATGAGGATTCCTTGAAATAAAGTTAAAGTTATTATTATTATTATATATTATATGTATATATTATATTTTTCGAATTTTATTCTCTTTTTTCTATACTCTTTGACCCTAAGCATATGACATCACACTTGTTTCTCTGTATGTGAATAATAAATAGTAAACAGTCAAATCACATGTACCGGGTGAGCCAATTTTGATGGGATTTGGGGGTTTTTCTAGCACCTCTTAAGAATAACGTGTAGACATGTCCTGAGCTAAATTTTCGAGACAAGTTTAAAATATGGATTCGCTTTCTGATATGTCAGGTCGGTTTCAAGTTTTCAAATGTTCGCATTTTTGAAAAGTCGCTCTATCTTTTTTATTATCAAAATTTTCGATTTTTTGAATGAGACTTTTTTAGTTTTGTAAAAGACCAATCCATTACTGAAAATCAAAATGTCAAATTGCATTTAATTTTTGGGATATAACACAAACTTGAATTTTTCTTATATGGAACATGCCATATTTTTTTTCTTAAAATCTACATAAAAAAATTCTGAAATGATGTAGCACACGCAAGGTTTTGATTATTAGTTTTTTTAAATATTTCACGTTTGTAAAAATTACCATAGTTGGCTGCGACTTTGAGTCGAATCCCTGTAAACGATCAAATTTATTTGACAAACTTCACGTGTTCTTCAAGCAATGGCATAAACAATCAAACCAAAGATCAAACAAATTTGTCAAATTCTTCCTTAGTTACGGTTTTCTCGTTGACGTGATGTGACGCGTTCCATGAAAATTGAGCAATACGGTTTTGAATTTAGTTGTCAAATATGCCGTCAATCCAATTTTTCATCAAACACTTCAAGCACGTGAATTGTTTGACAAACGCATCAAACAAAGCCATAGACTATCAAATAATTTGACAAACACCTAAAATTTGACAAACAAGTTTGATCGTTTACAGGTATTGATCGTATACAGCTATAGAGGCGAGGAAGTATTAAAACGCGATTTTCATTAAAACGGTGCAAGATAGAGTAAACTGGGAAAGGAACTAATTTGTAGAGCACAAAATTTACTACAACATTAGTCTAGGAGGGGAATGCGAGATTAAATAAAAACGCGAAAACATTTTATAAAATGTGGACTTTTATTTATGGTTTTTACACAGGCATATTTTTCCATTTATATAGTTTCGAAATAGTAAATACCGGATTTCAAGATAACATTTCATTTCCTACATATCACGTATTCTACATTTTATTAATATTTAATAATTAACAACTTACTTATTCTTTTTCTTATTTTTTTGGGAATGAAACCACAATATGTTTTTGTATTTTTTATTTCAACGTTTCGGTAGCGTTCTAGTTACCGTTGTGAAGATGAATTAAATTTTTAAACAATTTTTGGTCCCTATCAGACAGAACGAAAAAGTTTGACAAGACAATCAATAATATTTTGAACCTTATTGTCAAACCAGACAATTGGTTTTAATTTTTGATTATTTACTATTTTGGCTTAAAAATGTTCCATGTGAATATTTGATAAAGCTGGTGAGAGGCAAGAGCCCATGGCAAGACCAAAATTCTGTTCATAAAAACCGTTATTGAATTGAAAATATGTTTTTGTTATTGATAAGTAATGGGAACATACAGAAGATATTAACAACTTAGATATCACATATCCACGACAAGATAAAAATGGTTCATACATTTAAAATAAACAGACTCAAATTCACGGTACCTGTACTAGTTAGTGTTATTTAGAATAAAATATAACAAAACAAAACCCTATTAAAGAAAATTACCAAAAAAATAATAACAATGAAAAAACGTGATGATTCGCTTAAATTTAAATCAATTTGCCAAGTGACTACTGTCAAATCTCTGTTTTATTAGGATAAAGTCTCCTATATTTTAATTAAGTTAAAGTTTTCTTCCACTTCCTTTTACGGGCAGTTTGGCCTGTCAAACATTTTCGTTGTGTCTGATAGGGACCAAAAATTGTTTAAAAATTTAATTCATCTTCACAACGGTAACTAGAACGCTACCGAAACGTTGAAATAAAAAATACAAAAACATATTGTCGTTTCATTCCCAAAAAAATAAGAAAAAGAATAAATAAGTTGTTAATTATTAAATATTAATAAAATGTTGAATACGTGATATGTAGGAAATGAAATGTTATCTTGAAATCCGGTATTTACTATTTCGAAACTATATAAATGGAAAAATATGCCTCTGTAAAAACCATAAATAAAAGTCCACTTTTTATAAAATGTTTTCGCGTTTTGAACTGAAAAACTTGTCAGGTATACATGAAGCGTGTGTGTGTTCCGCAGGTATCAGGTAGACCTGACAGGAATAACTGTTCAGGCGTACCTGATAGTGAGTGGCCAGCATAAGAGTCAAGAATCCTATGATCTAAGAAAGGAGTTTTTGCCTAAGTCACAATTCAATCATAGAAAATTGTTGAAAGAGTTCACACATACACTATCACAGTGCATATCATAACCGCCCATCAGTTGGATCAACGAATTCTTCATTTTCAAAATATTACTTGAAATACAATTTGAAAAATATTTGCAATGAAACTTGTTTTCTTCTGAAAACATAAAAGTTGACAAGTTACGAACGCATCTTATTTTGAAAGCCACGTTATTTCACTTGTAGCAAGTCATTATATTCTAATATAATACTCAAAACTTATTAGTAAGGATATATAAAATATAAATACTTTAATTTCAATCCTAATTCGAAAAATGAATTTAAAAAAATATATTTTAAGACTCGTACTAGTGAATATAATAGGTTTTTCATGAACAGAAAGTAATAATTATTATTTATGAGAGCCATGAAAGACAGTTTTTTAGTATTTTAACAGAAAAAAATGGACGAACTTCTCCAAATGTAAATATTAAATACTGTTCAACTTGCAAAAGTCATAAAAAGCGGATGTCAATAAATTTTCAATAAGTTGTTGATTAAAACACAAGATATGAAATGCTAGAAATATTTGTTCTTATTCTTTAAAACCGAATGAATATAAAAGAACATATGGCTACTACATAATTGAAAATATTCATTGTAAACTTTAATAAACTAAAAGTTCAAGGAATGTTATATATTCAGGATAATTTTACTGATAGATGAAATTTCCTCACCTGTAGGGTCTAGAATTTTTCTTATTAAGTACTGGACCACCACACCTCTGGGTTCCTTTCTTTCTCTCAATTTAATTAGGCTGCATTCTAGAGATGCAGCTAACGACTGCAAGGTTGCAACTGCAGCCTCTAATTCATCAGATAAAAGTCCACTATCACTATATTCATCTGAACCCCCAATCTGAAGAAAATTCAAAGTAAAAGAATGAAAACATGATAAAATTCCTAAATAAATATCCAATTTTACCTCTACTATTATTTCACCTCTTCCTTCACCAAGTTGCTGTTTAATTTTCTTCAGTAATAATTCAAACTGCTCTTCAGTTGGTGAAATGAGAACATCTCGCCTAATTATTTTGTCAAAATCTGCATTATGTTTAGGGGATTTATCTAAAAAGTAACTCAGAGATTCGCGTGCTTCTGACCGCGTTTCCATATTTCAAAATAGTAGGTAATAATGTTACTGAAATAAAATTATATTTTGAAAACTATTTGAATATTAAATGATATTTCAGTAATATAATAGATTAGATGTGATAAATTATACATATATCTTATAAGTATATATCCTTGTGTATACATTCAGAAAACGCTGATATAAAGCAAGAAATAATAGATAAGAATTTTGAGTAATATTCAGAATTTGACTAGTGAATTGGGACCATGTACAAAAACATTATATTTTCTATTTGTACATTCAATACAATATAAAAATGGGTACTTCCCCTCATTAATATTTTTAAAAAGCTTTTTTCATTTATTACTGCTTTAAAACTGCCTCAAAAAAAATTGCCCAAATAAAATCTTTACCATCTCTTTCTGATTAACCATATGGAAGTACCAAATATTCTCTTGCTTTCACTAAGTCTCGCCGCTATATTTAAATGTAATATTTATCTTCCACAATAATTGTGCAATATAACACAATTTTTCAAAACAGCAAAAAATATTGATATAACAATCTTTCAATACTAACCGATAATCGTTCAAAATGGTTAAATATCAAAAATGAAAATTATTAATATATCTGCATTTTCATAGATGTTTGGATATTTATATGTATTCAAACAACTAAACATGAATTCATACAGAATTAGTTGCAAAATGTCAAAGTTAATGAAGCAAAAGTCATAATTGATCATCGAATAAAGAAGAAAATAGTACTCTCATGAAAAACTTACATATCGATAATGTAAAACAGCCAAAGTTAGTTCTCTAGTGAATAAAGTGACAAAATATAGGAACCAAATGATTCTTGAATTGATATTGTTAGGTTTCTCTATATAGGTAACTACCAATGCAACTATCGATCTGAAGAAACACATCAACTAGTTTCTCATGTTTCATTGGCAACACAACTCAGTTTTGCCACAAACATCATCTTGCCAAGGACACTCATGAAATGGATAGGTGAATTTATAACGTTTATCATAGGTAACTACCGTAAAATAACAAAAGTAGAGACTGATATAACAGTATTCCAATACACCCTCCACCAAGCTTCTGCCAAGAAATTCTCGCAGTTGATGCATCTCACTGAATAGAAAAATGTGGACAGTCAGTGTTAATCCCTGAACTAATATTATAGCTAATGCAGACTGAAGTCCTCGTTGTCTCTCTTATGAATGAGACTGAAACATCTCCTCTCCACAACGGAGTAAATGTAGATCATGCTGGCACAAACGAAAGAAATGAAAATTGTGACGAAGAATCATAACCTGTATGTCGAATCTGCTAGACGCTAGAGAAAGTTTCAAAGGATGGTAGCTGAGTTTGACATATAAACTTAAAAACTAACGATAAATAAAATAATATAATCTCAGCTTTTATCCTGATTCTAGAGAAACGCACAGAGGACTGCAATAGTCTGAAGCAAATACACTCATGTATATACAGAGCAGAAGTTTTCACCTAAATGGTGCTTAAATACTTATTAGAAGTCACAGATCTAATTTCATCTGATATATATATATATATATATATATATATATATATATATATATATATATATATATATATATATATATATATATATATATATATATATATATATATATATATATATACTGAACTTGAACTTAATGAATGCAAAATCCCAAATATCCAAAAGAGTAAAGTTTTAGCACGATAACATAGCAGAACCAACGGAGTTGAATGCGGGTAACTCTGTGAAAGCAATAAATGTATTGTTACGAATTCGGGTTCGCTAGGATGATTTCCAATAACTAAATTTAATTAAAAAAAAGGAAAGGAAACACACGTGTTTCATTCCTCCCTGAAGTATGTGTCCGGGAGGCGGGCAGCTTGAGTTTGGGATTAACTCCTTCAGCCAGATCAGAGGATACACTTGTATGTACAAGTGCATTAAGGATAGGTGAGACGGGATATTTATGGAACATAGGAAGTGTGGGTAGGGTTCAGAGGATTAATACTGGCCCAGCATTCGCCTTATAAGTTTGCAAGCAGTGACTTACATTACCATGAGGAAACCTCTGAGAAAAACTCATGGCAGACCAGTCGGCCCCGGGGTTTGAACCCGAGACCTCCCAAATGCTAGCCAGCGTACCTAACATACTCGACTAACTAGCTTGGTAAAAATTTAATTAAGAAACAAATCGGTATTTATTTACAAAACAGCAATTTTAAAATAACCACACTTTTCAATAACTGTCACTACTTCAAAAACACAAGCTTCGTTCTTCTTTTATAACACGGTAGTTCACTGTAAACTAATTGTAGACTGTTCCTCGCCTCTTCTATGGTCGCTTTTATATGTCTTTTCATTCCTTCGAGAAGCTTCCAGAATGTTCTAGTCTTCGAATTAAGAGGGCGGTTACTTCAACGTTCATCGAATATTCCAGAGAACACAGAGTCGGCTTTAGACATTTTCGTAACACTGCCCCCCTCTTAAGTTTGATCGTCCCGATCAAAATCTTCTGATACACCTCCACCGTGATACTTTGCTAGCCTATCTACATGTACAACTTTAGGCTTCGTCCTAGGAGTGCGTTGGATTCGGTAGACAACATCATTTATCCTCTTTGTGGCTTTTATAGGCTCCTTTCCCAATTCTGGCTCAATTTAGGTGCTAACCCTTTTCTTTCGCTGGGCGATTGTACAACCATACTAAATCTCCTTCTTTAAATACGGCTGAGTTCGCTCCTCAAATCGTATCTGGTCTTCATTCTGTTCAGTACTTAGCATCTATCTTATCCCGGACGTGCTCATGGATCTTGCTTAGGTGCAGTCTCAATTCATCTGCATAAAGTCTTTTACTCTTCCAATGGTGTATCTTCGGGAGTACCGAACAGCAAATCACATGGTAAACGTAATTCTCTACCAAAGAGTATCTTTGCTGGAGTATGACCTGTGGAATCATGAACCGATCCTCGATAAGCCATCAGCAGTACTGGCAAATGTCTGTCCCAATCCTTTTGGTGATCAGCCACAATCTTCGACAGGTATTGTTCCATGGTACGATTGAATCTTTCCACCATCCCATCAGACTGTGGATGTAATGGAGTGGTTCTGGTCTTTTGGATGTTCAATATCTCCATCACTTTCTTAAAAACTTCGCTTTCGAAGTTTCTTCCCTGGTCTGAGTGCAATTCCAATTTCTCCTGTTCTCGACATTTCTGCTCTTCCAATTTCTACTGTTTTCGACGTTTCTGCTCTTCCAATTTCTCCTGTTCTCGACATTTCTGCTCTTCCAATTTCTCCTGTTCTCGACGTTTCTGCTCTTCCAATTTTTCCTGTTCTCGACGTTTCTGCTCTTCCAATTTCTCCTGTTCTCGACATTTCTGCTCTTCCAATTTCTCCCGTTGACGTTGTTCCTCTTGTTCGGCGAATTTTTGCATTAGTTTTTCAATCATCGATTCCATTTTTCTGGTTATTGCCAGTCTTTGAATTAAGAGGGCGGTTACTTCAACGTTCATCGAATATTCCAGAGAACACAGAGTCGGCTTTAGACATTTTCGTAACAGTATACATTATAACGTTTTTATCTTAATCGTTTCGAATGTTCGGGTGGAGCGCTATCTAATCGAGTGCTATCCAAAGAACAACTCAAACCGTGATGACCAAACACCATCAACCAAACTCATCTGTACTTTGAACTAGGTGAGACGTGGTTCATATTGTCAATTATACCTGTCAATCAACTTTAAAACGGCAAAACTCACTCTGAGATACCTTTATTTATTTTCTTAACTAACACCTCCATATCCTGCACTAAAAAGTGCAGACAGGATTTATAATGAAATATATGATTAACATAATAGAATATATGTATAGGATCTTGTGGAGGGTGAATTCGGGAAGCACTTCTTAAAGAGAGATAATAAAAAGTTAAAAAAATAATCTCAAATTAATAAAAACACACAAAATTACACTCGTCAAATCAAGTATAACACGGGGAATCCTAGGAAATCGTTTTCAGTAAAACAGATTTTTGTCTCTAATATGGCACTGTCTTGCGGAGTATTGGTCAAACAAACATATATATGAGTAGTTTTTCAGTAAGTAATCTTTACTTTATAATAAGTTTCACGGAGTTTGTTTTTTTTTTAAATTTCTACTGATTGCTTATCAATAAAAACGCCATTGCATGGAATTTTGAAAATTTTCACTTAGTAATTCAATAAGTAGATTTAAAATTTAAAAATACTGTATCACAGCAATCTGTACTATAAATGTATAATGTAAAGCAGGTTTTCATAACGCATCCAGTTTAAAAAAAAACTCTTTATTCAATTAAGGATTTTTTTCTAAATTCAAACCAGCTCAAACAGAAGAACAGAAGATTTCATTCAAAAACAGTAGATCGCCTGTTAAAACAGGATAAATGGCAATAGTGAGGCAAACATAAAACTAGTGCTCTCTGTTTAGGCTGGTGGCATTCCATTAGATGTTCGCGGCGCGGTTCTGAATATAAATTTCCGAGCGTTTGCGCCTTTACAAACGAAATTTATGCATGCGCTGCGTTTCGTATGACGCCATTAGGTTTTTCCGAGCGGTTTTCCGTTCGGAAACAAATGGAACATGTGCGTTAGTTAATATATTTTATATTGATTTTGATTGCATGCGTTCGGATGTCCGAATTCGAAAATCGAATACGGAAAACGAGTGTATTCTGCCAGCCTTAATCATAAACTATTGGGAACTACGATAAGCTACTCTCAACTAAGTGGAGGATTCAATTTTACACTACAATTCAAATTTACTCAGGGGATCCTTATGACGTCGATGGCACATATAATTAAAAGGGACGGTCTAAACTAAACGTCTCAACAGTTTCCTGCAATCGGGTGTTTTGTGTACAGCACTCAGCATTGCCGCTTGTAACATTATTTATCCTCAAAATTTTGATAAAAGTTAATTGTAACTTCTCTTCTTCCTCTTTTATTTAGGTCGTAACCTGTTCTTCGTCTCGGTGTCTCTGTTGAAGAGAAGTAGAGACCCAGCTTTCCAACCATCTTTCCTCGGTCTTCCCACATCTCTCCTTCCAGTGGGTCTCGTACTATCTTTATTCTTTATGAGTATTTCATCGACCGCTCTTCCGACATGATCATTCCATTATTTCCATTCTGCATCTCCACTACTCCGCATTCCCCTCTTATCGCCGAATTCCTTATGTGATCCCTTCTGGTTTTTCCTCAGTATCCTCAGTGTACTCATTTCGGCCGTGCGTAACTGTTGTTTCGTTCTACTTGTGTCAGCTCGTGTTTCCGCATCGTATGTATAAATACGGGCCTTACCATCGCTTTGTAGATCTCGACTTTGCTCTCTGTCCTGAGGTATTTATTTTTCCATGTCACGTCTCTCAGATATCCAGATACGAGTGACCCCTTCAAAACCTGTTGCCTGACTTCTTTGCAGTTATTTCCATCGCTAGTTATTTCTACCCATAGGTATAGGACGTTCATTACCTGCTCTATTATCCTATCGTCTACTACCAGCTTGCACCTAATGCGATTCTTTGACACCACCAAATATTTCGTTTTCTCCGTTGATATCAACATATTCAAGGTCGTCGTCGCTTCCGAAAAGGAATGAAGGAGTCTTTGTAGATTGTTCTCCGAATCTGCAATCAAGACCGCATCGTCGGCATAACATAAAATTGTAAGATTTTTATCACCCATAGTATAACCATTTATGTTTTTAACGCTGTCAATTAACTTGTTCATTACTAGGTTGAAAATCATTGGAGTCTCCTATAATTGTAACTATGGAAAATACCGCGACAAAGGTCTACCAAAAAGGGCGAAATATTTCAAGTTTGAACTTTTTTTGCCGTCTATAGTGGATCTTGCTTTCTTGATACGCTAAACGGCTAAATGCTATTTCATTTAGTTCTTAGGATCGATGCATGCATACATTTTCGTAGTTTTTCAAATTGTCAGGCGATATGGCTAGTATTAATTATTATATATGAAAGTTTGCTTATTTTAATGTTCATTTTTTGTAAATGTTGCAAACGGACATTCATTTTCATGAATTAAATAAGGAATGTGTGTATTTTAAATATTTATTGTGAAAAAAAATTTTATAACATAATTTTGAAGAAATATCGACAATTCTAGCAACGCTGTACCATAATTCTCACTTTGGTCTGTGGCACTGACAGTGGTTTATGTTTATGCAGTTTAAGATTTGGAGATCCAGAGAGGGTATGTCGGTAGGTGGTCTGTGATCCAGACTCCAGCCAGATTGCCATGCATGAGATTGCCAGATCAGTCAGATGAGTCAGAGCAGAGTCAGTACAGCTTCAGTTATCAGTTACAGACATCGGTAGTGAATACTTGAACTCTTGAACAGTGGGTGAATAAGCAGGTCAAAATTGGCTGAAGTAATGTGTTTATTCTGTAACGGCATACAACAAATTAGATTCTTTATATATAATAAAAAGTACAGATTACCAAGTATTTGTGTTTTAATTATCTAACTATTCACTGGTTGTATTCTATCTACAAAAGTAAGATTTGCATATTTATTTATTAACATTTTTGTAGTGCTCAAATTTAAAAAATGGATTTAATCATTTCAAGTCATTTTTTGTTGATACGAAAAATAAAACTGAATTTACAGATTTGTTTCTTTTTCGACGACATGAGAAATAAAATTGTAAATTATCAAATACCTAATCTTCATATCAACATTTTCGAATAATTTGTTTACTTTCTTGGAATTATCTTGCTAAGATATAGGTATGAAGTCTGATAATGGTGCCTTAACAATATGTATAGGATTAGTATTTATTTTGTCCACATTTGAATTCATAAACATTCGTAATCATAAAACATAAAAAGTTGATTGGTAGGTAATTAATAACATTATATTTCATTTAAAACTGTTGCAAGTATTAGTATGTTTTTTAGATGGAAAAAATTGTGAGTGTGTATCGGAGACTGTCTCTGATACCAGCCATAGTGGATGCAAAATTGAGCAAAAGTGGAAATTTCATATGTAGTATATGGTCTCATAGAAATTTAGAAAAAAGCAAGACTACAAAATTTCTAAAGGGTATCCTTCTTTATTCAGATCTTAGTGCTGATTGCCAAATTCAACCTGTTGATGTTTCAAATGAGTAAGTCCTTTATTTTATATACCTAAGTATGTTTCTATAATGCCTATTTATAGGTTGCTCTTTTCTTTCTCACCATCTGAAAAATATAAAGCAGTTTTGAGGGAAACTGAAGAAAAACAGTATTTAGAGATTTGGCAGCAGCAAAATTTGTTTAGGACCGTTGATTTGAATAGTATAGATGTTCATGGAAAAGTGTACTCTGATGGTAATTTATGTTTTTAGGTGATAATAATACACTCATTTTGACTTCTTTTGTTTTTGTAATAGGTGACTTCAAGTCATTCGATTGGTCGCCTGATGAATTGAAGCTGTTATATATTGCTGAAAAAAAAACTCCTGAATCTGAGCCATTCTATCAGAGAAAAGCCAAAAAAGATGTTAACTCTGAAGGAAAAAGTGTGAGTATAATGCAGTAGATAATGTTTTCTTCTAAGTGAATTTTTGGGACCAGTACTCCTACTTGTTGAAAATAATAATTTTAATGGTTTGCGGAAATTTTTTGAGTCTTAAAATGAATATTTGTTAATTTTATTAATAAATCCAGGTATCCAAACAGGAGCTTATGGTTTTTACAACAAAAAATTTTCATCATTTTTAGAAAGTTTTTTAGAATTTTGAAGTTTGCATGGATTTTGAAATATGTTTAATTTTGAAATGTGTTCATCTAAAAATTTGAAAAGTGACCATAACAAATAAGCCAAAGTAAAAAATTTTAATCATGCAATTTTTTTCATATTTCAGTTTCAAATTTTTTCAAAGATTATTCAAGTATCTAAATGATAGTTGCCAACTAACATACATTAGAGATATTGTGCATTTTAAAGAACGGTTTAAAACCAACAAATTTTGAATCAAACATTCAGAATAGTTTTTATTGATAATTTTCTAAAGAAAACAGTCTGTGTACTGTTGATTTTTTGAATTTATAGTAATAATAATACTTAGTAATTTATTGCAACATCAAATTTTACATGTCACCTGTCAGATCAAACCAAAGAAAGATAATCTCTCTCTCTCTAATGACACTACAGCCCGCTTCGGGCCTTGGCCTCCCTTAGTTTTCTTCCCCATCCATCTCGGTCCATGGCAGCTCTCTTCCAGTTGCGGACGTTTAAGATGTTTTTTGCGTCCTCTGCGACTTCTTCCTGCCTACCAAACAAAGATACTGTCCTACTAAAATTCGGACAAATAATATATTGTGCGTTGTAGCAGAATTCTTTAAGTTCAGCACTTCTTCAAGTGCTGTCTTGTACCGCTTTGATATTAGATGGTAGCCTGTTATAGATTTTTGAACCCCAATAGTCCACTCCTTGCTGCGACTTTTTTAACCTATGATATGGTATTCTCAGTTGTTCATGGTTTCTTGTGTTGTATCCATGTGTGATATCATTCGTCGGAAACTTCTCCAAGTTCTTCCTGACATGTTGCACATTCTAGCAAGTAATTGGCTGGAATGGTCAGTATCTTTAATGTTTTAAACCCTTCCCCACAACTGTCTGTCTGTTTTAAACCTAAAATTATTTGTATTGCTCTCTTTTGTAGCAAGAGGAGATCTTGTGTATGTGGTGATATACCCCACACTAATATTCCATAGAAAAGTACAGAATGGAAATAAGCAAAATATGTTGAAATTGGTGCAGCTGTGCACACGGCTCCAATGGTCCTTATTGAATATAAGGCAGCATTGAGACTCCTCTTGATGTTTCCAATATTTTCTTCCCAGGTTAATTTCGCATCAAAGAGAATGCCCAGAAACTTCAAGCTTGGTTGCCTCCCGCGCCAAAAAACCAAGGATTGAGTTTTTCTATCGTTGAAATTCATAAGATTTATTTTGAAACAATAATTTGATCTTTCAAGAACTTCTGAGCTTAATTCATTATGCCTTGTCTGGTCCCCTGACCTAATGAGGAATGATGTATCATCTGCAAATAGGTGAGTTGAAACCCTTTCCTTGTTTTCCTCAATACAAATGTTCATGTCATTGACAAAAACGAGAAAGAGAAGAGGTCCCAATGTGGAGCCTTGTGAAACACCATATTTTATACTACTATGTTTTGAATTGGATAAGTTATTGTTCCAACATACTTGCTGCATTGGTTCATCTAGGTATGAAGACAAACACTCAATAGATTTTCCCTTTACTCCATAGTATCGCAGGTTTTTTATTAAAAGGGAATGACACAGACAGTCAAAAGCTTTTGTTAAATCCATTGAAATGACCTCTTATATGGCGCCCTGGTCCATTGATGTCAAAATTTGAAGCATGATCTCCAAAAGTGCAGTAGATGTTGATTTATCTTTTCTTTGTCGATGTTGTTGCTCACCCAATAGACCATTCAACTCAAAAAAACCTCCTAAGTCTCATCTCAAGAACCTTCTCAAAGACCTTTGATAAAGCTGGCAGTATGGATATTGGTCTATCTATAGTTTGCTACATCCTCCCTATCTCCGCTTTTATAGATGGGTATGACCTTGGCTATTTTCATCTCATAGGGTGTGTGTCTGAAATACTTCAAATTTTTCTTGAGTTATGGCAAATAAGTATTTTGGAATTATTATGTACTTCTCATTCTGTTCTAGTATCTGTATGCATGATATGAAGCATGTTGGTATTAGTTGAAGATTTTATTTATCTGCTAATAATGCCTCCTTAGCTTAGTATGCTAGCAATTATAATGGAATGAGAGCAATAAACTCTGATCTCAATATATCCTTTCAGTGACTATGCTACAACTCAATATAAATTGTAAATATACAGTATATTCAATTGTAAAGCAAAGAGATTTCTTTTGAAAATTACATCTACTTATATTACTCTGATATACTATTTTCTCCGCTAAAATTAAGATGAGCTTAATGTCCATATCTGCTGATAGTTTGTGTTGAATTTATCAACACATATTATTTTATGATTATCATTTTCTGAACTGATTCCTCATCAATATGATGATTTTGAGGAGTCACAATAAATGTTTCAGCCAGGCCAAGAGTACGTCTTTCAGCAGGATTGGGGTGAGCAAATGGTGGGAAAAAAGAACTCTGTAATTGCAGAGTATAATATACAAGAAGATACAGTGAAAATTCTCGAAGGTCCTCCAGAGGATGTCTGTCCTAGTCAGGTGAAATATTCGCCATGTGGGGAATATGTTGTTGGGGTTGCATTTAACAGTACTCCTAGGAAATTGGGTTTAATATATTGTTCCAACAGATCTGGGGCGATTTTCAAACTAAAAGAAGGAAAATATGGTAAGATATGAGGAAATTATCAATTGAGCAATATTTTTCCACTGAAAGCAAGGGTCAATATACTAAATAAAATTACTTCTTTATGTCACACACATCGACATGAGCTTTTATCTAGATAATTCTAAATGCAACTGAATTCTACCGAATTACAAGATGAAAATACCAGCAACTAGAAGCAATATTTTTTAACTAAACGCAATATTTCTAAACGAAAAGGGCTATCGAAACCACCAGGTATAGTGGAAAATTCACGTTGTTAACACTTTTCGTTAACGCGAGTCACTGACGGCTGACCGAATGGCGATGTACTTGCGCTCGACATGCTAGGTAGGCTACGGTTATAGTGGATGACGTACACGTCAGAACACTCATTTGATTTTTCATGCGAATTCGTGCGAACAGAAAAATGGACATTGAAAAATGAATATCATTAGTTAATGAAAACAGATGTTTGTTGGACATGAACAAGAATTTTAATTGCTTACACATGGTTCCTTCAATTCCATTAAGGATATATTATGAAAGGGTTTTCGAGACTTTCTAAATTATTCTACGAACTTATTAGGTTTCTCCAATAATTCAGAAAATGACATGATATTTTCCGTTAATTTGTCTCGATATAGGAGGAGTGGCAATGTCTCGTCGCACGCAAAGAACGCATTTCGACCAAAGAGTTTAATGATTAATTTAATTTATTACCAATACATTACATCTGAAACGAGTCGCAAGTATGTATAAAACGGTGGTCAACTCCCCCTTGCCTATGTCAATGTCAATGTTTTATATATATATATATATATATATATATATATATATATATATATATATATATATATATATACACACATATATATATACATACAGACAGTTCTCTGTTAATCTAAGTATCATCAACTCTCTGTATGCAAAGTATCAGACGTTCTAATGTGGCAGTTGATTTTTTTATCTCAAAAATTTGTTAAATACAGGGTTAAATGGTAAATACTGGGGTTGATACACACAAATAAGAATAACTATTTAGACCAATTCCGTTTATTGCTCCCTACGTTAACAACTTGTTCATACGTTAAAGCATACTCGACGACTCCCCGACTTCACACTCGTGCGCGGTAATTCTCAACTGCTTCATTGGTAAGGCGCATGTCCGCTTTCTACCACTCGTCCGTCCTGACGTTGCAAATGATGGGGTGCATAAAGGGGATGTATAGGGATACCGTTAACACGGCCATCCTGTGATTAGTGCGTCCTCGCACTGTGTCTATCTGTAAGCATCAAGTACGAAACAGAATTTTCGTTATGTCTAAATCAAATACATATAATTTTTTTTTTGATATCAAGTGGTATTGCCATTTCTACAACTTCATCTTGTGTCAGTCAAAGTTTTCATAGAGTTTCACTATATAATATAACATTTTCAATTCATAGCCACAAATTATGTAATATAATGGTACCTACTACCATTAAAACATACTGATATCTTCTGCTTACTTCAACTTATATCAGAGTTTTACTATATGATATAACATTTTCTATTCATTGCTGTAATGTAATGGTACCTACTACCTTTAAAACATACGTTTACTACCCTTTTTAAACCTAGTGGTACTGCCACTATTTCATGTCTTGTGTGATCGCCACAAACATATAAGGCAACGTGAGATCGTCTAGTTCCTCTTTTTATTCAAGCGGAGTGGGATCGCCACCTCCTACTTTTTTATAAATTATTTAATGGTTATTTGTAAATTATTTAATGTTTTATTTCATGTCTTGCGTGATCGCCACAAACATATAAGGCAACGTGAGATCGTCAAGTTCCCCTTTTTATTCAAGCGGAGTGGGATCGCCACCTCCTACTTTTTTAAATTTTTAATGATACTTCATTTTGTTTTTAACCTAGTGGATTCACCACTAATTCATTTTTTAAAATCTTTTTCACCATGCATGATATCGAAAAGAAAAGACAACAAAAATAAATGCAATACATCTGTATAACATTGCATTCAATAAACCTCAGGTTGCATTGCAATCAACACATAACTAATGAATTATTCAAAACGGCAACGATAATAAATGTAATTCATCTGTATTACAATGCATTTAGCAAACTCTATTCTGCATTGAAATCATCCACATAACTAATAAATTATTCAAAACGAATCAGACAGCAGATCAATTCAACTCAACAAAAATCATAAAAGTGTTAACATACAAAAATTACTGATCTTACTATTTGTTTATGTTGTGGCATGCCACGATGGTAATTACTGATGAGCTGCTATCCACTGTTTCTCATTTTATTTCGGGCATCTGCAATATCCTTATTTGGGTCAATGAAGTTATCAGTTGGCACGTTAGCAGTGTGTCACCCAAAAACAGCTGTGTAGTCGCTAGTCTATGTATCCTGTCATCGAAGTTGAAAATTATAAGCATAACACTCTCAAGTTTATTTATCTTAACAGGAACGCTATTCAAGTTCTTTATAGTAAACACTTTTTTCGATGGCAAGCTCGTTATTATGTAGTTCAAGCCCATCGCATTTTTCTCGATTCAAAGGCAAAGTCGTCTAATCACATCCCATCCCATAATAAGATCGATATCGATTGTCATAACAATATCGGGAATAACCATAAAGTATATTTCTAGGGTCAGGGTCGGCAGTACAGCTATTGAATCACAACTCCCAATAGTGTAAACAACTTGTGTTCCGAGACACGAAAATGCAAGTAGTTTTTTTTAATGGGTTTAATCTCACTCTTTAGTTTATGTCAAACTTGCTTAGAATTTCACTCCATCTGGTTACCGAACTCAGTTAGTTGCTCACAATATCGGCTTTTTAGCGTTTCTTTCTCGGGAACGGCAACAATTAAGTCATCACAGAAATTTAGTCAACTTCGACAAAATATACGCTTTTGTCAGGATCAATTCTGGTTTACTCAAATGATGTGAGCGCTAGTGTCGATATCAACGGCTGCGCAGTAAATCCGTTTGTTCTAGATGTGTTGGGCGTTGGCGTATAATGCGTCGACGTCGCCATCTTGGACTGACGAGTCAATTCTAATAATTGTTGTTGTTGGCTTTTACGGCCACAGGGTAGAACACGGGATAATCCCACTTCTGATGTTAAATACTAGGGTAAATGTTAAATACTGGGTTTGATACACACAAATAACAATAACTATTTAGACCAATTCCGTTTATTGCTCCCTACGTTAACAACTTGTTCATACGTTAAAGCATACTCGACGACTCCCCGACTTCACACTCGTGCGCGGTAATTCTCTACTGTATTAAAACAATGGTTAAAAATAACAATTCACACATTTATTATAAGAAATAACGCATGACGCACGTTTCGGTGGAACTTCACCTTCTTCAGATGCTAATGGCAAACTAACTATGATTCTCTGTTATATCGAAAACAATGAAAAAGATTTTTATTGTTTTCGATATAACAGAGAATCATAGTTAGTTTGCCATTAGCATCTGAAGAAGGTGAAGTTCCACCGAAACGTGTGTCATGCGTTATTTCTTATAATAAATGTGTGAATTGTTATTTTTAACCATTGTTTTAGTATGATTATTAATTTACATCAAGTATCGGCCCAATCAATCCAAAAATTCTCTACTGCTTCATTGGTAAGGCGCATGTCCGCTTTCTACCACTCGTCCGTCCTGACGTGGCAAATGATGGGGTGCATAAAGGGGATGTATAGGGATACCGTTAACATATATATATATATATATATATATATATATATATATATATATATATATATATATATATATATATATATATATATATATATATATATATATATATATATACACACACATATATACATACAGACAGTTCTCTGTTAATCTAAGTATCATCGACTCTCTGTATGCAAAGTATCAGACGTTCTAATGTGGCAGTTGATTTTTTTATCTCAAAAATTAAACATCATATTGCAAATTTATATTCTGGGCATCTAAACTCACGTTTTTTTAGAAATTTTATCTGATAAGAACAAAGCAGTCAGATGTCCTACTTTTTCTCCAAAGGGTGATGCTATAATTTACTTCGAAAGAGAAGCTAAAGGGCCTCATATGTCCGCTGCAGCTTTAGTACAAAGGGATTTTCCACTATCAAATTCGGTATGTTGTTTTAATTTTTATATTTTAGCAAAAACTTGTTTTTACTTGAATCGAATGATTCCTTTTGATGCCCGTTTTAGGATTCTCAGAAAATTTTGGTCAAAATCGTTCAAGAAGAAATGGAAATTGAAAATGGCAATAAATTTTACGGATTTTTCAATCTCAGTATTATAAAACGAAGTTGGGCTAGTGAAAATCGATTAATAATTTCAACAAACCAAAAAAACGAAATCAAATCATATGTAGTCGACATAGGTAAGTTGCTAAATAATTTCTTTAAAAATTTTCAGTTTGTATCTGCGGAATTGTAAAAAAGTTTAGGTGTATACTATCTGAAATGTATCTTGATATTGGTAGCCATTTTTAATGATTAACTAATTGTTAATCATTCAAATGATTAACTAATGATGTGCTTATTGTTAACTTGTCACACAACAAGAATTTGTATTGAATTCAGTTTTCAGAATAATATAATCAAGAACCTATAAAAGCTTCTAAAAGGTGAAGAATATGGTTACGAGAAATCTCCAAAACAGTGTCACCAATATATAAAGATATTGACATACTATTTGGCTCATGACTAATGGAGTATTCTCAGAGCGAATGACAAAAATAGGTTGTCACCTTCACACCGAATGTGAAGGTTCTGCACAAATTAATCGTTGTAAGTTGTCGCGAGTTCTTGCTTCCAAGTTCTAAGGCTAATAAAATAAGAAGTACTGTTTGGAAGATATATTCCATTTGCATGAAGCCATACGAAGACCTCGCTGCGATTATGAGCATAAGAATTCATGAACATTTCACCATAACACACCTTCCAACACTACACTTCTGTACGTGAATTTTTGGCCAAAAACAGACTTCGGTTTCCATTTTCATCAAACATGACACTATGTGAGTTTTATATTTCTGAAGCTGGGAATAATGGAAAATCGACTTTCATTTAAGACTGAAGAGATAAATACGAAATTGTTGAACAAGCTTAAAGCTATGAAGTAAATTTCGTTCCATAGGTCTTTCGAAGTGTGGATAAATATTTTCAGGGAAAAAATAAATTTCATATATTTTGTTGACTAGATCTTCGGTTTTAAATATAAAGATATAATCTATATACTTACAGGTTGTCCCACGAATATGGGCGTCAATCCGTATCTTGAAACGTACAACTAGAAAATATTTGTAAGTAGGGTTTACTACATACTGAAGTGAAGGTGATCTCTATCGATTGAAAATATATTCACAAAAGTACATGTTCCGATTATACCAAAAGTGAATTTTAACTAGCTAATGACAGTTGCAGCCATTGGTGGATTTTATAATATTTCGTGAATGGTCGATTATTTTGCTTCAAAATTCTGCACTATTGTACAAAATGCTTTACTCCACTTGGTCTAGCGAGTTAAATCGTGCTTATATACACAGGATTGAATTATCAACTGCAGTTCTGACTCTTTGCATGCAGTCTTCAATCAAGATAAAGGTACTATTGTTCCCCAAATTAAAAAAATCGAGTACTGAATGGTCGGGAGAAGCAACAAATGCAGTCGATTATCCACTGGTCCTAAAAAACCTGCTGTGGAAAATTATTAATCAAAAATCGTCGATGTTTTGGCAATGGAATATTTCCACTGTAAGTTTCTTCAAAATTTTTCAAAATATTAAAATATCTTTCACCTACAGAAACTATGAATAATTGGCAAAGAACTGTTAAAACGAAATTAAAAAAACTGTTTATCGTTCAAATTTTCTTGGTAAAAGTGCATTTCGACTAACCCTATCGTTTTAATGGCACAAAAAACGTTTAAATGCTAACCTTCTTGAAAGTTGCGGTAGTGAAACTCTTTGGGATTGTTATCAATACATCAGTGAGAATTCTTCCTTTAGCAATACCTTTTGCGCTAAATTTTTTCTTGTCTCTTTGAATAATATGGTCCAAAAATAATGAGTTTTCATAACAAGGTGTTAGAAGGAATTCACAAAATAGTATCTTCATTAGATAGTCGATATCTTTCAACAGTTGAAATTTATGTTTGAAGTACTTGCAAGTTGCAATTTCAAATTATTTCGTCACCGACGATAGGCTTGTTTCTTCTGTAAAGTGCTTCGGCAGATCCGCTATTTTCAAAATGATCTATTATGAGTTTTAGAACTTTTGGTGGTGGTTTCGGTTTTACTGGATATCGAAGGCCAAATGTACGATATGCTCTAGTTAATACTTTGTTACATTCACCATAAATAATGAACAAATTGACATAATCTTTATTTCTGTAATTTACGAGTACATTATTACAAACTGCATTACATTATCACCATGGTTTCAGAACTAGACATCCGTCGAGCAGGGTCAACTTAGTAGTTTTCAACGTAACTTAAAATAAATCATTTGAATATTGAACATTGAAAACTGTTTTTTCTTAAATAAAATGAAAACGCTCAGGTTTAGGAATACGCAAATTGGTTGAAAGTAGCATTTATCTTTGGTGCTAAATATGAATTAATTAAAAAAAAATTATGCGTTCCCATTTCATAAACGATTTTAGAAATTTTGAATGAAAATTTTGGGTTCTTTTTTTGAACACCCTGTATGGAGAGGCTCGATTTATTGCACTGATCCAAGGTTTAGTAAAGCATTTTGTACAATAGTGTAGAATACTGAGCCATTGGCGAAATATTAGAATGAATAAAGTATAAACTTTAAAATAAAAACACTTGGCTTATGTTTCACAATATAAAAAATCTTTAGATACTGTACTTAGCAGTAATAAAAAGTCGACATGTTTCGAGCTATGAACTCATTATCAAGACTGACTACAGGAGAGTATTGCATCGTAATTTATAAAACAGACAAAAGCAAAGGTGATACCTGAAAATCAATTTGTTCGTTTACAAGGGGTAATTGACTATTATGGGCGGAACTTATTTCGATAATTTCGAGAAGGTCAAGACGTTTACCCTTGTTACCTGAATGTAACAATTTGGTTTTGTTGAAATCCAGGAAGTGATTGAATTTTATACAATGTTCAGAGAAGCCAGTGGTATTTTTGTTTCGTAAAATTGACTTTTTATGTTCTTCAACACGAATATTTATATTCCTTCCTGTCTGTCCAATATAGAAAGCAGGACATTCGTCGCAAAATATTTTGTAAATACCACTGTTTTCTCCGATGTTAGATTTTTCTTTATTATTGACCAAGAATGACTTCAAGTTTCTTTTATTTGTACAAATTGTTTTAACGTTATTTTTCGATAGTCTGTTACAAATTTTGCTACTCAAATTAGGCACATAATTTATTGGGAAGTATTTTTGTTCTTCATTAATAGTTTGCGTGGGGTATATTGAATGCAACAGATACTTTCTTCGTTTTTTCCCAATGAGCTTGTCGATAAGACTTTCATTGTAACCGTTATTGATGGCTAATAATTTAATTGTATTAACTTCAGTTTGAAAATTTGTTTTCGATAATGGAATCGTGAACAACCTATGTATGAACGAATGAAAAGCACTGAGTTTTATTTTAATGTGTTGGTTACTGTCGCTGTGAATTAAAGTATCTGTGAAGGTTGGTTTTCTATAAATGTTGAAAGTAAGAGAATTCAAATTCCTAGCAATCTGAACGTCTAAGAAATTCAAGGTACCGTTTTCGTTTTCTACTTCATTTGTAAATTGAATCGAGTTGTAGAAAGTATTTATATATTTAAGGAAATTATCTAACTGCCTATCTGTACCGGTCCAAATACAAAAAATATCATCTACATAACGTCTCCATAATAAAACGTTAGTAATTAAATTATTATCGGTATTGAAAATTTTTTCTTCTAAGTTATTCATGAAAATTTCACTCAACAAAGGCGATAACGGATACTTTAATTCACAGCGACAGTAACCAACACATTAAAATAAAACTCAGTGCTTTTCATTCGTTCATACATAGGTTGTTCACGATTCCATTATCGAAAACAAATTTTCAAACTGAAGTTAATACAATTAAATTATTAGCCATCAATAACGGTTACAATGAAAGTCTTATCGACAAGCTCATTGGGAAAAAACGAAGAAAGTATCTGTTGCATTCAATATACCCCACGCAAACTATTAATGAAGAACAAAAATACTTCCCAATAAATTATGTGCCTAATTTGAGTAGCAAAATTTGTAACAGACTATCGAAAAATAACGTTAAAACAATTTGTACAAATAAAAGAAACTTGAAGTCATTCTTGGTCAATAATAAAGAAAAATCTAACATCGGAGAAAACAGTGGTATTTACAAAATATTTTGCGACGAATGTCCTGCTTTCTATATTGGACAGACAGGAAGGAATATAAATATTCGTGTTGAAGAACATAAAAAGTCAATTTTACAAAACAAAAATACCACTGGCTTCTCTGAACATTGTATAAAATTCAATCACTTCCTGGATTTCAACAAAACCAAATTGTTACATTCAGGTAACAAGGGTAAACGTCTTGACCTTCTCGAAATTATCGAAATAAGTTCCGCCCATAATAGTCAATTACCCCTTGTAAACGAACAAATTGATTTTCAGGTATCACCTTTGCTTTTGTCTGTTTTATAAATTACGATGCAATACTCTCCTGTAGTCAGTCTTGATAATGAGTTCATAGCTCGAAACATGTCGACTTTTTATTACTGCTAAGTACAGTATCTAAAGATTTTTTTTATATTGTGAAACATAAGCCAATTGTTTTTATTTTAAAGTTTATACTTTATTCTTTATGATGTTTCACCAAGTGATGTGCGAGAATTCAATCTCAGTTAAATATTAGAATTCTGTCAAAAGCAGCAACTGTCGTTTTTTTTTTAGGGTTCCGCACCTCGAAAGGAAAAAACGGAACTATTATACTGCCCTGTTAAGCATAAGAGTCGTATCTCCAAATTTGAATATTCTGAGAAAATAAGAAAAAACGTCTTTCTGCCATCCTAAGTCCTAATATCCTTCAAATTGTAATAACCTTAATGTATACATTTTTTGACGTAGAATTCAAATACAAACTTGTTTTTTACAAATTAAGAGTATAAAACATGTTTTTGTTAGTTACGACAAATTTGCCTAACAATCAGCAACTAAAATAGCAATGATGATTAATTTAACAAATCGTAAGTGACCATCTATATAGAAAAACTACACTCAACAAAATTTAAAATGTATATTATAACTTCAATTATTTCATATAAATGATTTTACAAAAAAATTTATTTAATGTTCATGAGACGCTGAGCTGTAACTTATAACTGTTCAACTTAAACAACGTTTTACGTAACTGAAAAACAACTAAAAAAAAATTATCTGTATCCAATAAATACAGAGCAATATTATGCCAACTGAAATTTTGATTTTTATTAATAATTTATTCATCTTCAGTTATAGGATTTTCGGAAACTAGCAAATTATTCCAAAAGTTCATTCTGGTAATGGGAATAATTCCACGAAGTCGGTTTATAAGAGTGTTCTTCCTATTTTGACTTATGCCGCGATAGTCGGTCTTGCATTTAGGCTTTTCCAAACCATTCTTTTGGTGCTTTGTTACTAAAAAATTTAATAATATAGACTCTTGTTCATCAAATTTGCATTTGTACGACAATGACTGATTTCCTCTTTCAAAATCAACCTGCACCATATTGTATAAATATAGCCGAGGATTTATTCTGCTTAATCTATACTGAGAACTTTTGTCTTCCCAGTTGAAAAAATTGTTAATTTTCATTTCAATTAATTTCACTTTGGACGAGTTAGCTTTTTGAACGGCATATTTATAATCTTCGAAATCAAACACCTTTTTCATTTGCTTTGGGGACTTTTCTACCTGGTGGTGAAATGAGTCCGCCGACATAAATGTATGTCCCGGTTCAAACATTTTTAGAGATAAACATTTTAAAGCGACATAAGAAGAATTTACTACAGTGGGTATCACTTTAACAATTTAATAAGGGTAACGTTTATTTATTTCTGAAAGAACAATTACAATACTCACTGTCCGAACAAAAGCAAACAAATAGATTTTTGAGGTTAAATCAAGCGTCAATTGCGCGGCAAAGCCTTAAGCCGGTGTTAAATCAATTTGCCGTATCTGCCTCATTGTTAAGTAAATATGTCGCATGTACGCTGTGTTAGATTCATTTGTTGTATTTGAACTGCAAATACGACATACCTAAACATATGCAGTTTGGACAATTTTGCTTAACAAAGTGTGCATAATTTCACATACGACAAAGAAATAATATAGTTTATTGGACAGTAATGAATGTTTTACGACATTTTGATCTAACAAATAGATGTAAAACTTTAATATGATGTGAAATAACAGAAAATCTCAAGATTGCCAAAAGTTGCAGATACGACTCTTATTCTTAATACGGCAGTATAGGATCACTTTGTTGTCCGTCCGTACGTCTGTCTGTCGAAACCCTATTTCTCAGGAACGCGTGGAGGTATCAAGCTGGAATTTATATCAAATACTCAGGTCTACTGTCCCTTGGAGCTGTGAAAAGCAACCTTCTAAGCCAACGCAATCAAAAGATACAGTCGTTTATGTCGCAAATTTTCGACACTAGCAAGGGAATCAAAATCTACAGGGTACTTTCCGTGAACTTAGAATCTTGAAATTTGGTACGAAGCAACGTCTTGTAGCACAGATGAAGTAAAAATTGAGAAAACAGTTAATTTTTAGTTACATCATATAATAATAAAAAAAATTGTACGGAACCCTCGGTGTGCCGGTTTTATTTAAAATTCGAAATATCTCGAAAACTAAGTAAGTATAGAGGAACTTTGAACAGAAATGTGATTATAACCAGAAATGGTACTTTTTTGAGAATATTTTAATCAATGGATCAAGTTCACTTTAATATGATTCGAATTTTGTAGTTGTATTTTTACCCCGAGGCGAAGCTAAAGGGGTTATAGTCTCACGACAAAAAGTTGGGATCTGGTCCGATTTTAAAAATTCCAACGGATATCGATAAAAATACATATGATTTCATTAGGGAATTTTAATTCCCAATTTTTCCCAACGAAGAATAAAAAATTATAGCGTTTTTACCCTGAGGCGAAGCTAAAGTTTCAGGAAAAAAAGTTGGGATCTGGACCGATTTTAAAAATTCCAACGGATGTCGATAAAATACATATAATTTCATAAGAGAATTCTTGTTCCCAATTTTTCCCAACGAAGAATATAAAATTATAGCGTTTTTTAGATGTGCATTACGGCATGCGCATGCGCCGAGGTCGATATGTACGAAGTCCTACAAAACATACGTCGAAGTGCTCTGTGTGCCACGGTAACCAAGCGACGTTGATAGCTTCAGCTTGATTCTGCGTCTGTGTCTGCTTCCCATCTTATCAATTTGATTCATAATTTGCAGCAAAATGAACCGGGATAGGATATTTTTGCTAAATTTTCACGGATTTTATTCGTAATATCGAATTAGTAATACATTCATTGCAATTTTCCTTCATTTCAATCGTAAAATCGACTTTCATTGTTATTTAATTCATATAATACATTCAAAAAATATTGACGACATGCTCATGCGCCGAGGGGTTTTATCTTTCCTAGTGCTACGCAGTAGAGTGTCCTTCATTTTTCAAGATTCGGATAGACGCCCATATTCGCGGGCGTGGTTTGCTAAAAACATAAATTGTTGAATGGAATACATAATTCGGAAGCTCCGTGGCGGAGCGGTTTAGTTAGTATGCCGTCTTGGGTTGCGGAGTTGGTGGGTTCGATTCGGAAACTGTAGGAATCTATAATTCAGAATCTAATGTGGGCTTATCCAATTTCTCATGTATTCACAGATACTGGCAAAATAACACAATTACCATGTGAGGAGGGAAGTCTGATTGTATTGGACATTCATAATGACGTAATAGTTGCGAATCATCGTAATTTCTTAACTCCAGATGTATTAGTTATTGCTAAACTACCTCCTAAAGGTCAAGAAAATTGTCTCATTTGGAAAGAGTTGACTCAGAAGAAAAAGATTGATAATTTAGATAACATTAAATATGAATATTTAGAATTGTGTCAAGATGCTGAGGATAGTGTTAGTAAGTATGACAGTTTTATTGAATGCAAATAGTTAAATTTCTTCAATTATTTCAGAAAATTTTTCTGCCATTTATATTGGTCCATCGTCAGGACAAGATAAAAGTATCCCTTTGATTGTGTATCCTCATGGAGGTCCCCATTCGGCGTTTGCGAATAATTTTTCCCTTGATGTGTCTTTCTATTTATCTAATGGTAAGTAAGTATAATATCTGTTATAAAAGATATTAATTGATTAATTGATACATATGTTCCAAGGATGAATTCTTGAATAAATACATAAACACACACACACAGATATATATATATATATATATATATATATATATATATATATATATATATATATATATATATATATATATATATATATATATATATATATATATATATATATATATATATATATATATATATATATATATATATATATATATATATATATATATATATATATATATATATATATATATATATATATATATATATATATATATATTGGTGAACCTGTTTTTATTGAAAAATATACAACAATTAGCAGATATGACCGCAATAATGCAGCGCATGGTGGAACTCTGATTTTGTCCTTGGACGACAACTTTTCATCTGTATCCAAATATGGTTTTTTACTGGCGGAGACTATATGTGAATTCTCAATAGTACATAACAAAAACATTGATTTGTTCATTGTTTGCATTTATAGAACGCCCACGTCAAATGTACAACTTTTCCTAGACTACCTTCTTAATTTGCTTGACGCATTGCCTGTAAAAAGTAGGAAAATCGTATGCGGCGATTTTAATATTGACTTTGCTGCTACATGTGCCTCTCGGAGATCTTTGGTGAATATTTTAGAATCGTTTTGTCTCACTATGCATGTGGATTCGCCAACTCGAATCACCAAAACTTCTTCTACAATCATAGATTACATTGTTTCTGATTTTATTCCCCTTAATGTCAAACACAGGGCAATCAGTACGGACCTCTCGGACCATGAAGCGGTTCTTGCCAGTTTTGTGATTCCACAGACAGCTCCAAAACAAAACTGTCGAATGGGTCGAATTTATTCTCGAAAAAACTTTAATTTGTTTTATAATGCATGTCTGTTCACTGATTGGCGTGGTCTCTTTGAAGATACCGACTCTAAATTTTTAGACTTCATTAATAAAATGATTAAGTGTTTTGATATAGCATTTCCCCTTCGCAAAATAAAAACTAAGCATCACAAATCTTGGACAACTAAGGGAATTCGAATTTCATCTAAAAATATGAGATCGCTAATGTATATTAAAAAATTCATAGATAACCCCTCTATATTGAATTACATTAACAACTATAGGGCATTATACCGCAAAATCATTAAATCGGCTAAGCACAACTTCTACAATGTTCGCATCTCACAAGCTTCGAACTCTTCCAAAGAAACATGGTCTATAATAAATGACTTAAGAGATAAAACCCGTTCCTCATGCTATGTTGATCCCAGCCCTGATGAACTGAATAATTACTTCGTGAATGTATGTAAAAATATCAATTCAAATATAGTTCCGAGTTGTGATGCTCTCTCCTTCCTGCTACCATCTAAAAAGATTATGGACAGTTTCTTCCTGAGACCAGTTGACACACATGAACTGATGCAAACCATAAGCGATATACAAAATAAAGATTCATGTGGAAATGATGGCTTATCCATCAAATTATTTTTAAACATACCTGATACAGCCATCAACATTTTAGTCTCGTTGATTAATGAATCTTTTGAAGTTGGTCTCTTTCCCACTTGTCTGAAAACAGCCATTATTATCCCACTCGATAAGGGTGGAGAAAAAACTAAAACTTGTAAATATAGACCTATTGCTTTATTGCCTACCTTATCGAAGATAGTCGAAAGGCTCATGAAATGCCGCCTCTTACCCTTCCTTCTCAAACATAATATTCTTACAGCACAACAGTATGGCTTCTTACCCACAAAATGCACTAATGACGCAATGTTTTCGGTTCTTAATGAAGTATATACATCACTCAATGACAAACTGTTCACAACTTCAGTTTTTTGTGACTTCGCAAAGGCCTTTGATTGTGTTAACCATGCAATTTTAGTACGAAAACTTCAGTTTTATGGCATACGTGGGTCTCCTTTAGAATGGTTTAAATCTTACCTAACTAACAGGCAACAAATAGTACGAGCAAATGGTAAGAATTCAATAAATCTACCAATAGACAGTGGGGTACCTCAGGGCTCGGTTTTAGTACCAATTCTCTTTCTTCTTTTCATCAACGATATTGTGGACTTGAAAATAAGTGGTAAAATTACTTTGTTTGCTGATGACACCAGTGTAACTTGGAGTAACTCTGATATACAAGCCTTACAGTCAATCATAAGTAATGATTTGATGGCTATTTAGGCCTGGTCTGATTCAAATGGACTTTGTTTCAACACAGATAAAACTGTAGTAATGTCTTACAGAGGAACCCTACAACCTGTTACCCTAAACAATAAAACAATTCAAACAGTGAACTCAGTGAAGTTTTTAGGTCTTTATATTGATGAGTCGCTCAAATGGTCTACTCATATAGACATATTAACAAAGAAATTATCTTTTGCATGTTTCGCCATTAAAACGGTTTCTAGAGAGCTTTCAATTTCTGCTGCGTTGTCGACATACTTTTCTTTATTCGAATCACACCTTCGTTATGGTTTGCCATATTGGGGTTCATGCAGCCTCTTCCACTTTGAGTCTGTTTTCAGATTGCAAAAGAGAGCAGTTCGTTATATGTTTGATCTGAGCAGAAGGACACATTGCGAATTCTACTTTAAAAAATTCAAAATTCTAACTCTTCCTTCACTATTCATATTCGAATCCGTCTGTTTGGTTCGCAAACACATTCATAACTTTTCAGAAAGACCAAATCATAGATATCCCACAAGAAATTCAGATACCGATATTTATTTAATAACGCCCACCTCCGTCTTAACAAAAAACTCCTTTACCTACAATGCCGGAAAGTTATACAATCATCCAACATTGGAGCTAAAATCCTTGAGTACGTACAAAAAGTTCTGAAGTTCAACTAAGGCTTTTCTTTTAGAGAGACCATTTTACTCAGTGGCAGAATTTTATTCTGTAACTGAATTTCACAATGTAACTAGACCCTTGAGATCCACATTTAGTAGCAACATATATTAATGTTTGGTTTTTTTTGTAATATACAAAATTTTATATCTGTATAATAAGTTTAGTTGACAAATATGTTGATTCTTAACATATGTTTATACATAATTGACTGATAAATGTTTTTCTATTTTGTTCTTCTATTTAATAGATTCTTGTTTTGTTCAACGATTGAAAGTGTGTTTTGTTTAATTAGTTATCATTGTTAAATTTTATTTTCAATTTTTTATAGGTATGTGCTTTGTCGACAAAATTTTGTAATTTTATAAGACAATAAAGCTGTTTCTCTCTCTCTCTATATATTACAATATGTTAAATTCTTTCACTCAAACCTTACTGCATTATTTATTCGGAATGTAAATTAAATAAAATGTTGTATTTTCATTGGGAAAATCTGACTTATTTCATCGATAAGGAGTTTCAATTCAGAACTTAAGAATTTGAAACACTGAATTTCATGATGGTAGTAACTATATTTCATGACTTTCTAAGAAGTACCCTGTCAAATATATCGTATAATAAATTAATGATAGAACATTTATTATCTTATGTATTTTCATACTCAACATCTATCTACATCAAAGTGAAATATTCACCTTAATGTTACTGAATGATTTGTTCAGAATTTGAAACAATATATAAAATAAGTTGCATGTATTTCATAATTTTCAATGATTAAACTCTTCGTGAAAATATTTGACTCGCACATTGTTAGATTCTAGTGTCCCATGAATATTATGGGTTCATAAGAATATTAAAACAACTTTTTATAAGTGTATTCAAAATGGTTTTGAATTTTCAATAATTTTTAGGTTATGCATTGCTCCTAGTCAATTATAGGGGATCAATAGGCGCTGGTGATAAAAATGTTCACTTCCTTCTTGGCCGAATTGGTACTTCGGACGTTTCCGATTGTGTTCTTGCAACTAATAAAACATTAGAAAAGTTCTCGTGGTTGGATCCAACCAAAGTAGTACTTTGTGGCGGTTCTCACGGCGGATTTTTAGTGGCACATTTGAGTGGTCAATATCCAGACATGTTCAAAGCGGTTGTTTCAAGAAACCCTGTGATAGATGTGGCATCTATGAGTATTTTCTCAGATATACCGGATTGGTGAGTAGTGCATTTCATATATAAAGTATAAATAATAAGGTTTATTTCGCTGTAACAAAAAACTTTTATTGATAATTCTCTCAAAATAGAGGATATTTGTTTAAATACGAATATTTCGTTGCAGTATTACTATTTCGTACTCACTTCAAGCTCAAATAATAATAATTAGGAAAATATTATTATTGAAATTATATGTATAATGCAAATATATATTCGGATTGTTATAAAAATAAACTAATAGCTATTATACGCACCTCAAATTTTTAAAATTTTGTAGAAAAGATAACATGATTATTTATATCATACCTTCAAGAGATTTACATGGTCACGCATGATTTACTTCTATACCAGATCTTTTTCTGACACTGACATGGTTCGATGAAATACTGCTAGATGCGAAACGTGAATCACCATGTAATAAAATTCAGTGTAAATTATTCAGAAACGAGTTTTATTTCGTTTCTAATTGCAATGGTTTTATATAAAAATGACCTCTAATATTTAAATATAATTCAGGTGTTTTGCTGAATGTGGTGCAGAATATACTCAAAAGGGAGCTCCTGACGACGAATTATTGCTCAAGATGAGAAAAGTTTCGCCCATTATATATGCTCATAAAGTCAAAGCACCTACTATGCTCCAAGTTGGTTCTCAGGATCTTAGAGTACCTGCTGGCCAATCTTATGACTACTACCATCGATTAAAAGCAAATGGTGTCAAGGTTCAGTAAGTATCATTGCTAAGTATTAATGTACCAAATTCCTAAGATTGGTATATTATTCTATATTCCATTCATATATGAAATATTCAACTTATTTTAACCCCACCAGCAATAAAATGGATAATTGAAAGTAATATGCATGTAAATATATGTATATATATATATATATATATATATATATATATATATATATATATATATATATATATATATTATATATATATATATATATATATATATATATTATATATATATATATATATATATATATATATATATATATATATATATATATATATATATATATATATATATATATAATAATCTTTATTGCACCTAAGAATTACATAAAAAATAAGTTCAAAAGGTGGAAGTTCAGCTATAGCTGTTCTACCACTACCACCAAAACGAAACAATCACTGTATACAATCAATCTGAAAATTCAGACATTTTTCTTTAAGATACCTTTTGAATGTATTGATATTAATACAGTTATTAAAAAGATCCAGATTATCATTTAGAATCTTCACAGCCCTATAAGAGAAAGCCCTTTCAAACTTGGATGACCTATGGTATGGTATATCAAAACTACTACTACTTTTTTTTTTTTTAAATAGTTTTATTTCGGACCTCTAATCAGTATACAATAAATACTGGCACCGAGGCCATAGAATAAATTTATATAAAACATAACAAAATCATAAGAAAATTTTTATGTAACAATATAATAAAATAATATTAAAGATTCAGTCTATGTTTTTAATATATCTTTTAAGGTTATGACTCACAACTTCTTCTTTACCAACAAATAATGTTTCAGGCAGCCTGTTATAAGTTTGGATACATCTGAATATAGTAGAGTCCTGTGCTTTTTTTGTCCTTGAATATCTAGATCTCAAGTTATTTATGGTTCTCAAGTTATTTCTGGTTCTCAAGTTATGGTTATGAATGTCCTTATTTAGTTGTAGTTCAACATTAGTTTTCATTAGTTTATATATACTACGTACATTCACACAATGACATAGTTCTCTCTTAACCAGGAGTTCATTGAAGTATGAGGGACTCTCTGAACTCAATATTTTATGTATAACAGCTGCAAATTGACATAGAAACACTGACTCATATTTCAGGATTTTATGATTATTATAATGTGGAGTAACATGTTATTTTTGTTTTATGTTGAATGAGTATCTAAGGCAACAATTTTGCATTTTTGTATCAAATTTCTAGCGTAAGTTGTAGCAAATGAGTAGTAAACACAACTACAGTAACCAAAGGATGACATGATTAAACTTGTAACTAAATTCCACTTAATATGACTAGACAAGTACTGCTCAAAACTATAGATTGATTTAAGTTTTACATATGCTAATTTAAGTAAGTTACAAATATGGCTTTCAAATTTGTGCTCATTATCTATAACTACTCCCAGACTTTTAACAGCATCCTTAAAATAAATCACAGTTCCATTTACATTAATAGCACAGGTTTTTTAATTTATTGCTTTTAAGCGTGTATTTCTAGTTTCTATACATATCACTTCTGTTTTTGATGGATTTAATTTCAAACCATTTCTTTGGGACCAGAGTACTATAGAGTTCAAGTCATCATTAATCACTTGTATAGAAGTGTTAACTTCTTGAGGTAAGAAGGGCAAATAAAGCTGAGTGTCATCAGCATACTGATGAATTTTACAATGGGTCAAAACATCAACCATATCTGTCACAAATATTGTAAATAATATAGGTCCTAGGATGCTTCCTTGAGGTACACCTTTTCTTATATGCTGTAATGACGACCTGGTACTGTTGACCTCAACATATTGATACCGGTCACTAAGGTAACTGCAAAACCAGTTCACCGTTGAAGGATGAAATGAATAGAATTGTAGCTTAGCCTCTAGTAGTGGATGGCATATTAGTCCTTACTGTAGTCAAGTAAGACCAAAAGAACAACCATCAAATTGTCCATAGCACCAGCTATATCATTACTTATTTTCAGTAGAGCAGTATTAGTACCATGGTATTTCCTAAAACCTGATTGACTTATTGGGAGAATATTCCCTTCAACATGGTCAGACATTTGTTCAAAAACAACCTTTTCCAAAATTTTAGAAGCCACTGGTAAGATGCTGATAGGTCTGAAATTATATATATAATTATATATTTACAAAAATAAAATACAATACAAACATTTGCTTCACAAGGAAATAACAATAATGCTTGTTGTAGGTAACATTTACTTCAAATATAATATATAAATAAAAGATCATCTTCCTCAGAATTACTTTTTTTAAATGGCAATAATCTGACTTATTATTATGTGTTTCCATTATTGTTTTAAATGGAATTAAAATAACCGAAATGTGAAGTAATTGATTTTACTTAATGAGGGCGGTTGTCATGATTTGAATGATTGAAATAATTATTAATTTTTTGTTTTTGAAATAGTTTGTTGACCCCATTCTGTTTAGCCAATATATATTTTGATCCATGTGACAGTCTATGATCACTTGATTTATAAACTGATATGGTTTTGAATTATTATTTTTTAGGTTTACCTAAGCACTTTCTAGTACTGTAGTATAAGTGATTTAAACTATTTGCTGGCATACGAATATAGCTAATGATGTGCGCATCAATTTGAAATGAAAAATAATTGGTTTTATCACTGAGTCAGTACTGTTCTTTTTGATAATATAATCAAAAAAGTCATAACTTGATGTTTTATGATACTCAATTCTATGAAAAAATTATCTTGTGACAGAAATATTGATAAACATATGATACTTATTATTATTATATACTAAAAATTTGTTTACAGATGGAGGACAGTAATATAAATTGTGGAATCAATAGAATATAGAAAATCAAATCTATTTTTCTGAATAGAATAAATTAAAATGATTAAGTTATTTTGTTCAGTTTCTTCAATAAGTTTGATAATAATGGATATATGCAATTTAGGTCATCTATAAAATAGATTAATAGAAATGTATTTTTAATGCAATTTTAATAATAATATATTGAAATAACTTATCATTCATGCATTTTGTGAGAAATAGAAAATTGTGGAGACAATGCCAACAACACTCCCTGAATCGCAATTTTCCACACTATTTCTTTTTCATGTTTATGTGATCTATTAAACAAATATTCCAATTTTATATTTCAGCTTTGGTTGGCGTTTGTCACCTAATATTGGTGCATGCAACGATTTATCATCTAGCCAATATACACGTTTTCGATCTATCAAGTTAACTGACCCGACAAAAAACTTTTTATTGACATTTTCAGTTAGTCCAGCTTTATTTTCATTTTCTCCTTTGATTTAATTCAAAAAAGATTAATTAGAATATAATAAATTCCTATTGGAAAAGATGCACACGCACACACACACACACACACACACATATATATATATATATATATATATATATATATATATATATATATATATATAAATACTATGAAATTATCGGGAGGCGGTCTGTAGGGAAAATAAAACTCTTACGTTCTCGTTAACTCAATATTTCGTCACTCAATTTTGTGACTTCATCAGGAGTACACTGAAATGAAATAAAATTACATAATATCAAACATATACAAGGAACACATTAAAAAACCTACAGTTGTAGAGCCGGGACATCACAAGATATGTGTGGATCACACAGTGGGTAACGCACGACTGAGTGATAATATTGTATCGGGTCACTCTAGTATCAGTAGTATCCATACATTATTAGTTAAATTTTATTTTTGGATGGACTTAATTTACATGCTTCTTATAATCCCACAATATATGTTACTGAGTTGGCCGGTATCCGATTTGTAATTAATACATTTTTTGTTTTTTATAATATGACACATTTCTAGGAAAAGTCTTGTTTTGTAATTATTATGTTGATCAATAATTTTTACGTTGTCAAAATCGAAGATATGACCAGTGTTAGTCTGATGTTCGACAACAGCGCACGAATTTTTGCCCAACCGGCAGTCACTCTTGTGTTGTGTAATGCGTTGTTTCAGCCATTGATTAGTTTGTCCAACATAAGAACCATCACAATGTGAACAGGGTATTTCATAAACTACGTTGTTTTTTAGCATGGTCGGTGTTTTGTCTTTTAATTTGGAAAACAATTGGGAGGTTGTCAATATATGGTAGTTGGCAATTTTCAAGTTTGGGATCCGTTTAAACAGTGTTATCAGTTTTTGTGAGAGTTGATTTATGTTTGGTATTTTTCTATACTTCACCATCTGTCGGTCTACTTGCTCTGTAGGGCCATCATAAATTATGGAATTGTATATAAGATGTTTTAATATGTGTTTAGGATATCCGTTGTTAAGAAAAATATCAGTTAGCAATTTTAAATTTTTTTGCAGAAATCTTTCATCACTGATATGTGTTATCCTATTTTTCATGGCGATTACAGTGTTATATTTTTGGTTTCTAGGGTGGTTGGAGTGGTAGTTAAGGAATCTTCCTGAGGCTGTTGGTTTTCTATACCAGTCTAAGATGATCTCACCATCATTGAGCCTGATCACTTTTGTGTCTAAAAAAGGCACACTCTGATCTGTTTCTGTCTTCATAGTGAACTGTATATGATCATTAACAGAGTTGAAGATATCAAGTGTCAGTTCTTCGCTGTTTTCAGGGATTGCACAGATAATATCATCGACATATTTATATATGAAAGGCATTGTGTATGGAAGTTGAGGAATAATCTTCTGCAGTAGGTGATCTAACACTATTTTGGCCAAAATATTGCTGATAGGGGATCCCATTGGGGTACCAAAGGTTTGTTTATAATGAATTTCATTAAAGGTGAAGTAGGTGTTGTTGAATATGAATTTGATTATGGTCAAAAAACTGTCTTGTGAAAGAGATGTGCAACTTTCGATCTTCTGCCATTCTATTTTTATTATGTCTATAACTAAATCCAATGGTATGTTCGTAAAAAGAGATATGACATCTAATGACACTAGTATATAATTTTCTGGTAACATGGTATTGCGAATCCTATTGACAAAACAAAATGTATCTCTGATGTTGAAGTCATCGTTATCATCTTCATTGAAAGCGTCACATAAGAATTTCGATAGGAATTTGGAGATGTCATAAGTTACAGAATTCACTGAACTAATGATAGGTCTTAGTGGGACAGTCGGTTTGTGGATCTTCGGTAAGCAGTATAATTTGGAAGATGTCGAGTTGTATCTGGTCAGTTTGCGGGCTAATTCTTCAGGGATCTCTTTTTTATGTTTAAGTTGTTTGATTAAATCATTATAATTTTTTTGTGTTGACGTCGTGAGGTCCTTTTGTATCCTTTTATATGTTTTTGGGTCCTGCAGTAATTCTTGAGTTTTTTTAATGTAGTCATTTCTTTTCATGGCCACTGTGCAACCTCCTTTATCGGATTGTAAGATTAACAATTCAGAATGTAACCTTATGAACGTTCTTACTTCATTATAGGTTTTGTGTGTCATATTATAAAAAACAAAAAATGTATTAATTACAAATCGGATACCGGCCAACTCAGTAACATATATTGTGGGATTATAAGAAGCATGTAAATTAAGTCCATCCAAAAATAAAATTTAACTAATAATGTATGGATACTACTGATACTAGAGTGACCCGATACAATATTATCACTCAGTCGTGCGTTACCCACTGTGTGATCCACACATATCTTGTGATGTCCCGGCTCTACAACTGTAGGTTTTTTAATGTGTTCCTTGTATATGTTTGATATTATGTAATTTTATTTCATTTCAGTGTACTCCTGATGAAGTCACAAAATTGAGTGACGAAATATTGAGTTAACGAGAACGTAAGAGTTTTATTTTCCCTACAGACCGCCTCCCGATAATTTCATAGTATTTAATTCATCGTACGGTCGACAACACCACAAACTCCTAATTATATATATATATATATATATATATATATATATATATATATATATATATATATATATATATATATATATATATATATACAGGGTTATTCACGTTATTCGACACGAAGAGTCATGGCTAAAGTATTTGATTTTATAAAAGTTTTTTCTATAGGATGGATAGGGACCTATTAGAACTACATTTTAAAAATATTTTCATGTTGTACAGGGGGTGCCAAAAACACGAAAAGTATCAAATTTGGTATTTTTTAAATGGAATACCGTTTTTTATTTCATTTTTGGATTTTACAGTGAAAACAAATGCCAGTTTCATCAAGGTTTAATTCACCTAAACCTTATGATTTTCGAAATATCTCGTATTTTGTGAAAATGTAGTATCAGTTTTAACGCTTAAACTCTTAAAATTGGTGTTTTCTTGTTTTCAACCAAATTAATGATAAAGCCTACTAATTGGATCAAACTTTATGTCGCATTTGTGAAATATTGACTAACTTAGACTTAGTGAGTAAAAATAAAGGTAAAATAATTGCAATCTTCAAACAGCACTAACTTGTTTAACTTAAATGGGACACCTCGTATTTTATGTCACCAACAGATGTAAAATTTAATTGTCTATCGAATACCTGAAAACATTCCAATCGATATCTTTTCACGTTTTCAAATAAAATGCACATTTTCATCTTGCAAACTGATTTTAAGGAATTTATCATTCATCAAGTCGCCTATGGCGTTTTGAGAAATCAGAATCGATTGAAATAAACATTTAAATCATAATACTATATGCGTTTATCTTTCAATATCTTAAATGTTATGTACTACTTCAAATTATGAAGGAAAAAAAAATATGGATATGAAACAAGCAATATTTTATATCAAGCGTTTAAAATGGTGACCACCAGACTCTAAACACAAACGTATCCTTTTTATAAAACCTTCAGCAACATCTAATGACATACGCGGAAAAAAAGAAAAGCTAGATATGTATCGTGAGACACCAAGAGGGTTTTTAAAAACTGTTTATTTCAATTATTACAATAATGGTAAAGTTACTATATACTAAATGAAATAACTGAGAGATGTGTTCTCTTCAAGAGTAAGCTTAGAAGTGCTGAAGGCTAATACAATTGGTTATAACGTAAACTTCTTATCTATAATATAAAAATAGGTTTCTAAGAATAACAGTGCAGACTTGCAGTTTATTATATATACGCTGCACTTTAAGGGTATGTAACTCCTCCATCCCTAAGTCGAAAAAATGAAGGATTTATTTTTGCGTTGGCTGTTGACGGCTGCTTCGGCGTCTTCTTGAGGTTCTTGTAGTTCAATTTCTTCCTTTATGGTCCTTGGTGTTGATCGTTGTTTCCATAAAATATAAAATATTGAAGTTATTAGCAGAATGACGATTATTAAAATTGTTGAAGTTATTGACGTCGAAATTTTGTTTGGAATACTGGGTTCTTCAATAGGTGTTAGCTGCTTCGCTAAATTATTTATTTCGTAAAGACTATCAAAGTCTATTTTCGATATATTTGAGCTTTGAAAGCTGCTTCTACTTCTTCTTACTGATATTTCAACTTTTGGTAGAATGAGTGGTGTTCCTTGGCGAATTTGTTCATTGTTTTTGAATTTCAAATGGTCAATTAATATTTCGCAATCCTTTGGAATCTTGATTAAAGAAGGATGGTTGATTTCCAGGAATTGATCTCTTGTACATCTTGATAATATACGGTTCGATTTTGCTGGTATAATTAGTACTTCGTCTCTGGTTACTTGTTCAATTATAGATTGTTCAAAGGTGAGATCGGTGGTAATACATTGATTGGGTGGTATTCCATCGAGTAATTGAAGTGTACAGTTGTCTTCTAGGATTATGTTATCTCTGCAATAGTAGATGTCTTCGATTGTTGGACATTCTTCTTTTTGTGCTAAAGCTTCTTGTGACGTTCGTGCCAAATAGGGATAGGTTGGGGTAAAAATTTTATTACGTTGGATAACTGGGTAAATGTGATAAAAATCAAGGATTTTTGGTCTCATGATTGGAATATGAATTGCAAATATAATTTTATATTCTGTGAAAGTTACCTGAGTCCCTAATAATTGATAATACGTTAAAGTATTTTTGAATTTTGGAATCTGTGACGATTAATATATTTTAGTTAAATAAGTTATCATTTCTTTAATCTCTTTGCTAGAAATAATTGAATGATGGATTGAATTGGATCTTGCGAATAAAATTGCATTTTCAATATTATCTATAAAGGATATCATATTTTGACAATCTAAATTTATTTGACTTATAGTCCCTTGGAAAGTGATGTAATTTTCATAAGTTTCTATTGTAGTTTTAATTACCAATTGGAACTTTCTCAAATTATTCTGTAATTTGATTTGATTTTGCCAGAGTGTATTTAATGATTTATTATAATGGTTTATTAATCTTGTATAGAGTGACACCTGTAGGTTGACCTCGTGTACAATTTGCTTTTGTTTACTTTGTAAGATTTCTATTGCTTTATTATATTTTTCGCCATCGTCAGAATCAAGGTTTCCGAATAACCATTTATTTAATTTACCTATACCGTTAAATAATCCTCGTTTTGTTCGGATGTGTGGTGAAATATTTTCAATTTTCCTCTGTAGCGTTTGAATTAAGAATTCTGTTCTACTTAACATTCCGCTTACTAGGCCGTGATATGAGATAGGATTTTCATTCGAACTGTTTACATTTACGACTCTCCGTCTAACTTGAATGAAGTTATTGTTCAAAGCATCTGCTTGTCTGATTATTTCGCTTGAATCTAAGTAATGAATAAATGAATGCTTAGTATAAATTATTCTGCATGCTCCTAATCTAATGGGGAATATAAGGCTATTCAGCTTTGTTACGCTGATTTCTCCGTCGTTGCTATCAATTGTCGCTATTCGACATGCCAGGTATACCAGGGTCATCCAAAACTTCATTTTCTTGTACCTGTAAGATATTTGGATTTACTTTTGGTTTTCGTGCTATACTTTTATGATATGTGCCTTTATTTATCTGTAATAATATACCGTCGTTTTTAATTATTTCAAATGGGGTAAATTTAGTTATAAAATGAATTGAATTATTGTAGGGTAAAATATAATGTTTAATTAACTGATTGACTGATAATTCTTTGTTATTTTCTCTAAAACATAATAGGGTTGAGTGAGATAGTTCTACTGGTGAATTTGAATTACTATTTTTTTTCCGCAATAGTAAAATGTAACTCAATTTTATGAAGTTTACGAAAGTTTCCTAAGTCATGATTTTTAAATTCCGTACCGTTGTCTGCTGTTATTTTATTTTATTCGATTCCTATGATAGAAGCGTTTATTTCTTGGATTTTTGTTCTTAATGCGTCCAATGATTTTCCTAGGTATTTTCTGGTATTCTTCCTTGATTTTAGCTCGAGATTTTTGCTTACAGTAAATCTCTTCATTTTTATTTAAGTCTTTTTGACCTTTTTTATAAACGTGATAATAATTTAATTTTTGTTTCTGTTCGTTATCCATAATTATGTCTTCTAGAATTTTTGTAGAATGCGTAAATTTAAAGGCTGTGTTTTGAAATAAATCTTGCACAATAACTGTGAATGTTTCTGGTTGTAAGGGAGGTCTGAAATATAGGGCATAATGCTTTTTCGGGTCAATATATTCTTTAACAAATTTCGCAATACCTTGTTCTAAATTTCTCTGTGGTAACACTACATATATTCTGAAATTATCAAAAACCTTTTCTCTTGTTACTTTCGGATCTGTTGTTTCGCTACAAGTCAGAATTATTTGATTTTTATAGGAATTTAAAGCTTTATCCGTTATTGGAATTGATAAAATTGGATTTTCAATGGATGTGTGTACCGTTTCCATTTCTTCTTGTTGAGGAGGTTCATCTGGTGGTTTAATTAGAATATTTGAGAGAATTTTCAATCTTTCTTGCTTCGGTATTTCGTCTGGGGGTCTAATTTTATGCTTTATATTTGAGGTGAAAGTTAAGGGGTCGCCGGGCTTTGAAAATATGTCCGAAAACTCTTGACATAATTTTGTAATATTTGATTCTTCTTCAGAATTCATATGTGTTGTACGGATTAAATTTTTTACATCAATTTTATTTTTGCTCTTTTCGTTTATAATATTCTCGTTCGAATAGTTAAAATTATGAATTTCGTATAATGCATTAGAAAATGGATATGCAACAAGGCATTTTGTTAAAATTGTTGTGATTGGTATATTTGTAGCATTTATTATTTCTACTTTTGCAAAGCCATTTTTTGCTACTGTTAAACTTTCGGGTACATGTAATTTACCTAAATTTGTTTCATTTATTAATATTTCGCCATTAGGAATCGTTACTGGGAGGTTTCTAAGTAACTTTTCGTAAGGTCCTACAGTGAACTCGAACTTTTTATCTTCGGGTGTTCTGAATTTGATAGGAATGGCAACATTGTCATTAAATAGCACGCCATTGGAAAAGTCTATATTTAGATTCATATTCATGATATCTTCTAGTCCTAAGATTCCGTCAAAGAATTCATGGAAGTCATATAAGATAAATTTAATATGATTATTACTGCTGAACTCTGCAAACGCAGGAATTTTCGCTTGATATTCTATTGTTCTCTTTGCGAATGCTGATGTAATATCTACATTACTATGGTAGATACATTTGGGATAAGAATTTTCTGCAAATCTAGGCCGAAGAAATGACCTACTAGTGCCTGTATCAATTAGTAATTTCATTTTTGGATTTTGAATTTCTATATAAGGCAAAGGGTTGTTTGAATTTAATTCTATACTGTCTGAATTTCCGAGGCTTGTTCGCGAAAATTTTGTATTTTCATTAGTTTTATTTTGATATACCGAGTGTTTTAAAATATCGGTTTCATTAACTTGATTTGGATCGTATTCTGAATCGTATACGGGGTTTAAATTTAAACCTTGCTCTTCTTGATCATAATCATTCATATAAAGTTCTTCCGAAATAAAATTTTTATGTTGGTTATAATTAGCAAAATGATTGTTTCCGCATGGAACATTGGTTTGATTATTTTGTCTATATGGCTGTTGATAATTCCATTGATTAAAATTTGGTTGATTTTGATAATTTGCTTTCTGGAATATATTATTTTGTTTGAAAGAATCATCACGTGGATAATTGTTACTAAAATTACCATATAATTTTTCAAAATTATTAAATTTATCAATGTAGGCAATTGCATCCTCAAGAGACTCTGGTTTCTTAAGGTGCATGTTATTTCTCAAGACACCAGTGGATCCTGCAATAAATGTGTTTAAGGCTATTTTATCGCAATACGTATACTGAAAAATTTTTTCGTCTCGTTGTAGGGTGGTGTCGTTGTCTATTCGTTGGATTACTTGACTTCGTAATACCTGAAGGCGTGTTCCAAAATCATGCATTGTCTCATTTTTAAATGGTCGTGTTCTTGTTAATTCTTGTATCAAACAGTTTAAATCGCGTCTGTCTGCGAAGCATTGTTGTAAGGCGTCTTTGATATCGTTCCAAGAAAGTAATTCTGCACGATTACCTACAAATATTTCCGCTCTACCAATTAACTTTCCGTGAAGGCACTCGAAAATTATATTATTTAAATCTGCGTCGTTATGTACTCTGTATCTTTCAACAAATTTATCACAGTTTCTGATAAATCTATTGAGAGTATTTGCGTCACCATCATATGGTTTAATATTCTCTAATCGAAATTCGAAAAGATCCCAATTAATTTGGGCGGTTTCTGGAACCTGAACCGGGGAAACTACCGGGGGAACCATATTTCTAGTTAAATTTACATTGTCACTTAATTTTCTTGAATTTTAAGAACTTGATTCTTTTTTTATTGATAACTATCAATATATAAATATATGAAAATTATTTAATAAATCTTCAACTGTGTTCATTCAATTATTTACCAGCAATGGTTTATTATTCACTTTGATTATTAATTATTCTTTTTAATTGCTTTATAAAATTATTTGCTTTCTTAAAATTATCTCCCTAAACTTGAAAAAAAGTAAGGAAGGCGATTAATTAATAAAATCCTTTAATTTCTTATTATTATCTCCCTAAACTTGAAAAAAGGTAAGGAAGGCGAAAGGAACTATTTGGCACTTACAGTTTAAATCTGAAGCACGTAGTTTCTTCCCTGACTTCTGCTACTCTTACGTCTTGGTTCTCGAAGTGTAGATTCTTGTTTCTGGATACGGCTTCGATGTAGAAACACCTAGTTGTGGAAATTCGGTCCTTCAGCAAAATGTGATTTCTTCTTTTACACAACCGCACGTATCCTACCGACTGCGCCAGATATGTATCGTGAGACACCAAGAGGGTTTTTAAAAACTGTTTATTTCAATTATTACAATAATGGTAAAGTTACTATATACTAAATGAAATAACTGAGAGATGTGTTCTCTTCAAGAGTAAGCTTAGAAGTGCTGAAGGCTAATACAATTGGTTATAACGTAAACTTCTTATCTATAATATAAAAATAGGTTTCTAAGAATAACAGTGCAGACTTGCAGTTTATTATATATACGCTGCACTTTAAGGGTATGTAACTAGCTTCTCTGATGCCCTGTTTTCATAGGCGACTTGGTAAATAAAAAATTTCTTAAAATTATCTTGCAAAATGAAAATGCTTATTTTATGTAAAAACGTGAAGAGTTATCGATAGGGATGTATCGAGGAATTCGATAGACAATTAAATTTCACATTTGTTGGTGACATAAAATACGGGGCGATCCATTTAAGTTAAACAAGTAAGTGACGTTTAAAGATTGCAATAATTTTACCTTTATTTTTCCACACCAAGTATAAGTAAGTCAATATTTCCAAAGTGCGGTATAATACACACCTCCAACAACTCCAGATAATATGAAACAGCGTTTCAGAGGAGCTTTTCTAAATGTAAGCCCGTGTATGTTCTCAAATGTTGCTAAAGATTTTATAAGAGGGATACTGTTGTTTTTAGAGTCTCATACTTTACCTGTATTTAAGAGTGAATTTGTAGATCACCCTACTTTAATTAATGATAAATAGAGTCTGATGGTCGCCATTGTGAACACTCGATATAAAATATTGCTTGTTTTATATCCATATTTTTTTTCCTTCATAATTTGAACTAGTACATAACATTTGAGATATTAAAAAATAAACGCATATAATATGATCTTGATGTTTATTTCAATCAATTCTGATTTCTCAAAACGCCATAGCCGACTTGATAAATGATAAGTTTCTTAAAATCAGTTTGCAAGATGAAAATGTTCATTTTATTTGAAAACGTGAAGAGATATCGATTGGAATGTATTGAGGCATTCGATAGACAATTAAATTTTTCATCTGTGGTGGTAAAATACGGGGTGTCCTATTTAAGTTAAACAAGTTAGTGCCGTTTAAAGATTGCAATTATTTTACCTTTGTTTTTACACACTAAGTCTAAGTTAGTCAATATTTCACAAGTGAAACACAAAATACAAGATATTTCGAAAACCATAAGGTTTAGGTGAATTAAACCTTAATGAAACTGGCATTTGTTTTCACTGTAAAATCCAAAAATGAAATAATATACAGGGTATTCCATTTAAAAAATACCAACTTTGATACTTTTCGTGTTTTTGGCACACCCTGTACAACATGAAAATATTTTTAAAATGTAGTTCTAATAGGTCCCTATCCATCCTAAAGAAAAAACTTTTATAAAATCAAATACTTTAGCCATAACTCTTCGTGTCGAATAACGTGAATAACCCTGTATATATATATATATATATATATATATATATATATATATATATATATATATATATATATATATATATATATATTTATATATATTTATATATATTATTCAATATAAATATTTTTTTTTCAGAATGCATTTGTATGATGACTGTCATCCCCTTAGTCAAGTGAAAAATGAGATAGACAACCTTATCAACACTGTTTTGTGGTTTAATGAGCATGTTGGAAAATGATGGTTATTTTATAGTATTATACTGATTTATCATTTCCCTTCAAATGATTCAATAAAATATTTTATCTAATTTTGTTTAATTTATAATAATAATCTTTATTATTAGGATCGCCATATCAAAGCATAGTACAGATCACAAATCGGCAACATTTCGTAATAGTAGTATAAAAATCTATCGGAATGATATTCGCTTTTAGAAGAGTGGACTTTTTCTAACAACAAACATTTGACTTTTTTCTTGACCAAACTGAAATTTGGGTTGTGTACTTCGTAGTAATAAACGGCAGTTCCGAATTCGACAGTTGTGCATAGGAAAACTAAGCATGATTGGCCTGTGGGATAAGAGTGGTATAATGGCAACAATTTAAAATCATTTATGTTCTATCTAATGTAAACTACTATGTTCAGCAAATATAGACATGGGAATGTCAGCAGTTTGTTAGACAGAACATGTGTTCCACAAGGCTCTGCTTCCCAAACATCAATTATTGTCCAAGAATACCAAAACCCGATGTAACGCGTTGCAGAACGTGGCATCTATGGTGCTCACCGATGGGTGTGAAGTAACATGAGTCGTAACAGACGTTTCGCCTAAAGTGAGATACCTATCGTTTTCCGCTGGATGGCGCTATGATTTGTTCGCGTGTCATTGGTGCTCTTCTTAGAAACTACGAAGTGGTTGCCCATTCGGTGACGTTGATTTCAAAATTAATGCGACGCGACGCAGAGAGATATACACTTGGGTCTTGAAATATAGACACAAGGAAGGGAACAGGTTCTAGTGCTGACCGCAGCACGAGAGAGAGTCCTAATCTAAGTGCGAGACTGGAGGTTTAGTAGGCTAATGCCCGGAAACCGAAAGAACAGAGGTATTTTTAGTGGGTAGGCAATGTTGCATATGTATATATATATATATATATATATATATATATATATATATATATATATATATATATATATATATATATATATATATATATATATACAGGGTGTCGCACCGGGAACTGAATCGATCGATATAGAACAAAGTACAGATCAGACAATTTTGAAAATTTAGATGATTACTAATGTCGGTATGGCCAATCCAACCAAAATAATTACAAGCAGTTGGCACTTCCGCTTATACCGGAAGTCGATACCAACTTGCTTATTTCAAAGCAAGGGTTTTCGAAAAGAGCATAAAATTCTGAGTCGAAAATGTGAAGAATACCCTATGCCTAAACCTAGCCGTTTCAGAGATATTTGACATTTTATAGAAAATTTGACAGGTGCAACGGTTTACAAGAACCGGTATAACTTTCTTCCTGTAAAAGATACTCATTTGCTTCTTGTCACATGAAAATAACACAACAAGAACTTTGCTCTACAACTGAAATTAATTCAATAATATCATACCAAGTGTTCTGTTTTCGCGTTACATTTCGTCAACTTCAAACCGCGAAAACTTGTTTAGGTCAAATGGAACACCCTGTATTTTTTTACGTCAAGTTATAAAATAGAATTCCTTTTTTTCTGATATTTGCATTATGGGGGTTAAGGTTACAACTTTTGGAAATATTTGTGATTTTATAAGAAATTTATGAATTGTTGTAATCATTTCATCAAAATAGCCATGATTAGAAACAATCAGTCATTATCTGATAATATATGAAACGTATAATGGAAAATTTTAAAAATTATGGCTGATGACGAAAACATAGAAATAGTCATTCTGGGATAATTTCATGCATTCCCAAGGATGTCATTAAGACAAGCTGCTCTGGAATTGGGACTATGCAAGGATTCAATTCACAGAATCTTATTCAAACATAAGTTTCATCCGTTTATATTCCATATGAGTCAAGGATTGAAGGAAACAGATTTCCAAAGAAGACAGAATTTTTGTGAGTTTATATTAATAAGGTCTGAGGGTGACAATTTTTATTTAGGAAATATATGGACAGATGAAGCAAAATTTACCAAAAATGGACGTTTTAATAGACACAATTCGCATTATTGGAGTGACTCAAATCCCCATATGTTCAGAAAGCGAAACTTTCAGAAAAATTGGCAGTTCAATGTTTACTGTGCCATAAGAAATGATGGAGTGGTGGCATTACAATTTTATCAGGAAAATTTAAACGGTAAATTAAATTTTCTCTTCTGCTAATATGTATAGGTGAATTTATGTTTTTTTTTTAGGTGAAAGATATCTGAATATCTTACAAAATTGGAATAATAACTATTTAGAAAATTTGTCTCTCGCCGAATATAGAAACATTTTTTATCAGCACGACGGTGCCCCCCCAGATAATGCATATTTAATTAATAATTATTTACAAGACATTTTTCATGATCAATGGATTGCCAATAATGGACCTTTCATATGGCCTCCTCGCTCGCCCGATTTATCAGTTCTGGATTATTTTATTTGGGGAACTATTAAGAAATGCCTTTCAAAACATATCACAGGATTCAATTAGAAGAGCTACCCATGAGGAACTAATCCGAAGGTGCGAAAAATGTGCCGAGGTTCGAGGGCGGAATTTTGAGCATTTATTAAATTAAAATTAAATGATATTTTAAATTGATCTTATCTCTGCTATTTTAGTTCATGCCATATCTTCAATCGATTAATACTCATGTTACAGTGTTAGTGTTATTTTCCGTTTTTCTGGATATCGAGTACAAATGGGCTGCAAGTTCTCGTTATCACTTTATCACAATAAACAAATTAAAAAGTTTTCGTAGGTATAATTTGAACGTGCTGTCATTTTTTGACAAAAGATAATGACTGATTTTTTCTAATCATGGCTGTTTTCATGAATTGATTACAACAATTCATGAATTTCTAATAAAATCACAAATATTTCAGAAAGTTGTAACCTTAACCCCCATAATGCAAATATCAGAAAAAAGGGAATTCTATTTTATAACTTGACGTAAAAAAATACAGGGTGTTCCATTTGACCTAAACATGTACACTTGGTATGATATTATTGAATTAATTTCAGTTGTAGAACGTAGTTCTTGTTGTGTTCTTTTGATGTGACAAGAAGCAAATGAGTATCTTTTACAGGAAGAAAGTTATACCGCTTCTTGTATAAACCGTTGCACCTGTCAAATTTTCCATAAAATGTCAGATATCTCTGAAACAGCTAGGTTCAGGCATAGGGTATTCTTCACATTTTCGACATAAAATTTTATGCTCTTTTCGAAAACACTAAAATATATAGGATGTTCCATTTGAAATAAGCAAGTTGGTATCGACTTCCGGTACAAGCGGAAGTGCCAGCTGCTTGTAATTATTTTGGTGGATTGGCCACACCGACATTGGTAATCATCTAAATTTTCAAAATTGTCTGATCTGTACTTTGTTCTATATCGAGATTCAGTTCCTGGTGCGATACCGTGTATATATATATATATATATATATATATATATATATATATATATATATATATATATATATATATATATATATATATATATTTATTTTTCACTTGTATATAATATGTTTATTTCACCTTGGATACGGTTGCTATAAACACACTCATTATGCCCTAGGCCATTACGCCCGCATTTGCGGGCATAATGGATTCAAAACGCCCGCTTATTGTACTAGGAGAAATGAAGCAAATTTCATTGATTACATACTTCATAATCCTTGTCGTATACGACTCTGGATTTCTCCGGCAATGAATTATTCGTAGCTTTGGCTGCATTTTCTATGATATTCTTGGGTAAATTCATTTTCATTTCCATTATTTCTATAAGACTACACAAAGAAAGCAGCATGACATTCACTGAATATGATGACAAAAATATTCACAAACGTCAAAATATCAACAAATGACATGCCTACTATGAGAAGGAAAATGGATAGGAGCAATGAAACGATTTTAAAATCGCTTTTTCATCATAATATAATAATTTTTTCGTGAAAAATAAAATCTTGTATGCACCACGTGCGTTACTAGATCCTTATGCCCTGAGGGAAACATTCGGCCCGAGGGCCTCTGGCCCGAGGGATGAATGTTGCCCGATGTACATAAATAACTATTATATATATATATATATATATATATATATATATATATATATATATAATTATTTATTCGAATAGTTGTTGCCTGTGATCTAAGGATTTTGTTTGTTGTACTTTTTTCATCTTCAAATTTTCAATCCAATACTTGGCTACGCCGTTCTGATGAGGACCAAAGAGTCCGAAACACGTGTCAACGGCTGCTTCCATATAAACGTCTATACCGATAATTCTACTCCACTTCTTTAATGTTTTCCCATGACTCATTTCTTTGTTGTTAGATAAATAGTACCCTTTTATTATTATTTTCAAACATTGCGTAGGTGAGGGTTTCTTTGGTTTCCCTTACCATCTGGTGATAACAATTTTGAATGTTAATATTGAACTGAATAGCATATACTAAGCAGCCCTGTTTTTTTCAATTTTTTAAATCAATAAATGTCAAAGAAATTTCAATTACGAATATCATAGTGGAACGTCAAATTTTTTATTAAAATCGAGTTTTTCAAGATTCAACCAGCCTGTTATTGCTAATAATTATCAAGAGTTTTATATATATATATATATATATATATATATATATATATATATATATATATATATATATATATATATATATATATATATATATATATATATATATATATATATATATATATATATATATATATATATATAATCTCTTGATAATTATTAGCAATAATAACTTTTGATAAAGCCACGAATGTCGTGGCGAAACGTCAACTTGTTAATAAAATCGAGTTTTTTAAGATTCAACAAGCCTATTTTTGCTAATAATTATCAAGAGATTAGAAATAGTTCACAGGCAACAACAATTCGAATAAATAATTATATATATATATATATATATATATATATATATATATATAAATATCCACAATTGAATCCCACACAGGCTGGCTTAGCAACCGGTATCGCTTTTGAAGTTTTCACCTAGATAAAAAAAAAAAGACGTTGGACGGGACACTACTGATGAGCTAGTTGTAGAACAGACTGTATAGTGTTTCCATCAAACAAGATCCGTTGTAGGCTTGATTTGATTAATATTCAATTTGTTGAATGAATTTCCCAACGTATTATTACCTTATATATATATATATATATATATATATATATATATATATATATATATATATATATGTATATATATATATATATATATATATATATATATATATATATATATATATATATATATATATATATATATATATATATATATATATATATATATATATATATATATATATATTTATTCGAAGGTCATAGAAGTCACTAGTGTCGAACTATTAAGAATATGTGGAATATGTCTGAAAATTCTATTCAATTTTGAATCTTTCGTGATGTCTAGCAAAATGAGTGAATATCCTATATGTGGATTAAGAAATATGTTGTGTTCCTAGAGTATATCCTATGGTACCATTATTTTGATCTTTGGTTTGTGAAATGAATCAAAGAATTTGTGTCATGTCTACCTCCAATTATTTTCTGATAGAGTTAATAAAAAAATTCCGATATGCAGTGGTCAAGAGGTAATAAATGACAATTGAAGATAAGTTTAATCAACTGATATATAAATATATATGTATCAGATTTATTTAGTACGTATAGGTATATATATTTTCAAACGTATGAGATACCTGTATATTAGCCTTTATCTTTTGATAGAAAAAGAATAGGCGTTACAAGAATTTTATAGAAATTTTTATTATTAAGTACCTGAGTTGAGAAATAATAGCACAATGTTTGAGGTGTTTGAATTGTATTATAACAAAAAGTAAAAATGTCAGTTGCTATGGAGTATTGAGATGGTTTGACGAGATACATATCTTACAAATGCGAAAAATAACTGAGATTAGTGAAAATGTTACCATGTTCCATAATATATTAGTTCATGATTTTCTGGAAATTATTTAAGTTTTTAAGCTATAATGTCAGTTAACTTAATTCACTGCTATAACCGACTTGATACCAATTCAAAACGGATCCTATCAATTATTATTGATAAAACATTTGAATTGAAAGATATTCTCAGGATTGTATTGATTTCTTCTAACTATTTATTCTGTTTTGGCTTTTGAAGATATAGATTGAATTCTGTTATTACATCTCTATTACTTAGTTCGTTCTATAGTTTCAACTATATCATTCATTTGAAGAGAAAAATCTTGAAAAATATATACAACTTGAGTTCGAAATATGCTGAAAGAGATTACATCTAATGGAAAAAGTCGAAGCAAAATGTTCACTCCATTTAAGTTACTGCCACCCATTGTTGGAAAATCTGATTCTGATACACTATCAAATTCATGTAACAATGTAATCACTTCAATATATCATAAAGGTATAATTGGTTCGAATCTACCAATAAGTGTCTGGTCCCAGAGAAAAAAGAGGTGAGTGAAATATTTTAATTTAAACTGATATTATTATTCGATACTCTTCTGTTTTTGTTGAAGAATTGAACGATATATATAAATATATATATATATATATATATATATATATATATATATATATATAAATATATACATAAATATATTTATATATATATATATATATATATATATATATATATATATATATATATATATATATATATATATATATATATATATATATATATATATATATATATATATATGCATATCAGTTTCAGTTTAAATGAAATATCGATAGTACAACAAAATATTTCTTTCAAGATTACCAATATGGGTTCAGTGAAACTGTGTGTGATTATTTATTATAAATTAACACAGCTTCAAATTAATTTCAATTCCATATCCATAGTAATAATACCCTATCCAGTTTAAAGAACTTTCAGCCGCTTATTAAGGAGCTTAGCTTCATTTTTATTGTAAGGCAGTGTTATAATATATATATATATATATATATATATATATATATATATATATTTATAAATATAAATATATATTGTATATATATTATATATATATATATATATATATATATATATATATATATATATATATATATATATATATATATATATATATATATATATATATATATATTTATATATAAATTTTTTTGCTATTGATGAAGCAAAGTCAATAAGTAGTGATGGTGATATACGAAAGTTAGTCATAAATATTCCACAAGCACCTTAGTTATATTCTTTAATTAAGTTACACAAAAATGGTTACCCCATCAGACCAGCAGTTTCATATATAACAGCTCCAGCCGTTAAATTATCGAAATTTTTCATTGACATAATTAAGAAATATATGAAATTTGAACCCAATTACGCCATTAAAAATTCATACGAGTTAGTTAAGAACATTCAAAATATTGTATTACCTCACAATTCAAAATTATTTTCTTTAGATGTGAACAATCTGTTTCCTAGCACTCCGTCGAATCAAACTGTAAATTTAATCAAAAGTTTTCTTATTTCTTATAATGTTCATCCACTTATACAGTCAGATATTACATATTTACTGGAAATTTGTTTAGAACAAATTTATTTCAGTTTCAACAACGTGTGTTATAGCAATAAGGAAGGTTTGGTCATGGGAAATTCCTTAAGCCCTTTGTTGTCAGAAATATTTATGGATAATTTAGAGAAAACTATTATGGATCACTTCAATAGTAAATACTTTCTTTATTGGTATAGATACGTTGATGACGTCATTGTTTGCTACACTGGTACAGATAAACAATTGGATAATTTCATTACTTAGGTATATTAATTCCATCATACACCCCCGTATTTTTTTTATATATAAATATATATATATATATATATATATATATATATATATATATATATATATATATATATATATATATATATATATATATATATATATATATATATATATATATATTTATATATAAATTTTTTTGCTATTGATGAAGCAAAGTCAATAATTAGTGATGGTGATATAAGAAAGTTAGTCATAAATATTCCACAAGCACCTTAGTTATATTCTTTAATTAAGTTACACAAAAATGGTTACCCCATCAGACCAGCAGTTTCATATATAACAGCTCCAGCCGTTAAATTATCGAAATTTTTCATTGACATAATTAAGAAATATATGAAATTTGAACCCAATTACGCCATTAAAAATTCATACGAGTTAGTTAAGAACATTCAAAATATTGTATTACCTCACAATTCAAAATTATTTTCTTTAGATGTGAACAATCTGTTTCCTAGCACTCCGTCGAATCAAACTGTAAATTTAATCAAAAGTTTTCTTATTTCTTATAATGTTCATCCACTTATACAGTCAGATATTACATATTTACTGGAAATTTGTTTAGAACAAATTTATTTCAGTTTCAACAACGTGTGTTATAGCAATAAGGAAGGTTTGGTCATGGGAAATTCCTTAAGCCCTTTGTTGTCAGAAATATTTATGGATAATTTAGAGAAAACTATTATGGATCACTTCAATAGTAAATACTTTCTTTATTGGTATAGATACGTTGATGACGTCATTGTTTGCTACACTGGTACAGATAAACAATTGGATAATTTCATTACTTAGGTATATTAATTCCATCATACACCCCCGTATTAAATTTTCTCTAGAAACTGAAATGAATTAACTATTACCAAGAAAAGCAACAAACACGAATTTAAAATTTTTCATAAACCATCTCATACAGATATTACAATTCATAATACATCACTACACCGAATTTCACATAAATTAGCCGCTTATAATAGTATGATTCATAGACTTTTCAATATTCCGTTGTCCGAAGCTAATTTCCGAAAGGAATTGAATATAATCAAACAAATGGCAGTAAATAATGGTTATTCACCCAATATGATTGACAGTCTCATTCAGAGGAAAAAATACAAAATGACAATTTCAGAAGTTTACCCACTTATATCCGAGAAAAGTACAGTCTATAACAGTTTAACATACTTGGGCAAACCTTCCGAAAACCTGAAATTGTTTCTTCATAAACAAAATTTCATATAGAACCAACAATAGTAGGTATTGGAAAATTTATTAAAAAAACAAATCAAAAATCCATAGAGATGAACGTACTGGTGTTTATAGACTCAACTGTAACGATTGTGAAAAATTCTATATAGGACGTACAATTAGAAATTTCAAAACTCGAATACAAGAACACCAACGTAGCTATATTAAGCAGAAAACGGACTCTAATTATGCGTGTCATCTTATTCAAGAAAATCATACCTTTAATCAAAATTATAATATATTACAGTTAGAAAACAGTCTTCACAAAATCAACTGTTGGGAATCCCTATTCATCAATAAATATAAAAATTTCGGAAACCTAGTTAACGACCAGATTGAAGTAAACCCTTCTCCTCTTTTTAA
>JARQZK010001502.1:345000-367500 GCA_030704885.1 Cynegetis impunctata | reverse complement strand
TTCAATATTGCATCAAAGTTTGGGCACATTTTTTATGGAATAACTTCTTAAAGTTAAACGGAACATCCTGTATACGATGACATATTTTGACGCAGCCAGGGCCGGATTTACAATGGCGCATCCGGGGCGGTGCCCCGTGGCCCTCGACCTTAGGGGGCCCCCTGGAAGAAAATAGAAAGGGAAACATATTTAGCCCTTTCTGGACATATTTAAAAATTTTATACAAAAACCAACTTTTAAAAAAAAGATTGAAACATATTCAGGCCTTGAAACACTTGTATCAGATTCCCTAAATGAAAAGTGTCTTAATCTTTAAAAATGTCGGGGTCAGGCATACGATGGTGCAGCGGTCATGAGCGGTGAGTATTCAGGATTGCAACAGAGGATTAAAGACGCAGCTCCACATGCACATTTTGTCCATTGCGCTAGGTACTCATAATTTGAACCTTGTACTGGAAGACGCAGTTTCGTCCAACAGAAGCATTGAGGAATTCTTTGAAACTGTTCAATCTGTTTATGATTTTTTTGGCAACAGTATAAGTCGATGGGAGAAATTACAGAGCGTACACGAGAGCGGTGCACCCACTTTGAACATTGAATCCAACTCGCTTTTCTGAAAGGTACGATGCTGTTCATGCTTTGAAACAAATGTTTTGTGATGTACTAAAATGTTTAAGCCAAATAATATTGATAACAAAAAAGTCTAACGAAAGGAACATGGCGTTGGGGATTCAAAAAAAAAATTGGAACTTTTGATTTTGTCTTTTTCCTCGTTCGTCAAGATGAAATTTTGCAAATAATGAACTTACCGTCAAAATTATTGCAGTCAGAAAACATCGATATTTTTTTGCACATGATCAGCTTCAAAATGCGTTACAGAGAATTCAGAGCTTGAGAGAAAATTTCAATTCATTACTGATGAATGTGTCAGAAATTTGCGACAAGTGGAAAATTGAGAAAAAGTTTCTAGACAAAAGATCACGTAAGGTAAAATTTCACTTTAATGAGTTGTCGCAAGATGAGAGATTGAATGATCCTCAGCAGCGCCTTCGAGTTAATGTTTTCTACCCGATGATAGATACAATATTATCGCAACTTGAATCTAGGTTTGTTGGAATGAAAAATGTTCTGAAAACTTATATAAACCTGCAACCTCAGTATCTTACGAATTCATCCAAAAGCGAGTTGGAGCAAGAAGCTGATTTGTTTTCCAAAACCTTTTCGAATGATGTGTCACCTTCCTTTTCCTCTCAGTTGCTTTCAGTACAGTCAGCATTTTCAAACGAAATCAATTCAATGAAAAATGTCAAAGAGCTAGCCCGTTTCTTGATGATTCAAAATGCGTCATTGTCGTCCAGTTATCCAGATGCGTGCACAGCACTTCTGATGTTTCTAACTGTCCCTATCACTACTACGGAAGCTGAACGGACTTTCTCTAAATTGAAGTTAATTAAAAACTACTTGCGTACCTCAATGGGACAAAATAGACTTAGTCATTTAGCGCTACTGTCCATTATTGAAAATCAAAGAGCGCACAAGATTGACTTTAATAAAGTGATAAACAAATTTTATTCTGTAAAATCTAGAAAAAAGTGTTTTTAGTTTTAAGTTTTTGCGTTTGTAACAATATGTCATAAGAGCATTCTACATGTAGGATATTGCCTGCACATTATAATAACTGTTTCTACAAGTTGTGAACAATGAATATCGTCATTAACAGAACGACAAAACTGTCGTTCTTACTCAATATTTATACGATATTATCATTACAATTGATTTCAATATGGGGCCCCAAATTGTCTTTTGCCCCGGGGCCTTTCCAACTCAAGCTCCGGCCCTCGACGCAGCATTAGATTCATTTTAAAACTATATCAGGGTTCCCTATACCTATCTCTTATGATTTCTACGCAAAAGACGTTTTTATATTCTACTTATGACTAATTTCTTTATCTTAAAATGGACAATCCTATATTGTCATTGAAAAGCATTTTTAAAATCCGTTTATTGAGGAACACGTAGATTCGCTACAAGAAAGAGATTAAATTTTGCGAATACGGTGTATCTCAAGCAAAATACAGGCACCAGCATAAACTCAAATTTCGAATAAGAAGAGCGTTTCATTCTTTAACGCAAAGCATGCATATTATTAAGGGTTCTGCACTCATTTCAAGAAAGAGTTCGCTTATGCATCGAGAATAATAGGCACCTCTTTGAGCATTTGTTAAAAGAATAATTGTTAAAATTTTTCAATAAAATGTTCTTAGTTTTTCATTGCAATACAGGATGTTCCATTTTTAAGATAAAGAAATTACTCATAAGTAGAATATAAAAACGTCTTTTGCATAAAAATCATAAGAGATAGGTATAGGGAACCCTGATATAGTTTTGAAGGAAATCTAATTCTGCGTCAAAATATGTCATCGTATGCAGGATGTTCCATTTAACTTTTAGAAGTTATTCCATAAAAATGTGCCCAAACTTTGAAGCAATTTTTTTCACCACTCTGTACAATATTGAAATAAAACTTTTATGTGGAAGTTAACTTTAACCTTTCAGCGAAGCAGTGAATTCAGTAACGAGCAGCTCGTTACATGTTACAGGGTGTAAACAGTTGTTATATTAATTTATTATGGTCTGTATTTTTTAATTTATCAAAATTACTCAGAAACATATATATATATATATATATATATATATATATATATATATATATATATATATATATATATATATATATAAGTAAGAATTATTCGTGTTAAACGGAAAACACGCCCGTGGTTATAAAATTAAGTGAACTAGGACATTTATTGGAAAACAATCAAACAAACCTACTAGCGGAGCTGGTAATAAGAGTTCACGAAGCATCGAAATAACAACAAACTACCCTAGACGGTAATTGTTCGAAATGTTAATTTGATTATCACAACCGATGGAAATTGATAGACAGACTGTTTCGCCCTTATCGGGGCTCATCAGTATCATCCATCCACCGGGAGTGATAACCAAACCAACATTTCAAACGGTCATACATATTTCTTCTAGCAACTCCATGACATATAAATATGACACAGCGCCACCAGTCGGAAACAATTGAACCACGTCTTTCAGAACAGAAGAAAACATTTCGGCCACGAGAACAAATACGCCCGGAACACCCGAAGGTGGCTACCATATTCGCTAAGCAAGAGTAAAGCTGACACATCAATTCGATGTGATTCAACATTACACACCGCAGGCAGCAATCGCCCCGAATTTTATCGCAATGGCAAATGAATATAAGTAAGAATTATTCGTGTTAAACGGAAAACACGCCCGGGTAGTTTGTTGATATTTGGATGCTTCGTGAACTCTTATAACCAGCTCCGCTAGGAGGTTTGTTTGATTAGTTTCAAATAAATGTCCTAGTTCACTTAATTATATATATATATATATATATATATATATATATATTATATATATATATATATATATATATATATATATATATATATATATATATATATTTATATATATATATATATATATATATATATATATATATATATATATATATATAGTGTGACGGTAAAATTTTCCGAGTCTGTTATAGTTAGCAATTTTCGTGTCATTGTGAGTAAATAAACCCTTACACATTCGGTGAAACGTCCTTGAGAATTTGATAGCACATTGAGAGCAGGATATTGCATCTGGCAAATTCAATCATTTTCCGTTTACCTTTGCTTGTGAACACTTCACAGTTAGCGAGATTAGATACCGAAGGCGAAATTGCATTTTTTAGTTTTTTTGATTGTGGATGTGCCATACTATGTAAGTAAATGCAAGTACATAAGTTTTCTGGCCACGCAATGATGCAAAAAATACTTTTTTTTCAGTGAAGCTATAATTCAATAGAGGATATTCGAACATCCATTTCAGTTTGTACTTCAGATTTTCTTTTCCATTTCAACCTTAACTTTGGTTTCAACTCAAAAATTTGATTGGACGCTCAACAGCTAAACCTGCCGATTGATAAGAGGTTGTCTTTTTGCCATAATTTTTCATAGATTTACTTCAAGTCGGGGTAAGTCGATTTATACCTTTAATTTGACGCTGAATGCAGAAGCCTACGTTGCCAAGTGTATCCGCATTCCTGTTATCTCAGGACCACTTGAAAACTCTTATTTGCCTCATCCCGAAGGAAGTGGGAAACTTAATTCAAAAATAATATTTTTTTGTGTATACAAACTTTCAAAAAAAATAGAAATTATCTTTGTTAGTAATTAAATTATACTATGTTTGGGGAACGTAGCGCTACGGTTCTGTAATTAATTATTTCACTTATTCTACTGTTAACTCTTACTATTTGATTATTATTCTTTCCTTCCTTAACTAGCTATTTATAATTTTATCCTGTATTCACCTGCTTCGAAATTCTGTATTATAAGTCTAAGATTTCGACTTGTTTCATTTTTCGTATTTTTATGAACTTACTAAGAACTATTTCTCATTTCTCATTACTTGAATGCAATTATAAAAATTACGTGGCGCCCTTAGGTCCCACCACCCAGTGCCTCCGACGAAAAGCAAGCCGACGGCCCCTTTTTAGGGTATAATATATATATATATATATATATATATATATATATATATATATATATATATATATATATATATATAATATATATATATATATATATATATATATATATATATATATATATATATATATATATATAATGGGTGTTTTCTAGAGTTTTTCTAGAGTTACACAAATAACAAAACAAAAAGATAATTTTAGGACATTAATGTTTAAATATTATTTCGGCCATAGCTGGCGCAATCTGGAACTTCAATTTTCACACACTTTTCGCATCATTTGCGGCCGTATTTCAACCATAACTCTTCGAATATTGATTTCCATTTGTTCAATTGTCTCTGGTCACGATCTTGGTATCCAACGATTAGGACCATTACATTAAATTTTTTGTTCATCGAAAGTTTCTTTGAATAAATAAAATATAGCACACGCTGTGTGGAACTTGGCTCCGTCCTGTTGGAACCACATGTCAGCAAGATTAATGCTAGCTAATTGAGGCACAAAAAAATTAACAGTAACATTCTGACGATCATCGTTTTTGAAGTCGTATGGACCAATGATTACGTCGGCCCATAAAGCGCACCAAACAGTAATTTTCTGTGTATGTAATGGTATTTCGACAAAAGCTTGTGAATTATCTTCCTTTACTCCATATGCCACAAAACGTTTTATAGAAATATGTATCTACGTTGATATTTATTAATATAAATAAAAATAGCCATTGATGAAATTTGATGTAAAATGAATTAAGTTTTACACAATAAACTTAAAAAAGGTGGGTTTGTTCCGAAAATAAAATCCGAATAATGACATATCATTATCATTGCGAAAACTACCTTGAACAAGCTTACCTTCATATACGACAGGAATGGCAAACCTATGGCACGCGTGCCTCAAATGACACGAAGGAAAATATTGATGGCACGCACAAAAATATGCTTTTTATAATTAAGGAAAGGAAAATAAATCTACAATAAACTAATCAAAATAAAGAATTATATCTGATCTATAAAACAAAATCCATCAAACCCTGCACTTGTACTTTTAAATATAACAAAGAATAATCCAAATATAGAATACTTAACGTCTTACATGCAACAACAAGAATCACATCAAAGTATGTGTGTTTTATAAAAAATGTGATTTTTAAAATAATTCTATATTAATAAAATTGTTCGATACAAATTTTTCATAGTTTTGTCTATTGAATTATAATAATTTTTTTCTCAGGAGTGTGAGTGAAAGAAAAAATATGAAATAAAAAACAAAAACGAAGAATCATATTGGACAATTTTAGTTTGGCACGTAAGTAATTTCATGAAGATTATTTACAAACATGTGGCACGGACAATGAAAAAGGTTCGCCAACCCTGATATAGGAGAATGATTTGACACTTTCCATGCATGAAATTATTTTCTGCTTCTTCAGAATTTTCGATTTAATGTTGGTGCAATATTTACTTTGTTTTCATTTCAGTTTATTAGACTCGCAAATTTCTCTTAACTTTGCTTCTTTATTTTTATTATTGTTCATTATAAGAATACATTTTTAAATTATTTTGTTTCAGTTTTCTAGTGAACTGAAATATTCAGTTTTAATTTCGCAATTTTTTTTTCCTTATTTATTAGTGAAATATATTTTAACCTTTTGTCTCATCTCATATCAATTTGGGGCCTAAGACGACAAAGAATTTCATGTCACGGATTCGTCTCTCAGTATTCTGTACGAACAATATTTCGACAAGTACGCACGACAAGGATCCATGTACGTATAACATTGAATTTATAAAAAACAGAAATTTTGCCTTTCGTACTGCATAACAGACATCAAATGAAAATACAAGGCTGCTTCTGGACGTAAAATGCTTTGTGTGCACTTGAAGGAACCCCTTCAAGAAAGAACTTTCTTACGCTTTTCGATATTCTGTTTGAAGTTAAGCATATGAATTCACTATTTTCTCTTTCTAAGGTATGTCAGTAGTAAACACAACGAATTACATGTACATCAAACGAATGTAAAAAGTAAATACATGCATTAAGTAGTTTGTATAACACATACCTGTTACAGTTTCCATTTCTCGATTGCAAAATGCTATGATGAGACAATATTACTCATGTACAGGGCCATCTTAACGGCAAGGCATACGAGGCATGTGCCTTGGGGCATCAGCCTCAGGGGGGCATTACGCCAGTCCCAAGGTGGTGAAATTTTGATGCTGAATATTGAAAAAAATTAATACAACACAAAAATATTTCAATTTTGTAGGAAACCCTGAAATACATTCGATTACATTCGATTCAAAACAGCTTATTATACATTTTCGATGACCTCTTGGGACACTCGACGCTGATGTTTGCCGCAGTGGCGCGAGAGGGGAGTTTTAGGGGTTAAACCTAGCCAGACTGAAAATTTATTTTCAAGATTTGATTAACTTTCAATTATAATTCAACTTTACCAGTCATCACATGTTCTTGTGACATAGTGTTTTCTTCCTCGAAATATCTTAAAAATTATTCGTGGAATTCTACTGGTGATGTATATACATTCAGATATTCCTATTCTGGAAGACGAAATGCTTGATGTCTTAGCTCTTCAATCTCGCCCTCTTACTATTTTATTGTAATCAATAGGTAAATTTCAATATTTTTTATCATGTTGATACCTTTTTTGTTTTTGTTTTAATTTCATGAGTAAACTTATACTGTCTTGAAGTTTTTTTGTCATTGTCATTCATGAATTTTAAATTAATTTTATGTGTATACTGTTTGAGACTTGATTATACTCATTACCTGATAGATGTTTTCATTATATTTTATTAAATGTAGGTACTTTATATATACGTTATATTTTCTGTTCCATAATATATTCTCGTTTTTTATACTCTCCCCAATTTTTTCTGGAAACCCTCCCTATTACAGAATTCTGGCTGCGCTACTGGTTTGCCGTACTCAAATCAAGAAAACAACCTTATTAGGTTATTTTGTGATCTTTGTATCTTACTGAGTAGGTACCATTTTTTTCCTAAATTGTTTTCAATTACTGTTAAAAAGTTAGGTTAGAAATGTAATAAGATTAATCGTAATTATATTTTTGTTGAATATTTGAACTATTATTTGGTTTTGTGTGTGAAAAAATATATTATTCCAGATATATTCATTTCAGATAAATATAAAAAAGTATTGGGGCACTAAAAAATCCGGTGCCTTGGGGCACCTCTTCAGATGAGCCTGCTCATGTATGATTGAAAACAAAAATTTATAAATTGTGCCTATTAATGAATTGAACTTTTATAGTTTTGCGCGCAAAACGTCCTAGAAATCATTATATTATATCGCCAACAACGTAAATCACGTCCTATTTCAATATTATCTTCCGCAGCGTATCGACCGCCATATGTTGATCTACTCCGAGGAAACTCTACATACTTTATTACATAATCGCAAACGCTGGCTAAACCTTATGAGATAGATCAAATTAATGTACTACGGAATTGAATACTCTAAAAAGATCGATAAAAAAGTCCGCTATGGTATATATTTATCTCCCCACGGCAGGGCATTTTTTAAGTAATACGAACGTGGCCAAATGGCCACGTAGTAGTCCGCCGTGGCCTCGTAGTAATCATAATCTGGCCACAACCAATTTTCGAAAATGCGCGAACAACACCTAACTGAAATAATGTCAGAAATTTTCTGAACATACATGATTTCCCCAAAATGTCAAAAAATATATAACTTGCTAATTCTAATGAAGTTTTTTGGTGCTAATCGAAGAAATTTATCAACGAATGAATGACAGTTCATCAAATATACCGTCAATGATGATTTATATGGAAAAAAACATACCCACGACTTCCGTTAGATATATAAATTCTATAAATTCTGCACATGCTCGAGCATTTTTGTCAGCATATAATTAAGAATTTGTGGGCAAGTATATAATAAGTTGGATATGAAAAATAACTATTTCTGGGATTACTTTTTTCATTGCAAACGTTTTGGTATTAATGAGTCACAACCCGTCGATCACAATTCGTCTATTGAATAGATATGATTATAAAATCACAAATCATTTCTGCTGTGGTTTTCGCCATTACAAATGTAGAATAGTATATTCTGTAACAAGGTTAGAATGAAAATTCGATGCGAGTGGAAAAGTTCCGAGCGCGAGCCAAAGGCGAGCGTGAGGAACCACGAGCATCACGAATTTTCATTCTAACCGAGTAGCAGACTATACTTTCTCCACGATCAAAAATTCTGAATCACTGAATGAATTCATGCTATTTATTATATTTTCGAATGAAAACGTGACAGCAATAATTTTGACACTTACTCAAATTTGCCACTACGATGACAATCAACTGCGTCAAGGCTAATGTTATTATTGCTAGCCAGTGTGAGAATATTATTCTATAACAAGGGAGAGAAAGCAAATACATTTCAATTGAATGTGGGCAGAGGTGTTCCAGAATATTTCTTCAATCGCAAGAGAGAGAATTCCAGCATTCTGTAATCAAATTTGATATCAGAATTGCCGAATTCTGTGATGATCGTGGAGAAAATCTTTTGATCAGCTCATTTTCTTCAATGTTGAGCCGGATGTCAAGAAAATTGATGAACGCTGATATTATTTCGACTCGGAGTGCCGTCCATGATCGGGTGCCTGTGACGGGAGAATGCGATACTTTGCGTCTTTTCCTGTCGTCTTCTTCATTGTAAGTGTTGTCTTGTACATTTTTTTGGTGTAAAGGAAACTTCTCTTCCTGTCCACCTGGATATGGACCCTGGAGCATGAGTTTCTGAGAGCGTTTTGTTTCAAAGTTAAAACATCGGGCAGAATCAAACGCCCTTTATGGAGATTTCTTTGCAAATCTTTCATGATCAATAAAACATCTGCCATCAAGCATGTTTGGAGAAATTGTTGAAACTCCGATTTGCTCCAAGTATTAAGCATCCCAACTGCTACATTCTTGTCTATCAGTGAACCTGGAGCTTTTGAGAAATGTCGCCAGTATTTGAAACATCCAGGTAAATTGTGTAAAACTGCAGTGATCAAATTATTGACACGTTCAGCAAATCTTACTTCAAAGTAACCTGGGAATGAACGATATTCTGTTCAAAAATTTTGTACTTCCTTCAGTTTCGAAGGTGATATACGAAAATATTTGGCCACAGCTGTGGTATTGCTCAGCCAAAGTTTCATTTCAGGAACCGTTACGAGCGCTGATTCCATCGCAAGGTCAGATCTATGACAGAAGCACCAAACTGTCATCAGTTTCCACAGGCCGACTTCAGATCCTGTATTAGCAGCTTCACCATCAGTCGTAACTCCCACTAATGCATCAGTTGGAATGTTAGTTGCCTCACACAACGTAACTGTAGCTTCAAGTAATCCTTTAGCACCTGTCTTTTCTGGTTGCCTTACGCGTTTCTCTTACACTACAGTAGGTTCCGAGTCGTCTTAACATATAATGTTTTCAGACTCTCGCATGCATGTATGTCGGTAGAGAAGCGGTTGGGTGGGTAGGGGGTTGGTGTTTGAGGAGATATTTTTCTTTTGGCCACCTAGTGAAAAATCCTTAAAAAATGCCCTGCCCCACGGTAACCCACGGTAACCATTTTTATCTTTTACATATTCCAAAAAAAAAGGCGAGAGCAGCAGAGCTCCATCATTAAGGTCGTATTTTTCGCGCGAATAAATCGCGTCGAGATGATATTCTCACAGATGGAATCATATTTTAAAAAATCACGCTTAAAAAGTAACCGAATTGAAAAAGAATATCAAGATATTTATTTTATAAAAAAAAATTTGCGAAGTGCATCGTGGTTGAAAAAAAAAGTTGAAACCAACGGAGGAACTTATCTCAACATCAACATAATCTACGTACAAAATTTCAACCCTCTATTGGGAAAAAAAATTCTCGATGTCAGATCGAGAGATCATTATCGCGTAGGGAGAGGAGGGGCACAATGATACAAGGGGCACATAGATACACAAGCATTATCCAATAATCAGGAATAATATAACAAGAGAGTGAGAATAAATTGAAAATAATTTGACAGATTTTTTTAAAACTTGTTGCCAGGCAATATTCACGAGAGCCCGGAGGGCTCGAGGTGCTATTTCCAAATGGCAACAAAATCTGTCAAATTATTTTCTATAATTTATCGAACTCGCGAGTTATATTTGACTAGATTATTTTTTGATTCAAAAATTTTTACAATAAAAAAGATCAATAAAACTATGATAAAACTATTGAAAAATTTAATTTAATTAATTATTTCAATATAAGAAAATATCGTTGGCACATTGTGAATATATTAAAAGACTCAACAATTTAAATTAGTACAATGAAAAACGCAATTATTAAAAATATTTCGAGACTCATTATTTATTGAGGATTTGGAATTGCTTGTTATATTAAGTGTTTCCTCCTGCGTATTTTCTCTAAGATTATTTATTATATTTGAATGATGTTCTTGGTTCAATTGTAAGTATGGTTTAATCGAACTTGCAGAATTATGACCAGTGACCTTGATTAGTTCTTGTTCTCCTACACCAGCTTTTGAAAGGTTACTTACTGCACTTGATCTGGCAAAATGGTTAGTTATTTTTTTAGTAACTGTGTCTAGACCTACTTTTTCTGCGGATTCTTTCATCCATTTTGAAATGGAATTTATTCCCACAGGAACGTTTTTATACCAAGAACCATGAGTTTGCCAAGCCGGATTTGGAGTAAGAAACAAGCGTTCGGTTTTAATATTTTCTTCGCGTTTACCCAATAGTTTTTCAAAAAGACGAACAGGGCAAATATCTGGGTTATTTATGTTTGGAGTCAACCATTTACTATTAGCGCACCTTTGTGCTCCACCCTGTGCAGTTTTTGTAAAGATGGGATTGTATTCAATGCGGCGAGTATTTAATCCCATAATGTCGGTTTCTTTTTTAAAATAATGAACTAAACATTTTGTAGCTTCTCCTCCCTTCCAAGCTAGTTCATACGATGCAACGTGAAAAAACTTTCTTTGCAATCCACAAGGTGTATCTTCGTCCCAATAGTTAAAAATTTGCAACAATTCTGTATTAGAAAGTGCCACCGAACTTTGTTTGTGCTTTTCAGGATGTTTTTGTAAAATTTTTCTTTTTGTATCTCTTGCATCTCGAGCATTTTTGAATTCTATATCATGGAAAGGATCAAAGGACCTGTTATACTTATTAAAGTAAAGTTCTTGAACTAATTTTGCCGTTTTATTCCACATTGTCTTTATTACTGCTTCTTTATAATCATTTCCGTCCTTTCTTTTCATGTTATAAGCCCAATCTTTCAAAATCAATGCCAGAGTAGCTATTGTAGTAGATTGATCCAGACTATAATTTCTTTCTTTGGTGAAGGTCTCAAATTGTCTCCATATAGACTGATTACTTATTAGAGTGTTTTTCGAAGTAGTTTCTAAAATATTTTTTGTTATTTCTGCATCAGATAAGGTACTAAACCGATGATTTTCATCCATTTTATATATCGCGTTGACACAATTAGGTAATTATTTTGACAACTATCTGACACTTGCTAAGCAAATAAAAGCTACAGTGATTATTCCCGAGAATAATCACAAAAGATTTATTCCCACTATAATAATGACATCATTGGTTAAAACTTACTTTTGTGACAAATAAAGAAGCATTTCATTGGTTTTAAGAAACGTCAAAAAATAATCGGTTGAATGATTTTCAGTGATGACATATTTAAAACGCTCATAGAAATGTTTGAACGAATCCTACTCGTTCGCGCCAACATCCATGGCGCTTTAGAAGTCGTAACGTGTTTTGAGTGCGGCCAACTTAAAAAAAACGTGAAATGTAAAAGTAATTCCCCGGTTCTTATACCATCTTGTGAGGATCTATATACATCAAAGGTGAGTTAGGGTGTCTAATATTATGGATTTGATATTTTTTTTCAAATAAATTAGTTAGTTTCTTTAGTATAATTTGCATTTTTTTAAAAATCTGTTGGGGCACAGATACAGCAAAGTACGGGGCACATTGATGTGTATCAAGGTGCCCCATTAGATTTTTTTTGAATGCAATTTATACATAATAACTAGGTAACTGATTCATTTTGAAAAAATTCTGAATCCATTTTATAAATTGTAGAATATTTTAAATTAAAATGATATATTATTATGTTGTAATCAGAAAATGTTGCGCACATACCAGCCCAAGACTGAAAAACGTAGTTTAGATGAAGAGAGGATCAAGACCGCCGTATCTGAAGTTACTTTGAAGGTATCATCTATTAGAAAAGCAGCCGAAAAATATGGTGTCAAACCTGGAACTCTGCAACATCGTATTGAAAAGTTTAGAAAAGCTTCTGAGGAAAAACAATCGTCACCTTCTAATTTGTATGGGTCAAAGTATTGCTCAAGTATTTACTGTCCAGCAAGAAAAAATTTTTTCAGAATATTTGTTGACTTGCAGCAAGATGCATTATGGGTTATCTTGATTTTAGAGATGTTGTTTTACACTTGCCAAGACCAAATTTTACGAAAGGCACAACTCGAACATCTTCAATATATACTTTTTCAGTTAATTTTACAATTTTGTTGAAGTACTAGAGTTTTTTTATGATTAAAGTAAAAAGTTAAAAGTATTTTGTATGACTGATTATAATATTTTCAAGATAATAAAGTATTATTTTCATGAAAGTGTTATATTTTAACGAATTTCGTACAATCTCCTCTTTGTATTAAAGTGCCCCAAGTGATGTATCTAAGTACCCCGTTGGTGGGACAGAATGATTGAAAATCCATTTTTCACAAAACACGTATTTATTCTTTTCTATCACATCTTAAACTATTTTTATCCTTGAAATTATAATATCTATATATCTAGCCGAATGTTGAGTGGAACATTAATCATAAATGTGAAATTTATTCACATATTATTTGATTTCGAATTTTTATGCATCAATCTACCCCACCTCCCCCTACAGATCGAGATGCAATTCTAACGGAATAGTCACCAGAAAATGCATTGCGTTTGAGAAAAAAAGTTGAAACCAAAGATTTTAAGTCAGCATAATCTCAATGTACGTACCAAACTTCAACCCTCTAACTCAATCTGCAGAAGCTGTAGAATTCGGCAATTTTTCCGAAACCACGAAGAAACAAACATCTACGTGAAAATGGCGGCGGTTGGAATAATATAACCATTTTGACAGTTTCGTTCTGCAACGAGAAAAATTCCAGGTACGAAATTTCAGCTCATTTGACTTGATGGGAGCCGCTAGAGATGCCAATATGTACCGGGAAATATATATATATATATATATATATATATATATATATATATATATATATATATATATATATATATATATATATATATATATATATATATATAGATGGGTAGTCTTGACTGGCTAGTTGAGGAAAAATGTATTTGAATATTTTGAGGTTGCAGTCAGAATAATTGTTGGGCTAGGTTAAAGAATACTCTTTGTCATATGGTCGAGCTTTCGGAAATGTTTATTTCCTTTATCAAGACATCTATAATAAAAGAACAGATTTATTTTATACGTGTTTTCTCAAAATTTATATAACCTCAACGTTAGTAAGTAATCTTTAACTTTTTGTGAACGCTGTTGTAAATCTAAATCTGTTCTTTTATTATAGATGTCTTGATAAAGGAAATAAACATTTCCGAAAGCTCGACCATATGACAAAGAGTATTCTTTAACCTAGCCAACAATTATTCTGACTGCAACCTCAAATATTCAAATACATTTTATATATATATATATATATATATATATATATATATATATATATATAATTATTATCAAAAAGTTATATTTTTTTATATATTTATATATATATATATATATATATATATATATATATATATATATTTATATATATATATATATATATATATTGATATATATATATATATATATATATATATATATATATATATATTCCCATATATATATCTTATATATAAAATTCTCGTGTCACAATATTCGTTCCCATACTCCTCCGAAACGGCTTGACCGATTCTCATGAAATTTTGTGAGCATATTGAGTAGGTCTGCGAATCGGCCAACATCTATTTTTCATCCCCCTAAATGTTAAGGGTAGTCCACCCCTAAATTTATTTTTTAGACAAAATTTTTTGTTTTTATTTTTTTATGATACAGCATACAAAAATACATACAATACTAAATTTTCACCCTTCTACGATCAACCCTTATCTTTTATTTGTTAAACTCCTTCGAAATGACTCGACCGATTCTCATGAAATTTTGTGTGCATATCGGTTAGGTCTGAGAATCTGACAAAATCTATTTTTCATCCCCCTAGATGTTAAGGGTAGTCCACCCCTTAATATTTTCTTTATTTTTCTGACAACATTTTCTGTTTTATTTTTTTATGATACAGCATTCAAAAATATATACAACCCTAAATTTTCACCCCTCTACGATCAACCCCTATTTAGATAGATAAAAATAGTTTATATGGCAGAACAACGTTTGCCGGGTCAGATAGATAGATAGATAGATATGTAGATAGATAGATAGATAAATAGATAGATAGATAGATAGATAGATAGATAGATAGATAGATAGATAGAGATACATTAGCAGATAGATGAATATATAGAAAGACAGATAGATAAAAATAATTTTTATGGCAGAACAACGTTTGCCGGGTTAGATAGATATGTAGATAGATAGATAGAAAGACAGATAACTATCTAGATAGATAGGTAGATAGATAGTTAGATAGGTAGATATACATCAGATAGATGAATAGATAGAAAGATAGATAGATAAAAATGATTTATATGGCAGAACAACGTTTGCCGGGCCAGCTAGTATATATATATATATATATATATATATATATATATATATATATATATATATATATATATATATATATATATATATATATATATATATATATATATATATCAACATCTACCCCAGACGGTAATTGTTCGAAACGTTAATTTGTTTATCACAATCGATGGAAATTGATAGACAGACTGTTTCGCCCTTATCGGGGCTCATCAGTATCATCCATCCACCGAGAGTGATAACCAAACCAACATTTCAAACGGTCATACATATTTCTTCTAGTAACTCCATGACATATAAATATGACACAGCGCCACCAGTCGGAAACAATTGAACCACATCTTTCAGAATAGAAGAAAACATTTCGGCAACGGAAACTCGAACGACCTGACACCCGAAGGTGGTTACTATAATCGCTAAGCAAGAGTAAAGTTGATACATCCATTTTGATGTAATTCAACATTCACACGCCGCAAGTAACAAGCGCTCCAATTTTATACCTTTTACAGGTAGCAATTAATGGGAAACAGAATTCTTCGTGTTAACGACACACGTTCGTGGCAATAAAATGAAGTGAACTAGGACATTTATTTGAAACTAATCAAACAAACCTCCTAGCGGAGCTGGTTATAAGAGTTCACGAAGCATCGAAATATCAACATCTATCCCAGACGGTAATTGTTTGATTAGTTTCAAATAAATGTCCTAGTTCACTTCATTTTATTGCCACGAACGTGTGTCGTTAACACGAAGAATTCTGTTTTCCATTCATTGCTACCTGTAAAAGGTATAAATTTGGAGCGCTTGTTACTTGCGGCGTGTGAATGTTTGAATACATCAAAATGGATGTAATCAACTTTACTCTTGCTTAGCGATTATAGTAACCACCTTCGGGTGTCAGGTCGTTCGAGTTTCCGTTGCCGAAATGTTTCTTCTATTCTGAAAGATGTGGTTCAATTGTTTCCGACTGGTGGCGCTGTGTCATATTTATATATCATGGAGTTACTAGAAGAAATATGTATGATCGTTTGAAATGTTGGTTTGGTTATCACTCTCGGTGGATGGATGATACTGATGAGCCCCGATAAGGGCGAAACAGTCTGTCTATCAATTTCCATCGATTGTGATAAACAAATTAACGTTTCGAACAATTACCGTCTGGGGTAGATGTTGAAATTTCGATGCTTCGTGCACTCTTTATACCAGCTCCGCTAGGAGGTTTGTTTGATTAGTTTCAAATAAATGTCCTAGTTCACTTCATTTTATTGCCACGAACGTGTGTCGTTAACACGAAGAATTCTGTTTTCCATTCATTTGCTACCTGTAAAAGGTATAAAATTTGGAGCGCTTGTTACTTGCGGCGTGTGAATGTTGAATTACATCAAAATGGATGTATCAACTTTACTCTTGCTTAGCGATTATAGTAACCACCTTCGGGTGTCAGGTCGTTCGAGTTTCCGTTGCCGAAATGTTTTCTTCTATTCTGAAAGATGTGGTTCAATTGTTTCCGACTGGTGGCGCTGTGTCATATTTATATGTCATGGAGTTACTAGAAGAAATATGTATGACCGTTTGAAATGTTGGTTTGGTTATCACTCTCGGTGGATGGATGATACTGATGAGCCCCGATAAGGGCGAAACAGTCTGTCTATCAATTTCCATCGATTGTGATAAACAAATTAACGTTTCGAACAATTACCGTCTGGGGTAGATGTTGATATTTCGATGCTTCGTGAACTCTTATAACCAGCTCCGCTAGGAGGTTTGTTTGATTAGTTTCAAATAAATGTCCTAGTTCACTTCATTTTATTGCCACGAAGAACGTGTGTCGTTAACACGAAGAATTCTGTTTTCCATTCATTTGCTACCTGTAAAAGGTATAAAATTTGGAGCGCTTGTTACTTGCGGCGTGTGAATGTTGAATTACATCAAAATGGATGTATCAACTTTACTCTTGCTTAGCGATTATAGTAACCACCTTCGGGTGTCAGGTCGTTCGAGTTTCCGTTGCCGAAATGTTTTCTTCTATTCTGAAAGATGTGGTTCAATTGTTTCCGACTGGTGGCGCTGTGTCATATTTATATGTCATGGAGTTACTAGAAGAAATATGTATGACCGTTTGAAATGTTGGTTTGGTTATCACTCTCGGTGGATGGATGATACTGATGAGCCCCGGTAAGGGCGAAACAGTCTGTCTATCAATTTCCATCGATTGTGATAAACAAATTAACGTTTCGAACAATTACCGTCTGGGGTAGATGTTGATATTTCGATGCTTCGTGAACTCTTATAACCAGCTCCGCTAGGAGGTTTGTTTGATTAGTTTCAAATAAATGTCCTAGTTCACTTCATTTTATTGCCACGAACGTGTGTCGTTAACACGAAGAATTCTGTTTTCCATATATATATATATATATATATATATATATATATATATATATATATATATATATATATATATATATATATATATATATATATATATCAGACATGATGAATGAAAAAAATACCCCCGCACCTGAGCACCTGACTTATTTCCTTCGATACACTGCAATAGTAGCTATGTATTTTATAGGATAAAATACGACTAAAATATGGATATCATAAGTGCGTACAGACATGTAACAAAACTTCGTATCGTAACTTCGTCGCGTAACAAGCCTGGACGGCACTGCGTAACATCGTAACATAGTAACATCGGCTTTCGGTTTTTTGACGACGCATCAAAGAAATGATACGCACTTATGTTGCACCACTTGTTATCTTGTGTGGACAGATCTGAGGTACACATTCGCGATTTAGGATTTAGTTTTCATTCATTTATTCAGTTGAAGACATCAATATGGAGTGGATGGAAGAATTTACACCGAATTTTATAAACAGTTACCGTACGAAAGAAATTTTGTGGGATACAAAAAACCCCAAATATTATAATAAAATAAAAAAGCATGATGCTTTTCTCCATCTAGTATCTTTTCGTGGTTTTTTGGGTCCAATTAAATTAATCAGGTACTCGAAGTATGTTGGGGACAGTCTGATAAAATTTTTATGAAGGCCACTAATTGCCTGAAATTTTAGATCCAACAGTAAATGATTTCCACCATACACACTTCCGCTAGTATACAACTGGGTCTGCCACCAAGTTCGTTGGTATTTACTGACATTTTTATATTCAGGGTTTATTTCACTAGGATAATGTCAACATTTAATAACTATTTGCATAAACATTTACTATTTATTAAAATACACTATAATTATTTACGCGTTTCGACTTCTAGTCATTTTAAATGTTGACATTATCCTAGTGAAATAAACCCTGAATATATAGATATATATATATATATATATATATATATATATATATATATATATATATATATATATATATATATATATATATATATATATATATATATATATATATATATATATATATATATATATATATATATATATATATATATATATATATATATATATAAGCTGCTGCAGCAACCTCCATTGCACAGGAGGAAAAGACAACTGTTCTGTTGTAAAGACGAAACGGCAGTATGTTGCGATTAAATGATACGCGACGATGTATTGATGCACTATATTTGTTGATACGCCGTATCTTCGGTGCGTAACAAACAATTGTTACGCGACGTATTTACGATTCCACAGATATTGTTCACATTTTCATTATTCACTATTGCAATCGGCATACCCTTTATTTCTGGACCCACAGCATACAAAAATGCTAGAATTTCTAGAACTGGGAAGGAAAGTAGGAAAATCCATCCACTGAAAAATATAAAATATTATTAACAATAATTATAATAATAATCATCAAAATAATTTTATAATTTATTCAATTTGTATTGCGTGACTTGTTAAAGAAACATGGTGTACATTTAGTAGGTAATGATGAGATGTGCGATTTATTACTTTAATTTTTTATTTCAGATTTTCACTTTCATTCAGAAGAATGATCACTTATGGAAATGCGTTCATTCCACGTCACTTGCATATTTATGAATGTTTATGAAAATTTGGAAAAAGAGAAAGTTTTGACACCCCTCAAGGACAGAATTAATACTGACTCAATAAAAAAAATCTTCATTAAAACATATAATAATAATAATGATAATAAATAAGATATTCCGTGTAAAATTTTACTTAATTCTTTCAAAAAATATATAGTGCCAAGCTCGTCAGCCATCCCCAGAGTCTCGAACAAATTCAATCAAAATTAAATTAATTTATTAGGTACTCAAAAATTTCAGAAGATTTCCAAGAAGATTATGTTTGGATTCAATTTTTGTTGTTGTAGTGAACGGTTAAAACTTCAAAAAATTTAGTTTATTTTACCTTTAATTCATATCTTGTATCTAACATCTGGCGACTACCTTGTACCTTGATCTCAGAACATGTTGAAGGTTTCGAAAAGGAAAATAAAGAAATAAAATGAATGATAGTGAGAAAAGAAATGTTAAATTTTTAACCTTCATTTATGAGTTTTTAACTCTCAATTTGTTCCAATTTTCCCCCATCAAAGCTTTCAGCCTATGCTGATTAACCGAAAGACTGCTGATCTGCTCTTCCTTTATCACTTTTTCTGGTGATAGTTTATTATATAATCGCAGCAAGGAAAATAAAAGCTTTAATTGATAGTTTCCGAAAAATGAACTTGAAAGAGATAGAATATTTCATCTTTACGGAATTTCAAAGGCGTAAATCCGGATGTATGCATTCTTATGAGATGAGTGACTGGATGGATTTACAGTTGGGGCGGCGATTAATAATGTAATGAACCAATAAAAATAATCGAGTCTACCAAGGTCAGCAATTTAAATTAATACATCAAAATATTCAATGTCTCACAAGTACTATCGACGAATTAGAAATTTTTATTAATGAAAATTATTGCTCCTTTCTGTGTCTAACTGAATTTTGGCAAGGCAAGGATCAATTAGAATCAAAAAACCCTAACGATTTCAATTTAATCTCAAGTTTCTACCATTTAGCCGGCCAGCACGGGGGATCCGCAGTCTAATGGACGAAGAGGCATACCAGGACGACCGAGAGAGGACATCGAAGCCCTCTGCGTACCATATATGTTTGAATGTGCCGCGGCCGAATTTACCGTTAATATGACTAGTATTATTATCCCGCCACAAATAAAAACTTAAAAATATTTTTTTCAAAAATAAACAAGTTAATGTCAATTATTCTAAAAGAAGAAAAAATGTATCTAATTGCAGGAGACTTCAATATTGGTTTAAAATCAGAGTCTATAGATAAAACAAATTTTCTTGACTTATTAAACTCACTTCATGCACTGGCAACAATAAACAATTTCACGCGAGTCACTCACAATACTAAATCTTGCATAGACAATATTATAGTTGATCAAAATATAAACCATACGGCTGGGGTATTGATTTCAAATGTATCTGATCACAGAGCCCAGTTGATAAGTTTTAACTGCCCTAAAACTACAAAGAACAATACAAGTTTTATATATAAAAGATGTTTTTCAGAAAAAAGCACGGCGGCTTTTTACGCTGACCTAAAACACGTATCCTGGCAAAGTGTTTATGATCAGGGTGATGTTAACTGTAAGTGGGATGAATTTATTAGTATATTTACAATATTATTTGAGAAACACTTTTCTTTGCGAAAGTTCAAAATATCCATGCTTAAGAAAAAAATGCGGATTACTTCAGAGATTGAAGAACTTAAGGATAAGGTAAGCTTACTCCATATGCTTTCTTCAAAAAATAAAAACTATAATAACTTGCTCAGAGAATATAAAAGAACATACAATAAATTAATGAGAAGGACTAAAAATAAATATTTTCAAAATAAAATAAATTTAAGCGATAACAAATCTAAGGCCACCTGGAATATCATCATTAGTTTAACAAACTTAGGAAAAGAGACATCAACTACGTCTCAGCAATTGCCAACATATACAAAGGATAAAAAAACTATTAGCAGTTAACTTCAATGATTACTTTATTCAAGCAGCAAAAAATATAATAGGAAATATTGAAAATACAACAAATCTCAATAATTATATAGAAAATAATTTAAATTCAATTTTTTTTCTTCTATATCCGAGACAGAATTAATAAAAGTAGGCAAAAATAAAAAAATAAACGTAGCTCGGGTGAAGTTCAAATTCCACTTTTCATTCTTAAAAACGCTTTACCCAGCATAACCTCGGTTCTATGTTGTTTAATAAATTTCAGTTTCGACCAAGGTATCTTTCCGGATCAACTAAAAGTAGCAAATGTGATTCCTATTTACAAAAAAGGTAACCACAATGAACTTACGAATTATAGACCGATCAGTCTTTTATCATCTTTTTCAAAAATTTTTGAAACAGTAATAGCTACTAGAGTAATAAATTTCTTTGAGAAATTTGATATGTTTAACAAAAGTCAGCATGGTTTCATAAAGGGAAAAAGCACGGGGACGGCTCTCTTTGAATTTATAAACGAACTACTGTTAGATATTGAAAAAAATTCCATGGTGTGTGGTAATATGTACCTCGATTTAAGGAAAGCTTTCGACTGTATCAATCATTCACTTCTAATTGAGAAGTTAAATAAATATGGAATACGGGGTGATGCATTAAAACTAATAAAATCATACTTGTCAAACCGAAAGCAAAAAGTGATAATAAACTCTAAAAATGAAAAACTATCTTCCAAAGAGCAAAATATCGCAACAGGCTTACCACAAGGGAGCATATTAGCACCCCTATTATTTATAATTTTTTGTAACGACTTTTTTATGTATTTGATAACTCAGAAGATGAAACTATGGTGGCTTTTGAAGATGACGCAAATGTTGAAATTTCTTACAAGGAAGATATCATCCGGATTATTCAGTTTGTTTTTTCCAACGTGGGTGGATAGTTAATAATCAGTTAGTTTTGAACGTGGAGAAGACAAATTTAATTTTGTTTGGGTCAGAACATAACCATTTTACAAGCCCAAAGCACGTTTCTTTAAATGAATTAAACGTATCTTTACGGACAAAACAAAATTGCTAGGAATTCAATTGGATAGT